>JAEVFN010000015.1:0-600000 GCA_030449075.1 Murraya paniculata | reverse complement strand
TGGGGAAGACAAGGAAAATAATTGCATGAAAGCGTTTGCTAATTGCTATCGAGGGTTCCGTGTTAAACTCATCTGATGTGATGGAAACTGACAAAGAAATGCTTTTCCTTTTTCCTTGCTTCCGTTTTAACTTCGTTGTCTTTTCTTTTTATTAGGGATTAGAGCGAATTCAGAAACTGACAGAAACTTGACTTTGTTTTTCCAAAATGTCAGTTTCATAATGGGACCTAACTTGACGGTTTCATCTATTAGCCATTGGATATTTGGATGGCTCAAGCTCGTCTTAGTAACTTTGAAAATGGAGCGACCTCCTTCAAGAGCGGTGTTATCATTTTCAATCTTATAGACTTTGCTCTCTTCTTTGGTTGTTTTTTTGAAATTAGATGGGGGCTTTTATTGCTGTCCCTCTCTTGCCTTGTTATTTCTCTCATCCCTAAGCAGAAAAGGAAACGGATTAACATCACTCCACCTAACCCAAACCCAAACCCAAACCGTCAACTTAATTAATCAATTTTTTTTCCTGATAAAAACTTAATTAAGCATTAGTTCATCCTCTAACAGCTCAGCTCAAGGGCTTAATTCATTTTACAGTTATTAATTTGTATTTTTCTTAAATAAAATAAACAGTCACTATATTAGCGTATTATTCTACTTAATGAACTTTCTTTCCCAGTGCTTTAGAATAAACTATTACTCTATTAGCATATTAATAATCCGATAGTTGTTTCTCATGGTTTTCCAATTATTTGTCAAAGTCATACAATATTTTATTTTGGGCTAATGTAAATTAAACATTATGTAACTTAGCAACATTTTATTGGTTGTCCACCTTATTTTTAGCGTGAGTTTAAAAATACACAATTTTTTTAAGAATTATTATCGGTCCACACCTAAATTGTATATCATCACTTTTTCATTATTTATATCAGAATTTTTTAATGAACATTTACATATTATTATTATTGAACATTTCTATCCCCTAGCTAGAAATGCATGTATTATTAAGGGAAACCGAGTGTAGGGCTTAGAGCATTCAGTATTTGTCTAAAATTTACACAATTAAATCTTTGTACACGAGAATAATTTTACATATTATTTTCAAGGGCTTAAGAAGATATTGAAGTCTGGAGCACAACGGATGAAAAGAAAAGGTGTCGGCAAACTATAGGTGCTGCTTCGGCCAGTCAATGCTGTTCTTTCTTTTTCTTTTGTTTCCATTCTTTGACTGTTCAAATGGATACAAGTTTAATGAGTTTGCGATAGCACGTTCTTATTGTCATCCACTGGGTCTACCGTCTAAGTTTCTTCATAATAAAAACTCGTGGACCACTAAGAATTAAGTTGACGAAAATTATATAAGGGCAATAGCATAATGACGCAATATGCCCAGAATTGAAAATATGACTGTGATCGTGAATTAAAATCAAAATTCGCATACAGAAGCAGTGCAACTTCTAAGCTAAAGTAAATGGGTTTGGTGAGTGAAAACGAAAGTGATTTTTATTAGTAAAGTAATGAAAACAAACAGGTGGGTTTGTTTTAGCTTAGGAAAGACGTTGAAGAGCGGTCTAAAGAGTTTGGAAGAAAGAAAGCAGCGGACCCTCACCCTCCAAATAAAAGGCAAGTTAACTCCCACGTTACTCCTAATCAATCAAAGTCAGTAACCAGTCTTATAGGAAGAAAAGTTGGTGCTCTCTTTAAATTTTGATGAGACGCCTGGCCTTTGTCCCCCTTTGTCAAATTTGTCCCACTTCGCCAAATAGGACCACTTTTTCTTTCTCTTAGTCTATGCGGAGAAGAATAGGTTATTAGCCAATGGCCATGGATGTTGATATAACTAAATATGTCATAAAATTCTCTAAAGTCTTACAAGTTTTTCGATTCATATTTTGGACCGAGTTGGACTACCAGTAAATATATAACTATAAATTTTTATATAAATATATTTTGTATAAATTGACGAGACATGATTTAATCAATTGGCTTAAATAATTTTTGGCCCACTTTATTTATTTGTATTATTTTATATTTTTATTCAATCAATGAACTTAGGCGACATCATTTGTAGAAAATAAAATTATACAAGAGTTTGTAACTCTATCATTAGTCATCTTGTTGTTTACCTCTTACATACAGATTAAAAATTTTCTAACCTGTGAATTTTTAATGTCAATCACTAACTTAAATTACACATATCTTAAACTATAATTTGAAAGTAATCTTAAGTACAAAAATGTTTAATCACAGAGAAATAGGAAAAGAATAATAGGTTACTTTGACTTTGTGCAAATTATAAGATAGGAAGCGACGTATAGAGAAAAAAAAAAAAAGATTGATTATGGATGCAAAATAATTTGCAGGAAAAATCTAAGAACTAGTTTGTTAAATGTTTAAAGTTTGAAACTTTATAACAATCAACAATTATTTTCTAATTTTCTTACTTGTTTTTATGTAACTCATGTATGATTTTCAGACATCTATATCTAAATAGAAAAATGAAGTTTTATGATTTTTATCTGAATGAGAAATAAATACTATATCCCCAAAATATCTCTGTTAAATGTACTTATTTTTTAAAATTATAAACATAATTCCTCTATTTATTTTGACTTATAAGTACATAAAATGTCAAATAACTGCTTAAGATATTTTTTATTTATAAAAATAAATAAGATATCACTTGTGTTCATATATTAAAAAAAAAAGGAAAGAAAGAAAACCTAACACGTCATTCAAGCATTTGTATTCAGATTCATTAAAACTTCAATTAAATTCATATAATTTTAGATTTCAAACAAAAAAACAAACATTGATTAATTGGGTTTAATTAGATTTGTTTTTGTTTGTAAAATTACGTTTTATTTGGAGTGGAGCTTTGTAAGGATAGCCCAGGTGTGTTAATAGCATTTCTCTATTGGATCAGACAATTAGGCCCAGTTAGACTCCTATCCCACCCAATACCAAAGACTTGTTAGGCCTCGACCAACGAGTTTTCTGTTGGACCGGACATGGCACTGCAAGCTCTCTCAGCCCTTTTCACAAGACTAGTGAAGCAGCGCCAATCATTTATCCCTTTTAATATTTTAGTGCCACTAGCCTACTACTAGTACACAATGATTTTCACCGAGGCAAGACGCATTAATGTTTTGTTTAGTGCCTGCAGAGCGTACACAGCAAAGCGTTTCTCAAGCAATGTATTGAGACAATTACTTTCTAGAAAATCACATGCCATAAAAGTTTTGAGTTTTGCCTTGCCGCACTGGCAGTGGCAGGCATGGTGGTCGATGTAAGCACAATCCACGTTAAGGGTGGACTTCAGTGGACAATAATAGCTCAAGACTCCGTCCGCATTCAAATTTATTATGATTTATTCTAAAAAATTAACGTGGTTGGCGGGCGGCGTTGCTTGCGTTGACCACGACTAGGTTGCACCATCGGTCACCACTCACGGCCCATGAATTAATTAATCAGAAAAACCCCAACTCGAATTCTCAACCAAACGTATCCCGTCAAAAAGGTAAGTTATAATGCTGACTAGTAATATTCTTTTCGTATACTATTTTATTGTCAAATTGGGTTAAAAACACCTTAAGCACTGACTGTGTCGTAACGAATTGCAGGCCAAGTATGTATATTTTAAGACGAGCTCTCGGCTGGCTAAGCAAATTCACAAACACATACGGGTATGGCTGCTTCCTCCTTTCCGCCTCTCTTCCTCTCGTTCTTGATATCAATGACCATGCTCCTCGTCCTCTGCTTCGCAACGCACACAGCTGACGCTAGGAGAGACAGAGACCCCACCATCTCCAATCTTGTTAGTAAAGAGCTCTTTGCTGCCATATTTTTACACAAAGACGACAATGCATGCCCAGCAAATGGCTTTTACACTTACGATGCATTCATACAAGCCACAAGTTGTTTCCCAAGATTTGGCAACGTGGGAAGTTTAGCAACTCGCAAGCGTGAGATCGCTGCTTTTCTTGCTCAGATTTCACACGAGACCACAGGTGGATGGGCAACTGCACCCGATGGCCCATTCGCTTGGGGCTTGTGCTTCAAAGAGGAAGTTACTCCTCAATCCGACTACTGCGACTCTTCCAACCATAAATGGCCTTGCTATCCTGGAAAATCTTACAAGGGCAGAGGACCTATCCAACTATCTTGGTAACTATTATTTATATATATATATATCATGTGTATGTATATGTCTTTGGTTTAAAATATTTATTAACAGTACATACATATGTGCAGGAATTACAATTATGGACCAGCAGGGAAAGCCTTAGGATTTGATGGGCTAAGGAATCCAGAAATTGTAGCCAACAATTCTCTGATTGCATTTAAAACAGCCCTCTGGTTTTGGATGACTGAGCAGAAGCCGAAGCCATCTTGCCACAGTGTTATGATTGGAAAATATGTTCCTACAAAAGCTGATTTAGCCGCTAATCGGACGGCTGGTTTTGGGCTGGTGACTAACATAATCAACGGAGGTCTTGAGTGTGGAATCCCTAACGATGGACGAGTCAATGACCGGATTGGTTACTTTCGGAGATATGCTAAGTTGCTTAATGTTGATACGGGGCCTAATTTGGATTGTGAAAACCAGAAGTCATTCTGAAAACTTTTTCTGTTTCTTTTTAAATTGAAATAATGTTTTCAAAGTAATTGGATCTTTGTGTTTTCTTCTGTTTATATATTCCTGGATTCATTTGTGGATTTGAAGATGTACGCAGATTATAAAATGACGAGCAAAACTGCTCCCAACTAAGGATATCAATTTGTGTAATCGTGTCCTATCTTATTGATGGTATATTAAATTTAAACAAACACGAATATAATTCATTTATTAATCGTGTTAAAATATCAAAATACGGATACAAATCGTTTATTAATCATGTTGACCCGTTAAACATATTTAATACAAACAAATTAAATTTTAATTTAGAAAATAGCAAATATGTCATAAATAAACTAACATAATATAAATATACATGAATAAGTTTATAACACTATATAAATATGACACGAATAATTAATATAGTGTTCAATAAATCAATATATATATAAGTTAATTTTTTCAATAATATTACGACATATTAATTGACATTCGTGTCATAAATCTATAATTGTGTTGAGGTGATCTAACACAGATATAACACATTTATATTTTGTGTTGTTTCGTGTCAACACTCACCTTATATTTAAATTGTGTCCATATTTATTAATATTAATATGAAAAATCATCTTATATCTATAACGTGTAATTACATCGTAACCTATTTTACGATCTCTACTCCCAAATAAACAACATCCATAAAATGACTATGACATTTCGTACAGCCCTTTTTCTATATTACATAGTCACTACTCTTGTCTCTAGTGTTTGGTGCTTGGGTTTTTGCTTCTAGAAATCGAAATTTTGCTTTTAAGGGTACCCTGCAAGAAACTATCTCACTTTTTTCCAGCGGGTTGCCGGCAATTAGTAGGGTCTTAAGAATCTGACTACATCTTAAGAATCTGACTACAGTCTTCATTTTTGTTGTAAAAAAACTCTTTCATTATAATTATGTTTAAGACCAACATAAATTTAATGAAACTCATATTTTATCTCTCTAAATACTTCAACCCACAAATGAAATAGACTTTTCTATCAATTTTTAATGCTTTAACAACCCACTATTAAAAATCAAATTTTCTTTTCTCGGTGTCTGACTATTCATTTTTCTAATTAACCTGCACAAATTTAAAATAATTTCTTATTCTTTCGGCTCTTGTATTCAAAACACTAAGACTTCTTTTAAGTTCTAAAACTAAAATGTATTTAATTTAAATTACGTATTTGGCATTCAAAAAGTTATTACTCAGAAATTTTTTTGCTTATAAGATAGGTGTCACCACCTTAAACCATGTAGGCCGATGCCAAGGCTTGGTTTGGGATCTTGTATCAAGTCTAGGGCAGCAATGTGGGTGTACGTGGACGCGCGCGGCAGAGCAAGGAAAGTGGCGCGAGTGTCGTGACAATGAGTAAGATAGAGGTAACAGGCGATGCAAGTCTGGTACACAGGATAAGGCGCGCCAGCAACTGGCGCATGATAATGGGCAACGCGCGATGGCACACAAGGCAGTGAGTGCCAAGGCATGTATGGGCGGCGCGCACGCTAGTGAGTAGTGTGCATAAGACCGTGCGAGGCAGCGCACGCCAAAGCGTGCAAAGGTAGCACTTAAAGCGTGCAGCACATGGAGACATGCACGAGGCCAAGCTATATGAATATGAGAGGCACTCAAGGGACATATGCTGGCTGTCTTCGGATAGCGGCAATTGAGCATGGAGCATGCTGGCTAGAAACTCTCTAGTTGAGGCTATGAAAATAGGCAAAAGTGGGCTAGTGCTATCGATGCAGTCAAGACTTAGTCAAGCACATCAAAAAATGCCTAGGAATGTGGAGATCATGGAGGAAGTGGGCTGCTGGTGACTTGACCAAGCTTCTCTTTGATTTTAGGCATAGTGGTTAGTTATTCCTAACTACATGGGTAATGGGGAAGTGGTTCCATATTTTGTGCTTTAATCACCTACTTGATAGAGAACTGGGTGAGTGGTTCCTAAACTTGAGGAATTGTAATTTGAGATGGCATCATTATGAGAGAAAAGGCATGGTTTGTACACTTTGTAAATAGCTTTTTGAGCTTTTGGCTTGAGAGCTTAGAGAGCATCCAGTTTAGAGAGCTTACAGAGTGTAGTCTCAAAGAGCACACAAGCCTTTGGGTTAAGTTGTTTCTTTTTCTATTGGTAAATAATAGAAAAATTGAAGGTCGAAGCCTTTGTAAAATGTTGCGTATTCTTGTTGCCTGATTCTCGTTTGTTGCTGTTGGTTTGGTCAGTCTATTGTAATAACCTCCATTGTGGACCTTGTGCGGCATTCCATTGGCGTTGTCGAGTGGCTGGCTAAGTGAGACTAAGCACCATCACACGGGTTGCCATATCTTTATCTTTGAAGAAAACTTGGTGACAGTAGGCACGATTGCATACTCAAGGTTTTAGACCGGAAAAGTACACGGTGAAATTCAGAAAAAAAAAATTCACAAGTTAGAAAAGCATTTATTTAGAGGAGGGTATGTTTGATCATATAAATAGATTTCAAAAAGGAGATTCTGATAGAGATAAGAGAAGGGTGTTGGAAGCGCGGCGGAAAGTGAGGCCGAGATAACTGAACCATACAAAAGCAAAGATTTTCATGGATTGTTTGTGGTAATTAAAGTAAAGATTTGAGTACAACTATTGGTACCACTTAAAAGTCCTCATAAAACCCCTTTACTCAAAATACCTCTCTAAATCGTTCAAAAAATAATATTATTTCTAAACCCACGTAGTTTGATTCCAAAAATACCCTTGGCTTTCACCTCGACTCATTTTCATGTTTTCTTTTTCTTCTTAACAATTTTGGAGTCCCAACTCCGACTCCCCATCAGATGAAGACCGTCTTGTGCAACTTGAACTCTAAATCTGATGGCTTCAGCTTTTAAATAATCAGCATTTCCATTAAAACTCGGTACTTTTTGTAGCTGTTGCCATATCATTTCCATTAGAACTTTTGATAACAACACCCGGCATTGGTTACTGATATTTTGAGATTTGATCTTAAATAATAATAACAAAAGAATAAATTTTTATCAAGATTTAAAGAAATCCGCTGTAGCCCAGTAAACGGACAGTACATTGTTCACTTGAATTTTGGTTTCACAAAATCACAATTATGGAGATAAGTAATTTGATTAAAATTTAATTTTCTTTTATCGATTATTGCAAATTTGAATAGGGATAAACTTATCACTATAAGAGAGGGGTTTGACGAGGATTTTTTAGGGTGCCAATAGTACCACTCCAAAGATTTTTCACGATAAATAATATGGGCTATACCTGTATAAGAATCATCAGAGGTGGATGTTTGTGTTTAGCAAGATGCTGAGATTGAATTTCTTTTGTTTGAGAATTACTAATAAACAGAAAATCACAACCTCATAAGCCAGCTGCACCACTACTGCTAAAACGCTCTGCTATTTGTTTGCTTAACCATTCTGAGTTTAATGATGATTTAACGACACATGTAAACGATAGATTGACCCATTATTGTAATATTTTTGTAAATTGTAACCATTAAAATTATATATATGGGATGCATTTTGTTCGAAGCTGTAAAAAGATTTATTTGTTAGGAAGAACTAAGAAAATTTACAGCCAAAACACAACTACTAATGCTCGTATCATTTGCTCTGAAATATACATACGTTTCTGCCTACGCTCTTCGTTTTCAACTCCTGAACGAAATGTTAGAAAAGAAAAAATGCATATATATCGATCAAAATCAGCGGCTCAGCATGCGTTGCTACATGGCCTTCGTGATCTTTAATCTCCTCACGGTGGACAAGAACATCCTGCAAGCAAACAACATAACAAGATTATCAGTTTAGTTGTGCTATAAAAGAATTTAGTAAATTTATTAAAAAAAATCAGAAATAGAAGAAAAATGTCGTTAATTAAAGAGATAAATAGATGAAGCTTACTCCCAAGGAACATCTCCAACCATCATCCAGTCCCCTTCCTTGTCTTCATATGTTAACACATGGCATGTCTCTGAATAAGCTGATGCTGATCCATCCATCTCAGACCCTGGTTATTTTTGCAGTTAAAAGTTAATTTTATTTTTTATTTATCGAATTAAACTAATTAAAACTCCACCAAAATACAGATAAATTAATCAACTCACAGATAATATTGGTGTTGAACATATAGTCAAGAGTCCTAATCAAGTCACGGTAACCATCATGGGCTAATAGATCAAGTTTTCTGCCAATTGGGATCCCTTCCATGTAGACCTTCACAAAGAACGTAGCACTGTTGCCTTCATTTTCTTCTTCTTCAAGGGCTCTTCTCATAATAAGCGGCTTTGATGGTGGCCAATCCGATACTTGATCATCATCGCTCACTCTAATATTGAATATACATAAATAACTACTCATTATCTATCATAATTAGGCAAATTAATTAACGATCATAAACAGGGTTGCATTGGCAATTGATATGTAAGTAAGCATGTATGTATGCATACCTTGGTAGTGAAAAAGGGTCATCTTGTTGAGAGGCCGAGATGCTCAGTCCAAGCCTAAGATCAGTACTAAGGTTTCTTCTTATCTGATTGCTGCTCTCAGTAGAAGATGAAGAACAACTTGTACCTCTGGCTCTGCCCATTTGCTTCAATTTTGAAGACTGAAGAGTAAGAAGCCGCCACCCTTGAGCTTCTATAAATAGAGAAATACGAATTATTACTCTGTTGATTGTTGGGGGAGGCATTTTCTTCATATGACTGGTACTTGGCCAGATATGTTGCTAGAGTAGCCGACATGAACACGTGTCAATTAGGAACCGAACTGGCATAATTTCCTTTTTGAATCTCAAATTAATTCAATGTGCTTCTTGTGCATTATCATTTAATTAATTATTTAAACGTATATACATTTTATCATTGAGTTCACGCTAAGATAAAACTTAAAAAGACTCATAAGCATCATCTTTCATGATCACATTAATAGTAGATTTGTCTTCACTGCTCTCTCTCTCTCTCTCATTAAAAGAAAAAGTTGAAAATTACATCCAATAGTATCAACTAAACATTTAAACACTATACTTTGTAAAGCAAATTAAATACTATTACCATTAGGCACTTGAGGAAATTATATGAATGTAGACAACTCTCAAGAGTCATTGGATGTTCCAACAGGATACAAAAGCATCGATGTTCGAGTCCTTTGCGAGAATAGGTCTATTGAATTCGATCAGCTCGTCCCGAATCAATGTTCAATGGATAAGGTTATCGTGTTAAACACCGAGGCCTTCGGTGCTAATGCATAATTAAGGGTATTGGTAATGATGAGAGTACTATAAATGTTGTGTTACAGCGTGACAGATTAATGTGGGTTTAATTAAATGTCAGACATCAAACATTTCCATGTAAGCCACAGTGTTTCACAAGATATTTTAGTAAAAAATTAATATTATTCGTTGCATTCCAGCCTTACTAGATAATATGTCATTCGTTGCATCTCAATTCTCACAACCCATCATCATTATGAGAACGGAGTGTCACCTGAGAAGATTGAGGGCATACATATATCTCTTTCCTTTTTTTATTTTTTTAATATTTTTTCTTTTCTTTTTAAGATCCTGTCTTGAAGATAATTTTGCAAACACAAGGAAAAGAAGAAAAGACATAAAGTGCACTTACATTGTTTTGATGATTTCTTCTACATTCAACAATATTATCCTTTCCCCACGTTTACACACTCCACGTGTCTAATGCACGTATATCAAATCCATTCTTTATATATAAATAATTTAACTATATGTTAATGGGCATGAAAAGGAACAGGAAATCTTCCTTGTAACTAAAGAAACGCCAATTGCTAGAGAAGAAGAGACTGAGCAACAACAGATAATTTAACATACAAACGAGCAAGAAAAAGGAAAAAAGAAAAAAAAAGGTAAAAATGTTCCCCGCTAGCCCTACCATAATGTTGCTTCAGTTGGTCATCATGGGACTTTCTCTTCCTCCAACGACTTTTATTTTGTCTATTATGAAGTTAGAGCATAATCATCCAACGCCCACCTCTTTCCAGAAATCCGCCACAAAATCTCTTTGCAATTAGCTGTGTGTTTTCAAATTTCACGCATCTGCTCCATC
Source organism: Murraya paniculata (assembly GCA_030449075.1). Lineage (NCBI taxonomy): Eukaryota > Viridiplantae > Streptophyta > Magnoliopsida > Sapindales > Rutaceae > Murraya > Murraya paniculata. The sequence goes on along the minus strand of JAEVFN010000015.1, from coordinate 589,267 downwards.
ATCATGTCTACTCCTCTAGAATTATCAGTCAAACTAATTAGGATTGCTTTTTATTTTCCCATGCTATATTGTCTCCATAAACAGGCCCTACTATGGAGGCTAGATCCCGTTTCCAGCCTTGCTTTATCGACTTTTTTGTCTCATTGCCTGTAACTGATTCGTGACTTTTCCTACAATGTGTTCTCTTGTTTAGTTGTTTTCTGGGGTGGCTGGGTATTTCATCGAGGCCAACCTTTGAGCCACCAACGCAGTATCTAGCCACTAGCTTCAATAATCAATACTGTGCTTCCCCATTACTTACTTTACTAGTAATGTGCAGTTTGAGCCTTTTTACCAATAACTAGAATTGTACATGTAGTGATGTCGCTCGCTCATTTTAAAGTAGATTGCACTTTTTACAAGATTACGCAGTACCAAGATCTACTCCTGATCTGATTTGCTTTGTCTTTGTGTGTGTGCGTTTCCAGGGAATTGAAAATTGGAAAAAGAAAAAAAAAAGAGCACGCTCAAGGGAAAAAAAATAATAATAAGACAAGAGGAGTTGCCACTGTGTCCTAAATTTTTTGAACCGATCTGCACTACACAGCCAATGACAACTCGCCCCGCCGCCGCTCTATTCTGGCGGCTCAAGAAAGGCTGAACGCGGAAGCATTGCCTGTGGCGGCCTCTATCTAGTTTTAGACATTGGGTCAGGGTCATATCGTTATCATCACAAAAAAGTCTAAAAGTGTTTTGTCATGTCCCTGCTCACTAATATTAGCACAAGGAAGATGAAACACGTGGACCCAAATCTACTGCACCCACTTATCTTCGGACCTTCGCTCGCGTGTGATTAATACTTGCATCGCACGACCGATTAAAACATACAAAATAGGCTTAAGATGTTGTACAATGCACCATATTCTTTCCACGTTCCCACTGATACGTACTATTTGCAAATACTAAATAAACTGAAGCGAAAAGGAGGTTATTCACCATCACTACGATATGCCTAGTACCTGAGGAGCTCCACTTGCAAAATAATCAGCATGAAATTCTATGAAATAGTAAAGGGAAACTACCCTTCAGTACATTTCCACATAATGTAACCGTCTTCGATTAAATTTTGTAACTATTTGTATGCATACTGTGAAAGAAAATTGGAAACCTCAGATGCAACCTCATAAGCACTCTCCACACATCGACCCAAAGCCACACCAGCTACATAGTTTCCCCCTAAAAATAGCCCTTGATATCCATTATCTCTCAGAGAAGCTTTTACTGCATCTAAGAGATCAAGATGACCAACCAAGAACTGTGGAATGGCTTGTTGCCACACTCTCACACCCAATGCAAGTGGATCTTTAGCATTTGGATCTATAAGCATCTTTCTTAAGTCGCGGTCAACTACTTCTACAAGCTCACTCTCCTTCTGCAAGGAGAAGAAAATTGTTATTATTGGAAGTAACAAGAAACAGATAAAGGCTTCAGAAGATGTAAAACTCTGAATACAAACTCGTCAATATAAATATCTCCACTTAAAGGACAGCTACAGAAGATAGATTCGCTGACTACAGATGAAAACTAGAGGACAAACATTCTTAGGAATAACGAATAACAATTACACGTGTGCAACATGATATTTTTATTTTCTTGTGCTCAGATTTGAATCTGTATATGATTTTCACATCAAATGTCTCCCAGATTAAATCAACTGAAGAAATTCTCACTGCAAAATAGATGCAAAAATACGCCTCTCCTTTACCTACTTAAGTTTTTTTATATCTTTCTAGATGATTTAGATCATACATTAGTCATTTCTTCATTCAGCCAAAAATCACCAACTCTACAATGAAAAAGTTCCCATGCCTTCAAATATGAAAATCTCAGTATGTTTTCATGAAACACTCTTGTATTGTCTTGGACAATATTCCATTCTCAGAGGCGGAACCATGACTTTATTTTTATTTAGTGGGAAGGACAAAATAATTTTAATATTCAAGACCAAAATTATTATACCATCCAAATAGGCATGAGATAGTTTAAGGAACCAAACCTAGAATTTTTATTCCAATTGGATCCCATATATATAAATAAAAAAAAGTAGTTTTTTTTTTTTAATGACAAAAGAGTTCTACAGGAAAAGGAAAGAAACAAAAGAGGAAGAGGGAAAGCGAACAGAAATTAGAAAGCTATATTCTGGCATTTTGTTAATTGATAGATGGAGAAAAAAAATATGGGGCGATGAAGAGAAAATAACTAAAATACAAAAATACAGACATGAAAAAAAGAGTCCACTCTTAATATGCTATTACAAAGACCTAAGCTCATGTTTGGTTGGAAGAAATGGTAGGAGAGGAGAGGAATGGAAACGAAGGAGGGGGAGAGAAAATAAGTGAACAAGAGGGTAATTTCATTTTCATTGTTTGGTTGGACATGGAATTCATCTTTTTCCCCTTATTTCTTTCCCCTTTCCTCTCCTCCTCTCCTCTCCTCTCCTTATATTTCTTCAAACCAAACATCCCATAAAAGTACTGGAACTCTGAAATGAGAGGGGCCAATTAACAGAAAATGCAATTCTTCCAAGATTACATAGCCTGAGGAATGTGTGCCTCGTCCCAGGCCATTCTTCAGTCAAAAAATACCATCTCTACCATAAACACTACTATATCCATAGGAAAAATATCACACAACGGACAACCAAATAATATATGAGAATTATCTTACCTTGGACAAAATTCCAGGATTTGTAGCACCTCCAATATAGTTTAAGAGCAAAACCCTTCCAGCTGGTGCTCGGTTGGGAAAAAGGGATGAGCTATATATAGTTCCTTTAAAAAGGGAGGGAAAAAACAAGTCCATTTTAGCATAAAGCTCTTAATACGGTCTGATTACGCTTATTCTTTATAAAATGAAAATAAAGCATCGTATTACCTAAAGTTTCCACCCCCTGGCTCCGTGGATGCAATTGGCCAAACCCCTTTAATTCACCATCTATTAAGCACTCTGTCCGAATTGCTTCTTTTGGATAAGAAATAGACACCGCTGCAACTGGTGGGTAATAAAATTGTGAGAGTGCACCGGCAGTATCTACCTGCAAAGAAAATGTATATATGTGGAAAGAAATAATTAGAAATTCTTAAACCAAATTAGTTAAGGACTCAAAATAGTCTATAAGCTAACATACAGTCTAAGATTATCAGATTTAGAAGTCAAAATTTGAGTTGATCAAAATTATATGGTTGTGCATGTCTATACATAAAGCAGAGGCTCCCTGGACCTAATGAAATGATAGCTAAGGCTCTTTGGACCTAATGAAATGATCCTTGTCACCCAAAGATATCATTCAATTAAATGCCATATCAACCTCTCAAGAGATAATTCATATAAAACTAATCTATATAATTCATATAAAATTAATTTATTGAAATCCAAAATAAATTTACATCCTAAGATAAATATCCCTATTAATTCGGGAGTACAGAATAGGCTGGACAAACAAAACAGTTTCAGACATTCATATGGTATTAAAAGTAAAAGAAGTTCCTATCTGCAAATGTGAACAAAAGAAACATACAGAAAGTGGACGTAGTAGACTACTAGCAACATAAGATGGAACTGTCATGACAACACTTTTGCTCTGCAGAGAAACCAATCCTTCTGGTGTTTCATAAGTCAAACTATACCCTCCATTATCCAATTTCTTGACCCCTGAAAGCTTCCAAGATAATTTCACTTTGCTACCTAACCTGCCAAGATTACCACATCTCATTAAGATCTTCTACCTTCCATCCATACATGAGGAACAACAATGAGAGAATACGGAACTGCCAGAAAGGCTTCTGTTTGTTGCTCAGAATGACAAATAACCATCCAACAGGAATCATGTTATCAACAGCATATAAAATCAATAACAGAAGTTACCTTTTTGATATTGCCTCTGGCAGCATAGTAAGGCCCTTCCTAAAAGATCCAACTGTTTGGCCCTTTGGCTTTGGTAGACGCCTGCAAGAAAACTCAACTCAGCGATTTGAACATAAATTCTTAAGAAATACATCACATAAGCCTCAAAGCACATATAAATTATTACGGGTCTCGAGGTTGCTTAGGAGTTTTATTTTTCTCCTGGATTGCCTTAAAAGTCCCACCAATGATACTGCCACCATTCTGCTCCAGTTTCCAAACCTTTCCAAATGCCGCTTTCATGCTTAGTTTTGAAGGATCTCCTGCATAGACCCCTGCAGGCAATAACAAATTTACTGTCAATTGGAGTCTTAGGGAACCTATAAAAAATGTTGTTTGTAAGAATTCCAACCCCCAAGCACAGAGTTAAGGCAATCAAAATTTGATGGAATGCTTCACGACATTTGATACTGAAAGTACTGTTTATAAAATATCACCTGAACAAAATGGCTCAATTAGACGCTCGAAAACCTCATCGCCAAGGTTACGCCGCACAAACTCCTCAACTGATTCCTCATGACCCTGTCACCTTTGTCAAAGTCTATGGTATGAGAAAAACAATTGATGAAAACATGAAGAGGGTGCATCGCCTTGTGATAAACATAATTTAAACAAACTAATGAGAGTAAGAGGACAAACTGGAGGAGGAGGTCGAATGCCAATAGCACCGAGGCCAGCCCTAATTTTCCCTCCGATGCTCATCAAATCAAAGACGGGAAGGTCTGTTGGACTAGATGGTACCGGCCTCAATCTCCCATTCCATAATACAAATCTTGGCGCATTTGGGTCCCCCAAAACTAGATCATCCTTCAACCCACTATCCACCTAAAATGAAAACGTACATTATCAATACAATCAAGTTTCTCAACATTTTAGCTAAAACACGCACAAGCCTGCAAACAATTTCAAACCGTTAAAACAGCTCGGAAGCAGTTCCTGAATCTAAGAAACTTTAATTGCGCCTCAAACTATCATTGAACTTGCTAATAATATAACAATCACCATAATGCGCTTAAAAAGGAAAAATGCAAATGTAGAGCTTAATTCCAACAAAACTACGACTATCGTTTCATTTTAGAGCTTATAAATTAATTATTGCAGGAATGATAAAAGCTTAACATGGGTTTAAAACGTACCACCATTTTGAGCATGGGATCAGAGGGCTGGAAACTGTTGGGCCCCTCTTCCCAGAGATATCCATCTCTCTCAACGGTGATGATGTTTCCACCAACTCGATCTCTAGCCTCGGTGACGATCACATTTGGAGCAACAGCACTGTGGCTGGTGGCGAGTGCCTGAGCGATGCAGAGGCCACTGATTCCACCGCCAATAATCACGCAATCTGCCGTGGCAGAATCTGCAGCGTTGAGATTAGGGCTCGACTTTGACGGAGAAATTGTGGATTCTTCCGCGATTGAGCATCGAAGCTTGAGAGGTGGTCGGTGAATGCGGAGCTTTTCGGCGGGTTTTGAGGGACAAGGGAATAGAGATGGCGTCGGGCGTAGAAGCGAGATGCCTGTGAATGTCAAAGTCGGCATTGGCACTTGTCAGAGGAGGAGCCGAGGAGGAATTCGAGGTTGTTAATTGTTACCGTGCCTTCTCGGTTTTGATCCTTTTGGGCTACGACTTATCTTCTAGGGGAAATATACGGTGTAAATACTCACACCAAGTGTTCAACTTGTAGAACGCTCTATGTATCTCTTATTCAACCTCTCTTTTGTCTTGAGCATTCTTTGCCCACTAGAAAAATCTCATCACCCTTTTGAGTTAGCTAGTTGTTAGTTAATGATCCTTGTTCTTTTCAATAACTAATTTTCCGGTGATGCTATGAGCCTGAAATCAACGTCAGCCTCAATTATTGTCAAATGCAGAGCGCAACTTTGGTTTCATTCTTCCTACTAAGTACAACATTATCTGCTGCCACGCAAACACAAACACAAACACATACAGGCGATTATATCGATTAAAGAAGTTCAAGTTTGTGATGAAATATCAGCAATAAAGGGCATTATCAACACCCATTTGTCGACTTTGACTTTTCCAGGTGCATGCATACAAGTTATGTTATGACCTTACCCCACTACGCTCAGCATCTCGACAATATTAAAAATAATGTATTTCTGGCAAATCGTGAAACTGGGAATTCTACAAATAAGCAGAGTTTATTACAAAATGTTTGTTTTCTACGGACAACGCAAATGTGGAACCTTACGTCAGTCGGTCAAAAGCCAAAATCTCACTGCAGAGTCTCTAATCTTTCGAAGTAGATCCTCTCCTAATCCAAATTTTGCTCTCAATCTTGTGCCACTTATATTTTAATATTAGTATATAATTAAAATTTAATTATTTTTATTTTTAAATTTATTAACCACCATTCATATTAATAAAATTTGTTCAAAAAAATAGATTAAATCAGGAGAGGAGAGGATCTAATGTTCTTCCAAATCTATGAGAATAAGTTAAATAGTTTACCTAAACTTGTAACCCCAATTTACGTGACTTTCCCAAATAAAATGAACATTCTGTACAGTGCACCATAAATAAGCACTGTTGGGTCCATATCATTTAGGGATCTAAAAACTTAAAGTCTAAAAAAAATTACTTGTTATGTAATTAATAATAAGTTTTAGATTTGGATAAAATTTATCATGAAATTTGTCTACGAAAACAAGTGAAATCTAAAAACTTAAAGTCTACAAAAAATTACTTGTTATGTAATTAATAATAAGTTTTGGATTTGGATAAAATTTATCATGAAATTTGTCTATGAAAACAAGTAAAAGAGGCTGACCGAGTTGAGTTTTAGTGTGAAGAAGTGGTGGAGATAGAGAGATAAGATCATAGAGGTTCTTAATTTGAGACTAATGATTTTAATTTTTTAATAGATGATCAGAAGGTGAAATTAATTTTGTTTTTTTTCAAATTCTGAGGGTAATTTCTTGACATCATCCTCTATAATCCTATTGATTTTGATTTTTATTTTATCCTCTCTTTGGCTATTATTTGAGATACCTACTTGTTAGAGAGATATATATTACGTTATTACTGTAAGTCAAGAATATTTAGATTTTTAATGTTGCTAGCCTCTAGTATTATTTAGAGAAGAATTTATCTTGTAATCTCATTAATATAGTAGAAGATTATATTGGACTACAGTCTTGTGATTTTTCCCACTTTGGATTTTTCACATAAAAATTTGTATTTCTTGTGATTGGTTTATTACTTTTGATTGTGTTGATTTATTTTTTTACATATTTATTTGTGGTACACATCCCATTTTAATCATACAAAGAGAGAAAAAGTTTTGTTTCTATTTAATTTATAATTGCTTTTGTGGGTCCCTTTCCCAACAAACACTTTGTATTTTTTCACACTCTAAAAATTTTCACTTAGCACTTTTACTGAATCATAATCCAGGGATGAATATTATGTAAGTTAGTTGTATAAAATGAGTGAGGTACCATGTAACTTGAGCTATACAACTTGTATTGCCCAAGGGAACTTTCCCAAAATTTTTGGTTTTGGTTTCAATCTGTAAGCATAAGATTTATTTCTTATTTTCCATTTTTTTTAGTATTATTATTTTTTATAAGTCTAATTTCAATACTTTTTTTTTTACCTTATATTAGATATTATAATTTTGTTATGCTAAAATAATTCGGATTTATCTATTTTGATAGATTAACGTCATAGAATTAGTATCGAAGGAGAAGGACGTCAAAATTCATAAAATTTATTTAGAAACTTTGTTTCTTTTATCTTATTTATGATTTTGTTTCTTGTCATTGACTATAATGGAGCTGTTCTACCGTGGAGCACTGATGATGACTGTCAGATCATAGCAGTAAATATAAATTTAATATTTATCTATATAATCGTACCGTCATTATTAATACTCAATTGTGGAGCAATTCCGACACAGCCAAACCCCTCTTGGTGTTTTCATTTTGTCAAAATATCACAAAATTATCAAAATCCGCCAAAGTGTATGTCAACCAAAGCATCTGACTCATGAAGCAACTTTCTAAATAGTTTAGCACACATCTTTTGTCGACTCCAAAACTACTGGCTTGCGACTTCAAGAAATTGCACAAAAAATTAAAAATAAAAGCGCGAAGCTATTCCGAACAAGGATGGCATGGCAAAAGAAAACACGATTGATTATCCCGACCCCTCCTGAAAATCAAGAGAATTGAAGATCATGGTTTCATGCACCACGCTAACAAATCAGGAAAATAAAGATTTATTTGCAACTCCGAATACAATCATAAAAAAGTTAAAAAAAAAAATAATAATAATAAAATAAGAAGAAGAACAGCATAGCACAGAAATGCTAGTCACCCTTTTCTTAAGAACTAGACGATTCGAAAATCCTGCATATCATCACAGTTTAAGAACCGAGAAAAAAATAACGTACAGAAAGAAAGTGGAAAGCTTTTCGGCATTCTGGATGACTCCCATCTAATGCCAGCACAACAACCAAACACTTTATGGATCGGATGCATTGCTTCACTTAAGAACAGATTCGGAGAATAAAAAAAAAGGGGGGGAAAAAAACAATTTCCCGAATGGTCTCAAGAATAATTAAAATACTGAAAACACAGCAGGAACAGAATTGGATAAAGAATTTCATTAGCCATCTCTGACTGCTAACCAAACGATAAAACAATGACAAGTCTCCCCCATAAATTTTAACAGCAAACTAAAAGAAATGTCCAGAAGTCAATCAAACCAGAACAAATTCCCACTAATTCCAGATTCAATCAGAGACCTTGGAAACAGGAATAAGAAGTCACTATAAACCTAAAGTTAACAACAGAATTATCAAACCAGGATTTAGCTGTTTGGATGATCTCTGGCAGTGGAGGAGAAGGAAAAACAGAGCTCTTTGGCACGAAATTCATTTCTTCTCCCTCTCCCCTCCTCTCCTTTTTTTTTTTTTTTTTTTAGCAACCAAACATACCATAAGTGTGGGTAACATGTTTTTAAAAAATTTACAATTGCTATAATATCCTTTAGAACAACTTAGTAACTGAAAAAATGTCGATCCAATGCCGAAAGTATAAGCAAAATCATGCAATTGAAAATTTGTAACTTTTTGAATTTCATAATAAATTAAATACATTTCATGATTATGATAATTTTTCTTTTTACGTTCTTATTTGAAATAAAAATATTATATCACAGTTATCATAATTATTATAGACCTAATCGACTAAAAGACCTTGTTATACTGTCACGAACCTTTAAATACAAGGCTCAGGGAAATTAAGTTAAAAAAAGCGTGTGATAACAGTACAACGTGTAACAGTTGAAGATTCAACAAATTTTTCATAAAACGAAAGCCGTCCGATTGTCGACTCAAAAGTATGATTGATGATCATCATGGTAATCGGTTCCTCGTGGAGGGCGCTCTTTGCCACACCGTTCATATCGGACAATTTAAAATCGAGGGTTAAAGTCGTCAATTTTCAGGAACTTCGCACTCGGTCGTTTCGAACTTTCGATTCAAAATTCAGTACCCATTTAATTTTCCCGCTTCTTTGCTTCGCCGCAAAACTTCGCGATCCGAAATTTGATCTCTCTTTCTTCTGTCTCCCGAGACGAAAAAATCTCTCCGCTAGATCTCAGATTTTTCGCACGAATTTCGAAATGAACATCTCTTCACTTATCGCTCCCAAATAACCAGTGAGCGATTTCCTTCATCTTACTACGCATTTCTATTTTAAATTTGATCAGTTCAACTTTTTATTCTTCATTTTTTACTTTCTCTTAGACTTCTCGGTAACGCGGGCCTGAACTTAAATATTTGTATTTAAACCACATAATTCGTCGTTCTAGGGTTTCTACGGTAGTTGATTTTTGAATTGCACAATTTTTACCGATTTTGCTTCTTAATTACTGAGATCGAAAGTTTTTTTGTCGGTGGAAAATTGAGAATGCTTGAAATTAATGTTAACTTGTCTTCTTGTTAGATCTCATCTGTCCTTTTTGGATGGCAATGTTAATTTTGATCTTATTCTCTTTGTAACAATCTACCTTGCTTAGTTCCCACGAGTTCGTTTTTTTTTTTTTTTTCCTTGGATATCTGTTTGGTCGAGGAGAATATTATGACGAGAAACGATAAAAGAAAAAGCGTAATAGTAATTTTCTTTTTCAGTAACCACACTGAGTTTTGGAGATATTTTTTTTTTCCCAATTGCTTCTTACCCTTTTTTCCCCTTTACTCTTTAGGTTACAGCTGTTGTTGGTGGTGTTAGTTTGTCGTCTTTGCAGCTTAAGAAATTGTGAGATGGGGGTAGTTGATGTGTGAAAAAAATTGCAAGACACAAGTGAGAAGGAGGTTGATATGCGACAAAAATTACAAGACGTAAGTGATGATAATGCCAACTTTAAGAATTTACTTACTGCAAAGTAGGATGTTTTTTCAGTGCTTCTTAGTTAATGTTGGCTAGAAAAAGTTCCAGCGATTTGGTCTATTTGTATTTCAACTAAAATTATTCTGTTGTCCTCAGTTGATAAAAGATGGCCTTTATTTATTTCCGACATCACAGATCCTTCCATAAAGTCCTACTTATTTAATTCTAAGATTTCGGATGGTAATTCATTTACAGAATGGTTTTCCAAGATCAAATAATTAACACTTTTGTTTTTAAGGTGCTTGATATACTCATTTTTGCTGCATAGATTTGTGCTTGTCCCATTATTGGATTTTTCTTGGGATAGTGATTGTGGCAGTTTTTTATTGCTGTTTTCCTTGACATTGTGTGTGTTTAATTAGTGGTTAGAGCTGTGCTGAGAATGGCTTTTGCTTGCATTTGTAGTTCTGTGCAATTTGTGGACCTTGCTTGATCAGTTGATATATTGGTCACGTTTTTGTATAATTAAATTTCGTTTGGGACCCCAATAGTGTATATCTTGTAAATGTTGCCTTCTCAGAAGTTATGTGGGGGCACACTGACAGCATATTGATTTTATAGAGCTGGTTATTTGGTAACTCACTTTTGCATATTTTGTGAATTTTGCTTTCCCTGTGGTTAAAATAAGTGTGCATGCCTGAGCATATTTGAATTTGGGTTATAATGTTGCGGTTGAGCATATTTGAATTTTGTTTAATCAATGCTCTTAGCAAATCATGAGTTGCCATCTGAACTAATATGATTAATTGCAACCAAAATGAATTATTGAGAAGATGAGTAAATTCATGAGCTGCAAATTATGTTTCAGGATAGAATGAGCAGAAGTCAGAGTTTTGGAAGCAATGGTCATCCATCTAGCCAACCAAGAAAGATCTCAATTGGAATTACTGTAGACAAGAAAAAGCCTGAAGCTGCAAAGGAAGATGAGGCTAAAATTCCAAGAGTGGAAAGGATGAATCTTAACAAAGAAAATTCCATGCAAGCAGAATATAAATGTGAGGGTGCCTCAGCTGCCACCAAAGGGAAGCAATCTGAAGCTACAGAGGAGGTCAGGTCCCCTTGGATTACTAAACGATTCTTTTACCAAAATGCACCCATTTCAGATACTGTCCCATGCACAAATCAACCTTCTAGCGGACCTACCACCGGCGGGTGGCAGAAAAAGCTGAATAGAGTGAAGGATGCACAACTAGGACATTCGGTTAAGTTTTTTGCAAACCAGTCTTCTATTTTACAGTCTGGAGATAGCAATCAGAAGAAGTTTACTGGCATAACCTATTCAAGGAAGGGAGGGAAGAATGGGAGCCAAGTGCAGGTGGAAGAGTTCACGTTTGCAACTGCACAAGAAGGAATCGTATTGGATAAAGGTGTGGCAGCAGATAAAACAGATAAAGCAGAAAACAGAACTGAAACTTTGAGAACGAAACTTTGGCAGATATTGGCAACTGTTTCTTCGCCCAAAAGTCAGCCTTCTAATTCTCAGGCTAAGGAAACAGGTGTGGATAAGTTAAAGCCTGAGCAATTTGTTGATCAAATTGGTGACAGAATTGTCAGACCCAGGCAGAACTCAGATACTATAGAAACTGATTCTGAAAGTCCCAAGCAGCCTACAAGTAGACCATTAACTCGATCTTTGAACAGAAAAAGAGCTTCAACTAAAGTGCCGCAAGAAAAAACTAAACTTGGTTCATCCTCTAATACAAAGCAAAAACACCAAATGAACATATACTCTTTCAAAGATGGAAGGTCTGGGAACCTGGATGGTGCTATCAACTTTGGTTCTTTAATGTCTACATGGAAGAAAGGTCAGAGAAAGAAATCTATCATTGATCCGCATGAAATTTCCTTTGCTGAAAAGGATAATGCAGTTGAGCCTCAGCTAGCAAGTAACAATAGTGAGTCTCCAAGACATGCTGAAAAAACACTTGATCATAAAGAGGACAGTTTTCATGGTTGCCTGCATCAGAATAAGAGAGATTACTTTGAAAATAATAATAAAATTCAAGACAAAGATTTTCATCAACCATCAGATTTGCAAAAGATGAATCAGAGGGGTGACAGTCTGGCACCAGCAGGAACTAGGGAACATCAAGAAGATTGCAGCAATCCATCTTCGAAGAATGTTGTTGAAGCACCAGATGAGATCCAAAGTCCAACATTTGCTTTTAAATCTCCTATCTTAACCCCTTCCCCCTGCTCCACACCGAGAACAGTCCAAATGGAGCAGGATGTTCACAGTCCTGCACTAGAAAATAGAAGATTTAGTGTCGGTGCCATCCGTAGCTTCAGGACTTTGCAAACGTCAAAACCAAATTGTTCTGGATCAGATGCAGAAACAGAGTCTCCTGTATCCTTTGCTAATTGCTATCTGAGGGATATGTTAGTTGATTACATGCAATAGTATCAACGTGAGAATATCTTTTCCTGCCTTTCCCTTTCCTTATCATGCATCAGGGTGATGCAGAAGAACTTCAACATTTTTTACCCAGAAAACCATCACCTTTGGAGGAAAAAAAAGACACAGAAGATGACCTGGCTGAATTTTCATCTGAAGATGGGGGCCTTGGGAGCTCTGAAGACGGTTCCCCCATCATCAAAGGATATGACTGTATGTTTGCTCAATAAAGATATTTCTAAAATTTGATATGAATAGATTCCCAGTACATGTTTTTGCTGATCTCTTTTGTGGAAACTAATTTAGCTTGAGCTTCATTTGATATTTTCGTGCAATGCAATTGCATTGCAGAACATGTTAAAACATTTTCCCTGTACTGTTGCATGTTTGCTTTCCTTACTCTTAGATATTATTACAGGCAGTTTTGTATGATAGGTTTAATACATTCAATTTAGGAATGATATACAGCATCATATTCTATGATCTCCTTTCATATTAGGGTATTTCTTAGGTAATTGGTGTTTTAGTTATTTCATTCTTTTCTTTAAGATTCTACCTTCCCCACAGAAATGCCTAGGACACTGTTGACTTCAATGCCTTTAAATGAATTTTTTTGAAAAAAAAAAAACCCTGTTCCAATTAGAAAAAGGATCATAGTCATTTTAGATTTCACCACTAATTCAAAATACATATATAATTGTCAGTAATTCAAAAGACATTTTGTCAGACTAAAACAAATTTATAAATTTGTTGGATTTTTCATTTGTCAAGAATTAAGACAAATCACTGGTTTTAGAGTTGTTCAAAATTTGACTTTAAGGATACTGGGTATGACAAAATAGTTCGAGCATCTTTCATGGATATCCTTTGGTATCCTTTGATTTACTATGCTGTCCAACATATTTGTTAGAATTTTGGTTGAACAGGCAGTCCCTGTTTCCTCTGTATATAAACAAATTCAAACAGCATGGCATCTTCTCCAAGAATTTAAATTTTCTGATTTGTCTCTTCTATTTCATAATGTCAGCCACTTTGTTGGCTTTATCTTATGGTCATATGCAGATAACCGAAACATCTCTCCAGAAATTCACACGGGTGAGGAACCAAACTCCATGCATTATCATACTAAACGGCTTTGCAACCATCAAGGCATTAGAGTTGATCAATTCAGTCCCACCTCGCCCTCCACAAAAGGTATAACTTCATTTATATATCGATATCTTCTGCTCGTATCATCTCCATATGAAATGTTCCTTAAAATGTTATATCAGTTTTCAAATTCTTTCGTCTCTTTTTCTGTACCAAATGAGCAGACATTGGAGAGAGAGAATGGTTCCTGGAACCTTCAGAAGAGAACCAAGAGGATGAGTTGGCAAGGTTTTTCCTTTATATGCTAAGTGAAGCAATTATGGTTTTTCTTAGGAAACTGTCTTAGCTCCAATCTGTTTGTTGACTTGGGTTTAAACACGACAATGTTTCAGGGCTGTCACATTGTTTGCTGTTGGTTTAGAAAATTTCAGAAGGAAAATGGATGCTGCTACAAAAAGGAAGTCCTCTGAGATTTTGTTGTCTGTTTCTGAGGGGATACATTTGCAGCTGCATAATGTTGAGTCACAGATCCAAACAGATATGTAGGTTTTTTAGATTGACATTTATTATTGCAAAAATAAATTACTTAGGTCTGAACCGATGATTTTCCAGAGGGAAGCTGACAAGCCTCAGTAGATCAAAAAGAAAGCATCTGGAAACAAGATTTGAAGGTAACGAATTATGTAAACTGAATAGCTCGTTTGATTTTCGTAACTGTTATTAGCAAAAGTGCTCTATTTTATCTTAAGATATGTCTTTATAATCTTGTTGCTTGAGATAAGAAGCCTAAATTAATGAAAATCCAGTGGTGTTTCTTGCACCATAGTACACATCCATGGTGTTGAGGGACTTGTATCTCACCCCTTAAGGGACACGGTTTCATCAAATATACAGTTAACTCTTTAATCAATGTGTTATGGTGCTACAGATGGGTTTTTAATAATAGCTCAAGAAATTAACTTCTAGGAATTTAGCTGTTGAGATGTCATGTCCATTTATTCACTTTTTCATTTTTGATGTTTTGCTTTTGTTTCTCATGCAGAGCAACAAGAACGACTGAGGTTGATTCATCAAAAATTCAAGGAAGACATTCATCATCATCTCCAGAACTGCCAAAGTACCATTGAGGAGCTGGAAGCCCACCAGATCGAACTGAAGGGAACAGTGAAAAAGCAGAGTACGATAATGGTTAAATCTGTTAATATATATTTTCCAACTCCGTCAATGTATAATTGCTTCACATACAAGTAGGTAGGTTTTTCCATATGGCTCAAGTGATCTTGGGGACCGAGAATACAATGAGATTTAATTTAATACTTTGATTGGAAGCAGTGGATGAATGAGGTTAGTGGTCCCTTAGTGATCTTGGGGACCGAGAATACAATAAGATTTAATTTAATACTTTGATTGGAAGCAGTGGATGAATGAGGTTAGTGGTCCCTTAGTGCTTCTTGGGATGACTGCATGTCTCAGGATGTTCCATATGGCTCAAGTGATCTTGGGGACCGAGAATACAATAAGATTTAATTTAATACTTTGATTGGAAGCAGTGGATGAATGAGGTTAGTGGTCCCTTAGTGCTTCTTGGATGACTGCATGTCTCAGGAAGATGAATCATTCCATGCATTTTGCATAAGGCTAATCAGAGGTTTAAACTGGACGAGTCACTGATGTGAAATAGATATGAGATTGTCCCAAAATTTGAGCCAGAAATTTTGGAAAAGAAATCAATATCTTCTAAGTGTTCAGTGAAAAATAAGAGTGTTTTGGGATCTGAACAGAATTGGATTCATTTCATTTTTCTGCCTCTTCCAAAAACTTGTTGACAATTTTAAGTGCATTCAAGTAAATCTATATTTCAACCTTTATAGTGCCATGTTGTTATTTCTTATTATCATTTATTGAACATCCCGTGCAGGATTTTGGTTTATTAGTTATCTTTTCTGTTGACAGGAACATTGCATCAAAAGCTCATTTTGCAAATGGAAGACACAGTTCAGAGTCAACTCAATGATGCCCAAAGAAGAATCACAACGGTCCATGAGGCAAGCTTCTCCTTCTATTTTATATGAGTTTTATAGGTTGGGCTTCAGTTTATTAAATAAAAAGTAATCTCTCTTATTGCATTATAATCTGGCCAACTTATCATTAATTGTTGGGATTCTACTGGGATATCCAGTGAGTGAAATTTAGATTCTTGAAAGGTAGTGCTCCATTTTGAAGATAATCAACTTGTGCCTTAGTTTCTGTAAATGCAACAACTCTCACGTAACAAGTATAATGTGATTGTTATTTTCATTGGTCATTGCAGTCGGCCAGGAATAAGATGCTCCAGTTGAAACATGTAATAGCTGACAGTCTGAAAGAAGAAGGTATTCTAAATTGACATGATTCGTACAGCCCGCTAGCAATATGGAGAACCTGTCCATAATTAGACAGAACCGGAGATTTTATTCATGCTTTATCTTATAATCCTCAAGTCGAGGACCTCTACGACTACGTAGGAATTTACTTTTCATTATATTCCAACATGCAGTACGTACAAGAATGCTTACAATTGTAGAGACAGAGTTACAAAGTATACGTAACTCTGACGTTGTGTGCTCACTCACATTGTCACACTGCTTCCATTTAAAATTTCATTGCTGCTGCTTTCAAATGGGTCAATTTTCAAGTAACATTATTATACATACCCATCTTTTGGGTACGTGTGGGTTCATAAAATACTGCTCTTTAATTGTTCTGCTGGAGTTCTTTTTCCTCTATCATTGTTGAAGGGCAATTGCTAAGTTGCTGCGGCTGTAAGATACAGCGGCAGCAACTTAGGGGATCCTTGTTGAAGTGGTCTCACCTAATTGGCAATACAAAATCTTATCCGTTTGTTTAACACGACCGGTTGTGTTTTGCGTCGTCGCTTAGATGGGGCAAAAAGTACCGACAGAACAACACAGGGCACGTGAATCACACGGCATCACGTGAAGTCCACGCTTTTTTCCTGGTATTTCACTTCTTTCCCTGATTGTGAGGACATGATATGACGTTGTGCAGGACTGCAGGTGAGGCACTTTTGCGGTGCTGGGAACCCGCTCCACGTGGGTATATTCCCTTAGTCTTCTGTTCGTTCGGTGTTAAAAAACAAAAAGGGGTTGTGTCTTTATCATATCGGAAAGCGTCGCCTTCAAAAAATACAAGATAAGGGATAGATAGGGTGGTCAATAATTGCAAAGAACTTCACATGATGAGATTTTTTTTTTTCTTTTTCACTTCATTTTTGCTGTGAAGTTGGGGGGCCCGAATACTAAAGCAAATGGCTGAATGGGGGTCGCTTCCTACTTTGTGTCACGAATAAATGGGTCCGTGCACCCCCTAGACTTACGCAGAAATCAAATTATTAATTTGGACATCTTTCGCCCAAGGAGAGAAATATTAAGGTGGGATCCTACCACCAGGCTTGGACAACTCCATTACCACAGGGTTGCGAGAATGGGAGTAGACGTGCTTAAATTTTGTGCACTAGTTCGTGTGGATGCTGGTTGGCACTGCATCTGTGAGGATTCTTCCATTATTATATAAACAATTAAGTTGTTCGACAATCGATTCAATTGACTACTTGATATGAAATGGTCGGATTTCATAGCAGTCTCTCTCTATCGAGGAAGCGCGTCGAGCGAGCGAGCAAGCAGTTCGATTTTATAAATAGGCCAATATAGAATCATCCTTTCGGCTGCTTGCAGTAATTCCATCGACCCTAGTTAGCTATCTGAGACTGTGTTTTCGTCATCTTCTTCTAATCTTTTATCATACTTGGTCTTTCCAAGTTGTGACGACTAAACGCATTCGGAACAGTATCCTATTAATATCGCCCAGCTGAAGTTGACCAGCGTGAAGAGTGCTAATTTAACTATGGCCACGTAAGATTTTCGACAGCGACCCTGGCATAATAAGCAGGTATTTCCTGTTTTTGGAGGATTAAAGGTTGATGAAATTTCTGTTAATGCAGGTCTAATCAAGAATTTTTGGAGCTTGGGTGGGAAGATGGTCAACTGCCGACCCAAGGTTTTCCAAACGGAACTCAAAAGAGCACTACCTCATGCATTAATCATGCTTCTCACTCGTCCAATGCTCGTTTGGAAAATGGGCGAGATACAGACACCTTTCCTCCAAAGAGGCCAGAGTCTGGGGCTTCAGTCTCTATCATTGGCAACAACAGCTCACCAAGAAATGATAAACAGCAGGAATCCCTGCTTGAATTATTGTATAAAAGCCATTTTAATGCATTTTCGGAACATGCTACAGGTTATAATATTGGTTATGATGATAAGCTTCGCAAGGACTCTCAAGTTGTTCCGGTGCATGAAATTACCCCAACTCCAATGGCTAACCGCCGGTCTTGTGCACGAGTAAAATACAGCCCGAATCTACTTTCATTGGATGTATTGAAAAGAGAACCTGAAAAGAAAAGAGAGCAGCCAGTTAACTTTTCTCTTTTCTTGAGATCTCCAGCGTTGCGAACTAGCAGTAGGAGAGGTTTTTCGAGAGCCGAGCCTGGGAAGTTGCAAAACAAGCCTCGACTGCTATCGCCAGAAGCTAATGGTCCAGGAAGTGTCAAGGGTTTTCAGAACCAGCTGAATTCTACATACATAGACGCGGAGCTGTTACAACCAGTCCCAGTCCCAGTCCCAGTCCCCGATTTACAATCGGAAGCTGATTACAGACGAACCTTGAGCTTACCAGCTGAGAATACAGTCAACGGTAAGCTGGATGCTGGAAAATGTATAGAACCACCAGTTCCATCTTGCTCACTTGGAGCTTCAAATAATAATCCTGCGTGTAATACTTTTAATTTGAAGAGGAGATATGAAGATACCGAGGGATCCGCTTGTCCGAGTGACCAGGTACGTAAACTCACCCAGCCCCTTATTTGTTTTTCATGCTCTTAATTTTGCTATGATTCTAAGAAAGTTCAATTATGTTTGGTACAGAATGAGAGGAAACTGGAGAGAAAAGCAGTGACCGTTCGGGGCAGCAAAAATAAGCAGAAAAAACGAACTCCTGAAGTTCATAATATATATGAACGGGTGAGTGAGTGATCCCACTCAGAAACAAAGAAAAGCATGCATGTTCCATGTAGTTAACACACACACACACATATATCGCTAATTGGCTAACTATTCGCATTCAGAAGCGAAGAGATAAGATCAACAAGAAAATGCGTGTATTACAGGAGCTCATACCAAATTGCAATAAGGTAATTAATTATACACAGCACCGGGCTGCGGCTACCCTACCAGTCGCCTTAGCTAAAGATATTTATTTATTTATTTTTTACCACTTTCTAACATGAGGCGGATGATGCTTAGGTGGACAAAGCTTCGGTGCTTGATGAGGCCATTGACTACTTAAAGACTCTTCAGTTTCAAGTAATGGTATATATATCATACAATTATAATCTTTTATATCCTTTTGTTTTGAATGTGTTTGTGTGCCTCCACACACACACACACACATATATATATTAGTAGTTTTTCAGTCAGAGATTCTTGACTTTATTAAAGTTAGGGATCCGCTAAAAAATAAAAAAACAGTGCATTAAAGTCTGTATTTTTTTTATCTTTTAACGGATTCCTAACTGAAATACAACTATTTATATATATATATATATATATATATATATATATATATTATATAAGAAATTTTCCAATCAGGGATCCCTGACTTTAATAAAGTCAGGAATAAGCTAAAAGACAAAAAAAACACAGACTCCAATGCACTGTTTTTTTGTCTTTTAGCTTATCCCTGACTTTATTAAAGTCAGGAATCTCTGACTAGAAAACTACCATATATATATATATATATATATATATATATATATATATATATATATATATATATATATATATATATATATATATCATATGTACCTGTTAAATTAATTTTTAATATACTATAAAGCCATACAATTTAACAGTATTAAAATCTGACTCTATTAAACTGCAAGTGTATTCGATAAAAAAAAAAATGAACACTCCTCCACTATATATACACACACATATATATAATCCTTTTTTTTATGTAGGCGCCGTATTTTTTTTCATGAGAAAATACTTTAAAATCTTAAAGTTTAAGAAAATTAATTTTTAATTATCGTAAACCACACAATTTAACAATGTATCCACATTAAAAAAAAAAATACAAACGTCTGCATCTAAGTATATATATATATATATTAATTAACGCGTTTTCTTGAATCTCGATGCAGATGATGTCAATGGGAACTGGGGTTTGTATGCCTTCGATGATGCTACATCCGGGAATAATAGGAATGCAACAAATACATGCAGTTGCACCGCAGATGAGTCATTTCCCTCCCATGGGAATTGGAATGGACATGAGAATGCAAATGGGTGTTGGCTGGAACCCAGCACAGTTCCTAATGCCACCCATTCCAGGAGCCGCTGCTGTGCCTGGAATCCAGATGCCCGGCTTTCCTGGACAGCAGCCGCTCATGTCCATGTCACGTACACCATTGGGACTAATGCACAAAACAGTTCCAGTTGCCGGCGTCTCTCGAGCTGCTGCTTCTATGGAACTCAAGGATTCTGCGCTGCTCACAAATCCCAGGGATTCCAATCAGAACGTAGAAATTAACAAAAGAAACGTTGACCACTCAAAGATTCGACCTTCTGCTTAGGTTGGTACTAATGTTATACTTACAACAAACATGTCTTCTTTCCCTTTTAAGACTAGACATAAGGAAGAACACGTTTATTAAGAAGATTCACCATGCATTAACACGTTAATTAAAAATATTCACCATGCATTAATAATTTGCATAAGCTTTTAGGTATTTCACAACTCAAGTCTTATTCCTTTTATTATAGGTTCCGGTTCCCAGGCCGTGAAAGTTAATCCAGAAGTTCTGCTTTATTCCTTGCAAAGATACCACGACTCTGTCTCTAGCAATGGGGCTGTTGGATCTTACAAGCGAATAATATTGTTTCCGGTACTACTAACGGTAAGGTTTAATTACACCAATCGACTTTCCTTTAACTCATTTCAATTCAAAAGTGAAAAAAAAGCTGACTATTGAAAATGACACAGGCTAGAAATCGCAATGCGCACTAAATAAATTCCACAAGAGGATTATGTAACCCGAGAGTCTGAGACAATAAATACATGCATCTGCTTGGCCATGTTCCTCCAACAGCCAAAGTTCAGAGGGAATCTCCAGTAGACTTGAAGGTGATGTGAGTAATTATTGCTTTGGAGTGCCTAGATAATTCAACCTTGAGAGGCCTTTCGCCAGGTGAGACTGCTGCTGAGGAGTATCAACGGCTTCTATAAAACATAAGTTAAAATTTCGATAAGGCAGTGCTTTCTAGCAGTTAGTCACCCTCAAACATTTTAACAAGAGGAAAAGCCTCCTGTCTGCTGCGGTAAAAGAAGCATTAACACATTATTTCTTCCCAGCACAAGTCGCAGGAAGAACTGGATCCATCTTGAACATTCACTGTAATGGCTAGCGGTTGAGGAATTTTCAGAGACAGTACGAACCTATCTTTAATTACCTGTGAGTTGGGTCTCTCTCTCTCTCTGTTATTGCTGTAGTGCAGGGATCTGCAAAAGATCTTTCTTTGATAATGCAGATATCTGTAGTCTGTTCATCATGTACGTGATAAAAACGCACATGGATTAGTTCACTTTATCAGATCCTCACCATAGTTTGCATTGGAAGATTCTTTCTCAGATGTATCTTGTTCACCCAAAAATGTCTATTCGAGGCTGATATCACCCAGAATCTTTATCAATGCCAATTGGAACATTGAGATCTTAAGCTAACATCAGAGTTGACTAACCACTTCAGCATCACTGATAGGATCACTAGGAAACAAATCCAAATCCAGCATATATCCTTCATCCTTCATCCTTCATCTCTAACAATAAGTTTACTAGTACTTCTTGAATCTTAATAGAATCTGGATGCCATTTACTTCTAGCATGGAATATGTGAATGCAGAAATCAATCTGGATCCAACTACTTCCAGGGTTCTTCACCAAACCATTCTCTTTTATCATGTTTCTGAGCTTCAACACATCATTCCATCTGTGTGTATGCATATATATTGGATAAGAGAACACAGTGACCTGGATCTTTCTGATTTCTCTGGAGAATGTGCTCTCCAACAAGCTGACTGAGCTCAACCTCCTTAACATCGGTGAGTTTTTCAAAGCCTTGGAACTTTGTCACTTGATGCTTAGACAAGGTTTGATCCATGATAATTTCACTTTCCCACTTGTTTTAAAGGCTTGTTCTGGATTGAATATTCTTGAACAAGGTAGAATTGTTTGAGACCAAATTGTGCTCAACGCGACTCGTTATCATATGAGGCGTAACATTTACGTTGACTGTGCTGTGATTGATATGTTTGGCTGTCTACTCTTCTTGTAGAATGTAGACAGCCAAAGTTGACATAGACATTGACAAGTTCTGAACCCAACTGTCTGTCGGTACTGGTAGGGTTAAAGAAACCAGAGACGACAAGAAGGGCTTGTAATCTTTTGGCTTCAGAAAGATGAGGTGGCGACTTGAGTTGAGAAAATAAATCGGGCGTTACGAGATTTTTTGTTGATTGAAGAAGATTTTTCAAGATGGAAGGCTTTGGCGGTGGGTATTTGTGAAACAGCCAACGGTTTTGTTGACTTGTTCGGAAAATGAACTCGTAGGGTTAAATGAAACACCCCGTGCAAGGGCATGCTTTCCTGACGGCGTCGTTTCAAATCCCTCTGCACTCGACCCTGCACTCTTGTTCGACTGACGTCAATGGATTTGAAAATAAAATAGAAGGATCACATTCATAATCCATTGGTTGCTGTCAAGTGCTAAAAATTCCACAGCTATACGCATTTTGAAAATACAATTATACTAAGAATGTTACCCACAAAATTACATAAGAAATCAAATAAATCACATGAAGGACTATACCACAATATAGTAAGCAAATAGAATCACTGTAACATAAGAAAAAACTATGCAGCTTCAAGCATGGGGTGTTTGGATTCACTGCTTCTGTCTGGTACCACAGTATCCCGAATTCCTATGGCTGTAGCTTGATCATCCTTAAGCCCAATAGTTGAGAATGCGACACTCAACGACTCAACAGATTCTGAAGCTGCTGGTTCGTTGACTCCAGCTTTGGATACTGTAGGTTCAGGTCTTTCGCACTCAACTTCCTGCTCTAATTTCTTGAACTCCTCTTCCACGTCTTCATCATCAATTCCTGTGTATGATGGCACTGATTTTGAAGTGACCAAAAAGACAAGTCAGATACAATACAAGACTGAAGTAACAAAACCGTCCAGATATATGAAAGCCTTGACTCTTACAATATTTACAATGGCCACAACTTAAAGCGGTGTAGTATAATCAGTAAAATAAACAAATACCTATGATTTTTTCAGCCTGCTTTTGCAAATCAATACTCTCCTCAAGTTCTTCTAAACACAGTTGAAGTTCCTCCACACTGATCTTATTTCTCTTGATTGCTTGAGCTCCAATTTGGATTGCTTCAGAGACCTATCATCAGGAGAAAATTGATCAGAAGAACCTAAGTATCCTGTATTTATTCTCAAGACAACCTACAAGTCAAAGCCAGTCTAAAACATTTCTCCTATGCTGACATAAACATTTCTCCTATGCTGACATACTTTTTTGGTCGATTCAGCATTTTCTATCACACTCAATACTTCATTCACTCTGTTCAAAAGTGATGTATACTTTTCTCGACTCCCTTTGGTCAGCTTTAATTGCTTTGCATGTCTCAGGGCCACGCTCTTGTTTCCAGAATGCAAGGAAGCTAATGCTGATTTTCTTGACCTGTACAGTGAAACTTCTAGGCATCAGACTAAACCATTTGATTTGGAACAAACTTGCTGCACATCCAAGAAGCAGATGTTGATTACACTCAATAATGATTAAATGGGGCACAGACCACCAAGCAAGATTATTCAGCATATTTGGCAGGTATCAAGATCAAAGAATATTACATTTCGCAGTGTCTATCAATGACGTCAAGCTGTAGCTGAAGCTTTTCCACAGTCCAAATCAAGTGCAAAACATCATAATCTAAACTTGAAATGCTGGAAACAGCGGCTGAAGAAAGGGACACTTTTACACCCTGTAAGCATTATCTATTTACACAACTTTAGATGAATAAATACAGATTTGCTTATTGCATAATACGATAACAATATATGTATTTATCACAGTATCTACAGGCATGATTACCCCAGGGAATGGCGAAATTGCAATATCTTTTTGTTGATCTTGAACATGTTTTGTGGTCCATAAAATATTATCCTAAGCTTTCCCATTGATATGACTAAAAGAGCTAGATAATTCATTATATAGCTGTTTCCAAGTTTAACTCTGATCTCACAATTCAATAAAACGAACATGGCTTTCAAGAGTACGAAATAATTTTTTTCTTCAAAACATAAAACTTAAAAAGTAAAACCTCAGTATGCAATACCTCTGTAAACTCATTCTTACTGATTGATAGATACAGTGCTTTCCCACATCCTGTCAAGAAACTCAAAACTGCAGATGCTTCATCTCGTCCTCCACACATGTCCTGGAACTTCTTCATTGTAATAATGCATGAAGAAGCCCAATGGCTTTCAGATAAAAGTTTGATAACTTCATCTGCTTTATCCTGCAGAAAGAGTAATTTTGTTACAAACCAAGTCAGCAAAGCCTATCCCCAACTACTTTGGCTGACACAAACTGAAATAAACTCTTGAATTAAAAATGAAGCACTTCTTAATTATATACCTTCAAAACTTCCATTAGAATAACATGATCTTTGAGCACAATTGCTGGAGTTGCTGCTGATCTGGCCATTAAACTTCTTACTTTTCTAAACAACTGGGTGAGCCATCCACTAGTTGCATCCACTAGATCCAGACTTCGCACAACATCACCTTCATTATACATTACAAACTGAAAAATAAAAAAACAAAGTAAAATGTCCAAACACCAACCCCCAAATAAATGCGCAGGCGCGCGAGCACAGCACACAAAAGCATACGGGTGAAGCCAACATGAATGATCAAAAACTATTTTTATTCAATAAACGGAAGCAAAATAGTTGAATGCAAGAGGGATAGACTAAAAACATCAAAAAACTTATTAGTTCCTGAACTAGACAATTTTTCACTTGGAAAATCACTTAACGGTGGAGTATCAAGCACTAGCTTGCTTCATCAATCATTATCAACGACTTTGATCACAAAAGTAATCATTAAGATCAAAAAGAAGCTCACCAGAACATCGTCAAGACATAGAGGTGTCAATCCTCCTCTATTAAACCACTCGTTCTTTACCTTAACAAACAAACAAACAAATTAATTAACAAATTTCAAAAAAATATTTTTTCGCCTGTTCGCGTGATAAATTACAGAAAGTAAATGAGAAATTGAAGTCTTTAATAATAAATGTGATTCTTTACAAACCTGAGAAGGGTGAATGATGGCAAGGCTAAAATGGCGCGCAATTTTGAGGATCAAATTTTTCCAGAATTGGAATTTGGGCTCCCAATCTGATCTTTGTCCGCTAAAAGCTTTGAATCGGGCTGTGGCGATCACTTCGTCTTTCCAATCAGGTACTTCCTTTAATATGAATTCGCGCACAGATATTGAACTCATCTTTTTAGAATTCTAGGACAAAATCAGTTGAATTTACGAAAATTCGGTTCGCTTTCAACAGTTTGTTTTTTTTTTTTTTTCTGAAATTGTTGATGGTTTAAATTTGAATGTTAATGAATTCCCTCGGGATGACAATAAGGGTCTAGATTCTGGACCGGATCCTTAACCCCGCACAGAGCAAACCTAAAAGAAATCGACGTCGTTTCGTTGCACTCCACCAACATGGTCGGCAATTTGTGGGCTTGGGCCGGCATTTCTAAGCCCAGGCCCAAGCCCATATTTTGAAAGCCTGTCCAAACTTGGGCTGGGCTTGGACGGGCTAGGCCCGGGCCTGGGCTTTTTATTAATTATTAAAAAATTTAATGAAGTAAAAAATATGTAAACTAAAGATAATTATCTAATACATAATAGAATAATGGTCAAATAAAAAAAAAATAGTAACACAACATAATAAATCACAAATACGAATATAAAAAAAATATAAATTTAGTATTTTCAGTTTTTTAATTTAAATTTAATTTATTTTTATTTATAAATAAAAAGGCATGGGCTTGTTAGGCCTTTATCTAAGCCCAATTTATGTTGGCTTTACATTTTTCGGGTCCATATCTAATACATAATAAAATAATAGTATAATACACAAAATATTAGAACACAACATAATAAATCATAAATATAATATAAAAAATGTAAATTTAGTATTTTGAGTTTTTTAATTTAAATTTAATTTATTTTTATTTATAAATAAAAAAGCATGGGCTTGCTAGGCCTTTATCTAAGCCCAATCGATGTGCGCTTTACATTTTTCGAGTCTATATCTAATACATAATAGAATAATAGTCAAATACACAAAATATTAAAACACAACATAATAAATCACAAATACTAATATAAAAAAAATATAAATTTAGTATTTTGAATTTTTAATTTAAATTTAATTTATTTTTTATTTATAAATTAAAAAACCTAAGCTTGCTAGATCCTTATTCAAGCCCAATCTATACAGGTTAGGCTCTAGGCCCAACCCATGCTGGCTGAGCTCTAAGACTGTAGGCTTGGGCCAAGCCGGTTCGGACTTGGGCCGGCTCAGACTTATTTGTCAACCCTAACGGTTGAACGCTCAAAGACTCTTTGCATCGACCAAAACGACACTATTTCATTTCTTTATAGAAAAATAAAAATCAATGTTGTATAAATTGATATCAGTCTATACAAATATATTTGTTGCTTTATTTTCTAAATAGTATATTTGTATGTTTTCCCGGATCCTCCCTATCTATTAATAAATTCCTTACTCTATAAAGTGTAAAATTCCTTTCCTTAAGCACAAAATACAACTTCTTTTGAAACAAAAAACACGCATCGTTTTTTCAGTTGGAGTTTCAACAAATAAAAATATCAATAAAAAATATAAACTAACAAAAAATAACCATGCGCCTCCAATTTCATTTCATATACATATGGCATATTTAGTTTTCTATGATCTATTCAACAAAGCAATTACCGGATTCAAAAAGCCATCGAAGACAGCATTGTCGCTGTCCAAAACCGCGGCTGTACCGTGACGTTACCATTACACAATGAAGAGCCCTCCAGAATCTACGGTACGAAGGTGGTGCTGAACTGTAAATCTTTACTATTTAACTCCGTCAAAATGAAGCCGCGGCTTTTGGCGGCAATTGATTCGTCTCCAATTATTGTTCGGCGTTAGTAATTGCACCGTTGGATAGATTGCGAGAAAAGGATTTCTGAAGGTGCTGACTGTATAATTATTGGGTAGATTTTACTTTTGTTTGGCAATTTTGGCCGGCTACGGTCATTGTTGGTTTTCTTTTTTTTTTTTTTTTTTATTGTAATGAAGTTTAAATATTTATTAAAAATAAAAATTAAAAATATAATTGTATTTTTATAAATTATAGAAATAATACAAATATTTTATCTATCCTTGTGCGATAAAATCACTTTAGTTTTCAAGTAACAGCTATAAGTATTTATCAAATATTTTATAGTTATAACTTAAAAGCCAATCTAACCGTAATACCAAAGGGGCCCTTGCTTCTTTCTTCTTACTTAAGCACAGGATTACTAGACTAAATTGAACAAATTCCACTGAGTAGGTGCACATGGATTTGCCGGAATCTTTTGAGGCCGTACCGCCCGGTAATAAGATTGGCCAGGGAGGGATTAGAAGATTGAAAACATTGGCAGTTTAATCATGCCTGGGGAATTCCCATTGTGAAGATTCAAAGGACCAATAAGCATTGAAGATGCCTTAAGATTCATTAATGGTATATCCAAAGCTGCTAAGCACACAAATGCACTGCTTGCCTTTGGGCTGGGTCCGAGGGTTAGCGTAGCTCGGAATTTTGCAATGCTAGAAGCGAACTGGCAATTGCATTTGATTCTCCAGAGCCAAAAGTTTTCCTTATCACTCGGAGTTTGCTTCTCTTGTCATTGTCAAATGTCAATAATCAGTTAACATTGATGGGCTGAAAACATTATACTATACTATACTCTTAAGGGAACCTACTGCTTAGCCATGCGATCAAACAGATCAATCATGGCCCTGGCTGCCGGGCTGCCGGGCTCTTTAATTGGAAAAAAAAGGGAAAAAATCATAGCTTGAAATGGCAATCCATTACACACGATGATATTATTACAAGTAACAATTCTTGCAGCCGTTGCAAGGAGTAAATAAAACCACAAGTCAAGTAACAGTCTGATTGAATGTATGTATATGGTATAAATTGGAAAGTATCAAAAATTAAAATTCCCAAGATTTACATAATGATTATAATCTAATTCTCTGTAGCATCAAGAATTGATTTCTGAAACTTCTTCTTGGATCTCCATGGAATCTTATTGCAAGAAATTAAGCCGAGGATGCCCGAGCTAGCGTTGCTTCCAACTCCGAATAGAGAATGAACTTGGTAACGTTCCTGGACTTGTTGCCGGAAAAACCAATCTTGCCGCGCCACGAGTCGGAGTCGGACGCTTTACGCTTTCTCGGTGCAGGAGGACACGTCAGGACGTCTGGAATCCTATGCTCTTTAGAATTCGGAGTCGTACATTCACAATTGACTGTTAAATTTGCATCTTCTTCCGGCGATTCATCAACAGCAAGTTTCTCCAGTTCTGTAGATACAGCGAAGGATTCATTCTTGTGAATGTGATGCGTCAGCATATTGCTTATTGCTGCTACAGCTACGCAGATAAACGAAAGATTCGAAGGAGACAATTGCTTGGGCTGGAGACGGCGAAGAAATTTATTCAAATTGATGAGTCGTGGGGCCGGCCTGTGAGAGGTTTTCGATTTAAAATTTAATTTATAGGTGGGCGGGCACAAAGAATTGTTTGTTGCGTGGGCTATCGGTTGCCGACCGCCTTTAGTATTTGTAACTGCAGAGGTTGGGTGGGGTTCTTTTATCTGATTTTATTCTAATTTGTTTGAATGAAAATATAATAAACCAGCAAAAAGATGACTGCTTCACTCAACTTACAATTAAGAGAAGAAGAAGAGCCCCCAAAAAAACCTCCAGCCCTTGTTCCCACTCCACCGCTATGGTCCTTGTTGAATTAAGTAAAAGCGAGTATTCCATTTGAATTATTTGTATTGGGTCCCAATTATCTTGACCGTTGACCCAGCCCAGGTCAATATCAAATTGGCACACGACTCTGAAACTTTTTGAGAAAGCTGTCAGAACGGGATATAGGCTCTTGGGAATAGTTTAATTTTAAAACTTTTTTTTTTAAATTAGTCTATTGTTTACAGTTTAATGGAAGGGCAAAAAATAAAAAAATAAAAAAATGAATCACGCATAGTTCATAAAAATTTCCTAATTTCTAGCTATTTACATGTTTTCATCGAATGCCCTGTCACTGTTATCATCTGTTAACTATGAAGAGAAAGTAAAAAAATGTAATTGTTAATGTGATTGTTTTTCCTACGAGATTGCGCTATCTGTCCGTTAATAATAGTATGTAAGAGTAGTGCTGGTTTTTCAGGATAATTTTACCTTAAATCATTTATTCCAAATTTGGAACCCATTTGAGATTATTTTGAGATGTTCAAAATTAATGTTAAAAATACAAAGTTAATTTTGGTGTTTGGAATTTTTTTATAAATTACTTTTGGCACTCTATTTTGTCATAGATTTTAAAAAATAAGAGAAGAGTAATTTAAAAAAAAATTAATTTTAAGAATCAGTTTTATTTTTATTACAATTTCATACATATTCTTGCATATACTATAAAAATCTAAAATTATCATTATTAATTAGAAAATAAAATTATTAAATTTAAAGAGATTATTAAATATGTTAAACACATGTATGCAGATTATCCTCATTCTCCATAGATACCAAACGTTTAGAAATTATTGTAGAAAATTGAACTGAAAACAAGTAAATATAAGCAAAAAGAAGACATACATCTATTAGAGAGTACAATACTGAGATTATTTGGGATCATGTCCCTCTTAAATCTCTCACTCATCCAAAACTCAAAAGGAATCCTAATCTTTAAATAAAACGTATGTTGCGTTTATTAATTAGTAATCGAAATGAGCTGGAATCGGAATGGGCTAGAATCGGAATCAAGAATGAAAATCAGAATAAATTATTTATTTAAACTGTAATAATCGAAATTGGAATGAACTTTATTTCCATTGATGTGTTTACTTTATCTTGGAATCAAAATGAGCTTGGATAATTTACTAAAATATCCTTTGTTAATGATTATCATTTGATAATGATAATAATACTACAAACACAAAATTAATAATCCCACTAATTTTTACATCAATAATAATTATAACAATGATATTA
Source organism: Murraya paniculata (assembly GCA_030449075.1). NCBI lineage: Eukaryota > Viridiplantae > Streptophyta > Magnoliopsida > Sapindales > Rutaceae > Murraya > Murraya paniculata. The sequence continues at coordinate 558,893 of JAEVFN010000015.1, read as the reverse complement.
TTATTATTATTATTATTATTATTATTATTATTATTATTATTATTATTATTATTATTATTATTATTATTATTAAAAATAATCCCACGATGACGGTATCGAGAAGTAAATAAATATTATGAAGCTCCAGTATTTTTTTTTTATCTGTGTTATCTCTGAAAGGAAAGGATAGATAAAGTCAAGGTTTGTAATGATTGATATTTCCAATGTATATAAAGAATCAGCATGAGCAGCAATATTTCGTCTGATTTAATTTAAGGTACCACTTATACGTAAATAATATTATAATATATGTATTTTTATTTTGAAAAATTATTATGTAAGTAGTGGTTATATTAAATTTAATTACACATGTCATATATGTATTCATTGGTTGTATTATCTCTCATATATTCTACAGTTCCTCCATCTAAAGATTGATTGCAAATCATGCATTGTGAAATTATTTTTAACAATTAACATATTGAAAAGTACTCTCGAGCCGAAGCAGAAAATTGTTAACTTTTAATTATTGCCTTAATTACGTTATTAGTCTAATTCAATAATGTCTGGTGTAATTTTTATGTAAGAAAAATGAAACGAAAGTCAAATCAAAATTAGAGCTATCAACAAAAATGTAGATATTGAAGATTAATTAGTACTAACTTGATGAAGGCCATGTTAAAGAGAATTTTCGATTACCAGCCAACTCCACGCATTTCTTATCGTAACCTCAATTGTGAAAAGCATAAAAACAGAAATGTAGTTGTAGTACACATGCACAAAATATGAACTAACACATCATTAAGTAGCACATAAAATGGCATGCACCGGCTGCTGATCCCAATCACCTCGGCAACCACCGCGCCACTACCGTCACCGTCACCCTCAGCAACTGAGACAACAACCGACCAGCTCTCCGGCCGCTTCGGGGTTAATCCCAATTTGACCTTTTTCTTCGTCTTTCTTTTCTTCTTCTACAGGCGGGGGATCCGCACGTGCAAAAACAATCATTGATAGGATTGAAAATGCAATTATAATTTGAAAAACTAGCATAATGCCACCAAAGAAGTTTTTGGAACTCTCATAGTTTTGTAAAGCTACTGCTAATCGCTCCATTATTTTTATTTTTTTTAATCTACTTAAGGCAAAAGAATTGAAACAAACACTTCAATTTATAGACATTATAATAAGTACTGTATTTCATGGGTATATTCCTTGATGCCGTCCTAGGAAGCTGTATTTATAATATATGCTTTTATAACTTAATTTGAAACTTCTTCGTATCTTCGCGGTTTATTAAAAATGTTTAATATATAGTATCTTGATCGCATACAAAATGCAAGCTTATAAGCAAAGGTTTTTGTTTAACATAAATCGACACCATAGACATGACAGTTTTTGTAACGGTTTTTCCTCGAACATTCATCTCTTATATATAATGTGATATATTCAACAATAAATATTTTACATGAAATTAAAAGGTTAGAAATCTGTTTTGAGGCTGAGGTGTTGTAGCTTTAATACAACGTTGCTGTGAAAATAAAATTATTATCGCAATGCACGTACGTACCAGCATCGATCATTTGGAATATTGATTTTGACTTAACATGTTGGGCTTCGAAAAATTTTCTGTGTTTCATTTCACAAGCAAAAACTATCATTGACAAATGACAATGACCGACGGACTTATTAAAGAGCTGGCTAGGTTATGTAATCCAATCAAACCCCTGAAGAATTGTTAATTTGCATTCAAAGCTTGTGTACTTTTGAAGTTTTCATTTACATCCGATTATCAGTGCCTAGCTATCGATTAGAGCTAAAACCACTAGAAAAAAAATAAATAAATAAGTGAACACACACACACACACAACGTTTCAGCTGATCGATCGGTTATCTTGAGTTTCTAATAACTACTCTATTGGCCTCTAAACTTTAAATTTTTTACATACATATTTAAGGATAGATAAATAATTTAATTAAATAAATCCTAAATGAATAAGTGAATTGATATCCTCGAACCCGGATTCGATTCATTTAATTAACAAATCGAATCAATTTTACCCATTTATTAAACAAATTAATTTTTTCAACTCAAACCCATTTAATTCGCATCAAATCAAATAGAATAAATGAATCCAGACTCGGATTGCCATTCCTTCAACACTAATGAATTAAAATTGCTCTCGCAAATCAACCGTCAACTTAATGAAGAAAGAACAATTTTTATGAGTAAATATGACATTTTAACATATACATTGCTATAAAATTAAGTATAATAAAAAAAGTCACATTTACATTTCAAAATGCTTTTTTTTTTTTTGTTAACATTTTAACGCGAAGGATTATGAAAAAAAAAAGAAAATTAAAAGAATAAGAATCATGAGGGTTGGACAGGAAGTGCTTCATTTTCAATGATAAAGTTTAATTCAAAGCGAGAATATTTATTAAGATAAATAATTACACGCACGTTATAAATCCATCAAAATTTCTATAGCGGAAATTAAGCACAAAACCAGAAATCTTAGGCATAGTACATGTATCAATCATTTATCAGTCATCCGCGTACATTTTCTTTCTAATTAGCTCCTAGCATATGAATCAGAATTTATACATAAGTAGAAAGGAAGCCATGCACAGTTGGATGGATGGTGGGTCTTCAATCACCTCCGCAACCACCACAGCCACCGCCACCGCCGCCACCTCCTCCGGCCGCCTCTCCGATCGCTCCCATGTCAATCGCAACTTGGCGTTTTTCTTTTTCCTCGTTCTTATTTTCTTCTTCTCCTTCAGGAGGAGGAGGAGGATCCCCACATGCAAAAACTATCATTGATACGATTGAAATTGCAATCAAAACTTGGCAAAGTAGCACTATGTCACCAAAGAAACTGTTCAAACTATCATTCTGTAAATTTACTACTAATTGTTCTATTTTTTTTTTTTTTATAGGTTAAAAATATTGAACAACTTTAATTTATAGGCCTGATAATTGAATGCCGTCCTAGGAAAATATATTATATTTATATAAATTAACTTGAAGCTTCTTTCAATCTTTTGCGGCTTGTTTAACATCAAATATTTTAGCAATATCGCGGCTTATTATAGTCAATGTTTTTGTTGTATTGACTTAACGTATATCGATCGATATCATATCATATAGATATATAATCACGTATGTTAGATCGTGCAAGGGTATTAATTTCCAAGAAGATTCATCAGATTTTGAAATATTATATAATTCAACATTATATGATTCTTGAGAGTTAGCTTTAAATTAGACCTAGGATTGAGGTATCGTGGTTTTAATTAATTCATGGATGCCGTGGAGTGGAATTGACAGTTATGTACCAAGTATATATTAGGAGTAGCATGATCATTAGTTATCAAATTAACAATTCTATGTAGCTTAATTTTTGCAGTTGAACTATATTAAAAATTTTATAGCGAATTTTCCAAGAGGATACAATAGAATTAACATGCCACGTGAAAGACCGTGTAGTTGATTACTCTCGAAGACTTTGGGAGTCATAGTGACCAGAATAAGAATATACTTGGTTACTTAAAAACTAAAATATTGTCTATTTGTCTCCATATGTTAGTAATTATTATCATGCCGGTTATGTCATTATGTGTATGCAAGTTCACTATATCCCTTGATCAGGGGATATTTTTATATGTTTTCCAATAATTTGAAATATGAATGTGGGTTGAAGAATTTTATTGAAAAAAGTGGGGGAAAAAAAAAGCAAAGAAAATAATTGTATTTGTTGGCTTGTTCCAGCCCAGTTCCTCTTATTGATAAAAATGCATGTCGTGCATATACCATCTCAGCCTGGTAGGTGGTATGCCTCGATAATCATGCTTTGTGAGGAGAATTTGTGTGGGACTTGAGAGAGCTTAATATTGTTCTGTCATGTGATAGCCTATGAGATCAGTAATGGATTTTACAATGAGACCAACTAAATTTTTTATTAAAATATTAATATAAAACTTACAATGAGACCCATTATTCTATCACATGAGAAAATTTTATTGCCCAATCCATTATATCATAGATTGTTCATTGTTGAGTTGATGGGATTACTCCACACAAGTTTTTTTTTTCATACTTTGCTAGTTGGCAGAGCAATCGATGAGGCCTGTTGTCACAATTTATTTTTCAATTTAAAATTTGGTTGGTACCAGCTTAATAAATGTAACCACGACTAGTCTCGTTACCTTCTAGTCTCACTAGTCTGCCAAATGATAGAGCATGGCATGCACAAGTTGACGAACGAATTTCATATATTTTTTTAAATTTGATTACCATGGATTTTGATGTTATTTCTTCTGGTTTTAGTAGCTCAGGTACCAAAGTCGGACTGCTTGTGAATTATGATGTCATGTCATGTTATGTTAATACAATAAAGATGCATTTAGTATGCAGGATAAGATATGATACGATGTGATATAATTGGATGAGATGAAATAAGATACGATTATATTTAATATTAAATTGCATTTGGTGTAGTTCATAATTGGTTTGGATTGAGTTATATTAATACTATCTCGTGTAACATATGATTAGACAAGAATTTATGTCTAATTTGACATTAAATATGATTGAAAAATAAATAAAATTAACTAAATGCTTGGATTTTGATTTTAATTTAATTATAAAGTTTATAAATATTATTTTTCTAATAATAAATTCAGATGTCTAAATTTAAATTATGTTATTACTTAGAATAATACTAATCCTCTCAGCTCACCAGGGATCAGAGTTCGCGTAATATATGGAAAAGTAAAACAAATGAAATATAAAATATATAGATTAATAAGCAAATGAATTATAAAATATTTATATTAATTCTTAAATTTAAAATTGCAAATAATAAATTATGGGAGAGAAAATATGAAAGACTTTTAAGCAACAGAACTACGTTTTTTGGAAAAAAAGAATCATTTTCTATTTTTTAGGGCAATAAAATTTGCTTCCCTTTTATCCCATTAAAACAACATGGGATAAGATTTTACTCTATGAAATTCATCCAGGATTCCCCCAAGGATATGACATGTCATTATCACAGGATTAATTTTGATGGGCTCTAACCGTATTATCCTAACATTACTATATAGAATTATATTCTAGAAAAATAAGCAGCCACCACCTCCCCACTCCCCCTCTATTCTTTAACAGCTTCCAAACAACCCATAAGTGCTCAAGTTCATGAAGCGAGCTTGCAACAATTTGCTGCTTGTAATTACATGTGTTAAGAACATTGTATTGTATATTTAATTACCAATAGTGTTTGAACCATACACATATTCTCAATGTAATAAAATGTATTTCTTCTGGTTTGGAGAATGAGTTCAACAAATGTAGTCAGTGTAGAGTGTATACCACTCAGCGAACAAGTGACTTGCCTAGCTATTCACTCTTTAGTCGTATTCTTTCTTTATTTCTTGATTATCTTTTGCTTGCTGTGGCTGCTTTTAGCTTTCTTAATTTAACATATACATTTGTTTTTACGCTTTTCTTGTTTTCTTAATAACACTTAGGCACCAACCATTGTTTATGAACCATCAAGTACATATAATTCATATCTGACTGCAGAGAACTGAGTCAAATTCGCTGATTCCTAATAGTTTACATGGTGTGTATGAGATGTCACAACATCATTGCAGTTTCCTCGTGGTTTACTTAACAATGATTCTTAAATCTCTACATTTCATGCGAGAGTTGGAGCCTTCATCAAGCCATTTTCACTCTGCCCGAATCAGAGTGGCGAGGCACAAGAAAGTATGCAATAGCGGCCTCGGTAAAATTTATGGCAAGGAATAAGATCCCTAAATTTGTAACTGGTGAAATGGGGGGTATTTTACTTTGAAAGCTTTACAGCAACAAATATACCTGAAGCTTCTGTGGATCAACCATATGGAACCGTCTGTCTTAAGAAAACTGGGTTACAGGAAGCTCTCTGCAAAACCCTTTTTCTGGCGTCTAAAATGGACTCGAGCTTTAGGCCTTTAGTCATATTCCACTATGTGCATTCAACCTCTAGTCACCATGTTTGTGGCTTTTATCCCCCACAGAACCACACTGCTATGTGTTATAAAGTACTGTGAATTCACCAATTGCCTGGGAAACCAAAGGAACAGATAACTCACATAATGAAGCAGGGTCTTCATGTACATAGAAACTTGCAGCAACTATAACGTAGTAAAGAACGAGCATTAGTCCTTTGAAGTAATTAGAAGCTCCCTCCTGCAAATTTAACATAACAAATATGTTAATACTATCAGAGTAATTTCAAGCTGGTGTTTCTAACACTAGAAAAAGTTTCAAAGTCAATCCACAGGTAATTCATAGCTAAAAGTAACATTCAGTAGTTGCATGATTGAAATATTTATGCTGATATTCAATTTTCCTTGTTTCATGGAAGTAACAATTTCAGTTTGCGAACCTGCAGCATGAAGGCTACCACTAGGACAGTTATCATAAGTGTGGCTGTCTCGAAAAGTTGAAAATTTAAGTCCATAGTGCGCCCCATGATACACCCAACAACAACAGAAAAGGGAACCTAGTATCATATAAACAATAATTTCAGAGTCAAGGGATCAAGAATAAAAAAGATGAGAAGAGAAGTAGCTATCTAATGCTCGGCGCCTACCCCAAACATAGCTATCTGTGTTGATGAACCTATTGCCACCCCCAGGGATAGGTCCTGCACAAGATAAAGTAAATTATAGAGGCCAGTTAATGAAAATTAGTTCTAATATGTCACCAGAAGACAAGTACTCGGTACTTACAAGCTTGTCTTTCATTGCAAACATAATAGCACCAGCATGCTCGGCTGCATTACCAATGATTGGGAGTAGGATAACGCTGATAAAAGCTACAGTCATTTTCAACTCCATAGATGCTCCCTAAAAAAAGTAACCATATATGCTGTAAGAACATATACGGAAGACATGCCAAATTTATTACACAACAGGATCTGGTATATATTGACTTGAAAATGGTACCTCGATAGCATCAACCAAATATTCTGAGAGGATGAAGATCGAGGCAGTCAAAATAAATAGCCAAATTATTGATTCCCATTTTGATATTTCAAGAACTTCATTATTATCGGAGTCCCCTTCGATCTGACTCTTTTCTTGAGTTGACATAAACAAACCAATTTAACAACCATTACACACCGTGGACACTCATTGAAGGTTGGCAATATAAGCACAGTGAAGAACATGACTAACCTGATCACACACTTGCCGCTGGCTCTTCAGCTGAAAATATAGATAGGCAGCATAAGCCACAAGCATGATACAGCTACTAAATCCTAAGAAGGCCAATTCAGACTTCCCAAAATGCAGCTTGGTGTGTGTAGCATGGAGAACAGCAGGGAACAATAAACACATTACTGCCATCAGCAGTAATCCGGAGTTCACAGAAGCACCTGCCTATCAATGAAATTAGAACAGTTTTAACCTCTCTGTCGACAAACTTATAAATGGAAATAAGATAAACAAACTTAGTAATGGACATAAAGAGTTAAAGAACAACAAAGAAAATTCCCTTTGGTTTAAGATATCAAATGTGATCAAAATGCTAACAAACCTTACTAAACACTTGCTCCATCTTTGAACGTTCACAAGTCCCCCACAGAAGAAAGCAGAGCCTAGCACCAGCAACATGTTTGATAAAATAGAACCGGGTAATGATTGCTGAACTACACGCACCATGCCCCTTTTTAATGCATAAATTGATATCATCAATTCTGTTAAATTTCCAAAAGTAGCATTTAGTAGACCTCCAACTGCAAATGGCATTAAGAAGGTATTTGATCGTTGAGTAATCCCAGTAAACGAATTGATGCTCAAACATATTTTTCACTTAATTTTTTTTTTTTTTAAATAAACATAAAAGCTTTTCGTGAATTTGGAAGCTTGAAGAACAGGGGAGCTTGGCAGGTGGAAGAAATAAAAAGCTCATGGAAATGATGTCAAACCGAAACTTCATTATTGAAAAAATCTGATGATTTACAGTAAACTAAAGGGAAAAAATGAGATCAACATTCAGATTATCAACAACAAAGTACCTGTAGGTCCTGTAAAGAAAGCCAGCTGCCTACATCAAATTAAGGACAAGCTGCAAATTAGATACTAATGAAATTGTTTATCATTTCAATATTGATACAATCAAATGGAAGCATAACCAAATTTTCTAATAGTCCGATTTCATAATCTAAAGTCCGAAAATTCATGTAAATGAAATTTCATATGGAAAATTATACAGGTAAAATGCAAAGGAAAATTACTCAGTTGCAAAACCAAGATTCTCAGCCAAGCTCAGAATAAAAACCCAACCCTGAAAATTCACCCAAAGAAATCAAAATCAACATTATAAAGAAACACAATCTTCGTAAGCTTCTTGAACAAACAAAAACATTGGCAACAAAAACAAACAGAAACTCACATGAGCACCAGAAGCTTTATCGACAATAATTGCTACGGGGCCAAAAATTATTAGTATGTTTAGTTTTGTGGAGAATACAACAACCTTGATGCTTCCAATAACACCATTACAGCTCCTGGTCACATATGCATTTTGACTGCTGCTAACATCTGAACTGCCATCGGCCAACTTAAAGGAAGATTTCTTAACTGCTATTGAACCTGGATTCACTAGGCTCTTACGTTCCATCTCAAGCACTGCTCTGTCTTCCAATGATCCCATCTACATAACAAAAAAAAACCCTTTTGTGAAAAAACAAGAAACCTTCAAGACTGGTTGTAAATGAAAACAAAGGAAACAAACCTCAACCGTGGATTGAATTTGAGCGAACGTCGGTTTCTCATCAATGTTGCTTCTGCTATTATCCATTTTTTTGTAGAGCAAAAACTCCATATTACTGCTCAATCATGTACTCCACAAACATCCTATGTACAAATATTAAACTAATGTTAAATTCCCACATGAAATATCCCCCAGATATTTAAACCTGTCAAAGTGGAAGCTTCCAAGAAAGTGGAAGAAAACTTTTTTGCGTAAAGTATTCCTGTTTGAAAGTCAATGGTTGGATTCTTTCCTCATTGGTGTCTAAATGAAGAACTTTGTTATCAGGCATTAATGGTTTGATGTAGGGCAACTGATTGCATTGAAAGCAACGAGAAAACATAAATGAGATAATTAAGGAATCTAACAATAGCCATTCGACTTGCAGCATTCTCGCCATCATTTCATTTGTGTGTTCATTTTCTATGATTTGAAAAAAAAAAGTTAAAACCCTTTTCACTCCTTAAGATGCAATTTCTCATCAATTGCTATAAATAAAGATGATCCTGAAAATGAACTGAACTGTTTTGCCTATCCATAATTAGTTGGGATTCAAGTTGAAATTCTGAACAAATTCGAAATATCACACATCAATTTGACAATTAAAACAAGATCGCTTCTTTGGAATCCTTCCTTTCTTTGAAGGCAAGGAAGAGAGATAGAATCGAACCAATCCCTAAATGTCTTTGTGGATATTCTAAAGTGCCCGGGCAATTCACGGAATGTAAAAGGCAATTCCCCGGCCTCATTCATAACAAATTTGACAAAAAGTACCAAGCATGTTGTTATATTAATCAACAAAAGCATATATATACATTACAAAATTCACACGAAACAAAACCAGTAATATGCAGTTAACACTAATCCGAAATATTAAATTTCCCAAATTCATTGACCATTGTGTCACAGGAACTCGATTTAGTCTCCGGGGCCAATTTCAATTTCCCAAAATCACTCACCATTGCTTCACAAGAACCCACCTCAGACTTGACATCAATGTAAAACGTCACCGTCATCGGCGGACTGACCGTGTATTCCGGGAACATAAACTGCAACATACCAAGAACACTCGAAGTGTCATTTAACGAGGGACTGACGCCGTCAACCTCCGCCTTCATGATCTCCGAAACCGAAAATGCCGTGACGTCATCGAAGCCACCCGACTCTTTGGCTGCTTCAACGAACTTCCGGTGGCAGTTTGGAGTCCAGACGAACGGCCGCTCCGACGTCCGTACGTAAGGCGAGTAACGTTTTGTCCTCCGATCACGTGGATATACTCTGATATTTCCAAGATGAAAAGGATTGATTCTTCTGTCACCTCTCATTGGCCATTGCTCAGCTCAAACCCTAAATCAAACTCTTAAAAATTAAATGGATGCTTGATCTGTTTTCCTGTTCTCAGTTTGAACTTTAAGCTGAAAATTGAATCGACTCTATGTCCATGCGGTGTCGTTCCGATGATGACTAAACCTGCGGTGTATTTAGAGGTGAAAAGGGTAAACTTATATGAAGCCCGTATAAAATGTATGCAAGCCCATACTCGTCGCAGCGGCTGCAATATATTAAACGCAGCGTTTTGATTGTAACCCGCTGTGCAGCTCAGAGAATCGTAAGTCGAGATGGCAATGGACCCCCGGGTTTATCATTACTAAATTTAAATTTACATAAATTTTAAATAATCAAATTCACCCGCTTAATAGGTTTTAATTTTTTTAAAAAAAATTATCCACTATAAATTTTAATAATTATTAAATTCACAATAATATCAAATAAATTTTTTACGAATTTATAAATTTAAAATTATAAATATTTATTATATAAATTTGTAATATCAAATCCACCCACAATCCACAAATCCACGAAATTATTCGTAGTGGGTGGATTTTAACGGACGATTTAAGTGAATTTACGAATTTACGGACACAATTTGCATCCCTAAATCGTAAGAGCCTACAACGAAATCAGAGCAAAAACGCGCGGTGGCAGGGCGCGAGTCCCTAAATTCGCTTCACCAATTCCAATTTCAACAACTCAGTTACTTCGTTTCTTCAATCACAAACATGAACTGGTAATTTCTCTCTCTTCATGTTTCTCTGTGTGCTCCTCGAGAGCTTTTCCTTCTGCCTAGTTAACCATTTCGTTGTTTGAACAAAATGGTTAACTGAAGATGCTCGCTTGCAACTGCTCATGCAAACGTGGCTTTTTTTTTTAATGATTTAATATGATCACTTTCTTTCCGTGATTATACTCTTTTGTCACTGTTTGAAAAATGTCTGTGTGTGTGTGATTTTCAAAGACCAGGGAAAGTCTCCAAAGTTATAATACACTGCTTTTTGAAAACAAAATATTACTTGATGATATTATATGTTAATTTTAGCTTTTAATTAAGAAACTTTTGAAGTGACAACTTCTGAAAATTTTAGTCGTATCTTTACAAAGGATGAAGCAAATGGAGAAACATTAAGCAAAATGAATGGCGATGTAGATAGGGCTTCTGCTTGTAATGATGATGAGATTGGTATTCACATAAAAAATCATTGTAGTTCAGGCCGGAGTGGGATTTTATGGATGTTGATATGTTGGAGGAAGAGTGTTGTATTAAGTGTAATAGACGTGATGAGAACCTGTTGGTTCGTAGTCAATCTGGATGCCCAATTTCTGTCCATGAAAAGTGCCTGAGCTGTGGAGTTAAATTTGATGATGTGGGAAATTTTTACTGTCCCTATTGTTGGTATAAATGTGAATTGATGAGGACAAAGAAGTTGAGGAAGAAGGCTATGGAAACAAAGAAACAGTTGGCATGTTTTATTGATTCTAAAAGTTTTAGTGGTGATAAAAAGAAGGAGAATTATAGAACAGATAAAGGAAAGGAGCTGAATATGTCATCTCTTCATCAAGAGATAAATTACGGTTATGGTGGTTGTGAGGATCGAATGGATGATGTTCAAGTTGAGAATCTAATTTTTGAAGTGGAGGGAGAGCTAGAGAATGATGCGGACAATGCAAAGACAGCTGATTCCTGTGACAAATTTAAGAGGGCACTTGAAACTCCAAGTGATCCTCTGGCTGTTCATAGTCGAGAGAAAACACCTGGGATTGAATCACTTGTGAATTATACTAGCAAAGAAAGGCCCAATAAGGAAAATGTCTGTGAAACTCATGAGCTTGAACTTTTAGAAGATGGAGAAACAATACCAGTGGAAGATTTAGGACGCATTGATGACAGTGGACATGAGAAGATTGTTGAAGACGAACTGCAAGAAAAGCCCCACACTGCTTGCTGTGTTGGAGAAGAAAATGTCGTGGATATTTTACTTAATTTATCAAAAGGGGATATACCTGACACTGAACAATTGAAGGAAGAAAGGCGAGAAGAAGAAGAGAATGTCAACCCCAGAACATTGAGAACTGAAATGTCTGATTCTGATATAGAGCCAATCTCGATGCGCACGAGGTGTGTTGCAGGAAGAAGTAAGAAGGCACAATCTCGGGGTGTTGATTCACCAAAAAAGTTGCCCTCATTAGAAGGTGACAACCCAGAGAAAACAAAATCTCAGAATGTTGACTCATCAAAAAACTTATCCCCACCAAAAGGTGCTAATCCAGAGAAAATAGCTCAGGCTCGAAATGAGAAATCAACTGCCTCCAAAAAGTCTACACAAGTTTCCGGTGGAAAATTGTGAGTCAGCATGTGCGGTATATTAGAAAGTTTATGCTCTCTCATAAGATTTCATGTTGGAAATATTCCAATTTGGTTGCAAAATAGGAGTTAGTTAAGGTATTTGTTTATGCTTCTTATACTGATTTGGAATTTATTTTTCCTTTCACGTTGCAGCACAAACTTTACATTTGAGATTACATTGGACAGCTGAAGAAGAAGAAATGCTGAAGGTATGGACTCACGGTCATTGCTAGTGTTTGCTTTCAATCCAAATCACTGTGCTTGTGTTTCCAAATAATGTCCTTTGGTTTTGAAATCTACTGTAAATTGTGATATGATTTCACTTAATGAAATATTTGAATCCGTATGAAATTGACAATTGATTCAATTTCATTTAACGCATTGTTGAAATTATTGTGTCTCTGACGGGGTTTTCCACCTTTACCTAATATTGTTTGATTCCATAAAATCTTTCTTACATTTCAATTCAGTAGCTCATTTCTAAAATTTAGAAATTTTGCCTTTACTACTGCTTTAAAATTGAATCATCAGAAAAAAATATAATGTATCTCATATTGTGCATTGTTTTCATGCTTTTATATGCAAATAAGAGTAAGAGCTAAATTCAAAAAAGCTGAATTGTTGTTGTGATTCAGTCTTAAATATTCAAGATGGATTAGTCAGTTATAATATATTCAAGATTTAATTTGCTGACTTGTTGATATCTACTCTTATATTGCAGGAATGAGTGGAAAAATTTTCAACTAAAGTAAATAAAAATCTTCCTTGGAAGAAAGTTTTGGAATTTGGTTGTCATGTTTTTTATCCTACCCGTACTCCATCTGATCTCAAGGATAAATGGAGGAATGTTATGTCCAAAGGGTCCTCAGCAATCAGCAGAAGGTAATTTGGTCATGTATGACTCATGATGCAAAAGGTAATATTTTAAAATCCTTAGAAGTTCAAATATGTGCTGTGCTTACAAGTACATTCATGAACACATCGCACTCTGTCTCTCAGCTATCTGGAAACTATTGCTTCCAAAATAGTTGGGTTGTCTAGGTTGGTCAAAAGAAACTCTAGGATGTAAATTTCTATAATACATTCAGCAAGTTTTATGTTATTTAAACCCTTTTCTTTGTGTGTGTGTTATTTAGACTGCTTCTGCCATCACTATTTCTGTATACATCAGCCTGTTTACTAAAGTGTTCCATTTACCCTTGCTCGTGGGATCAAGACCTCGGTTTCCAGTATATCAGACTATTTGTGTGATTATTCAATGCCATTAGTGTACGTAGCCAAGATTCCTTTCCATCACCCAGTTGGATGGCTTAATTAATGGACATACTAGTTTTAAAATATTTTGAACTGAGTGGGTCAGTTAGCCTGACAAATCAAATTCTCCAAATTGCACCCATATAGCTGCATTTTTGTGTTTTAATACTCACATAATGAAGCCTTATTTATGACGTTTAAAGATTTTTTTTCCTATTCTCTTATTATCATCAGCTCATTCTCTCTAAAATTATGTGCAAATTTCTACTACTGTTGTGTGTAAATGCTTAGGGAGAGCCTGACCAGCATTTATTTCAATTCATTTTATAGACATTCCAGTGCTCCTAAAACCATCAAGGAAAGGAAAATAATGTGCAGCAGCAGTTAGATCTTCTTTCAGTATTCCCTGAATTTTTTTGCCAGCGGGCCTAAGGATTGTAAATTGCTGTCTTGCACATTGCACATGCTGGGTACTTACATATATAGTTTCATGAAACACCAGGTTAATGTGTAATCAAACGGTTATGCTGTATATTTTTATGTTAATTAAGTTCCAAAATGATAATAAAGAAAACAGAGCAATTTTGGTGGGTTGACTAGTCTACCAAAGCAAAGATTTGACTTCACATTGTAGCTCAGGAAAATGAATTTAACAAAAATATTTATGAAATAAAGTGCATTTTCTTTCCTTTGACTTGGATGTTCAAAGTCTGAATTTTGATTTTCTCCACTTTCCGCATTGTTGACTCTCTACCTAGTAGGTAACAAAGTCATCAACCAAAATGGCGAAAAAGGAAGTCATAAATTTATTATATATAGTGAGGCATTTCTGCATTCCGGTTTCTGCAGGGTGCATTATCTCTTTTAAGTGTAATCTCTATATTAGAAGTCGTAATCAAATAAAATTTTAAAGTGAGAGACTCATTTCACTTATTTGGCATATATCTGAACATATTTGTAGTGCAGCAGAATGTTGAGGTGCCACAGAAATGCCTGTGTCTGTGCTATGATTGTAGCCTGTATAATCTTATCAACGAGTTCATGGCCTCTATCGATAGAAGCAAGAATTCCCGAATTTGGGGCAATTCAAGGTGCAAATGCTACAGCTTCATTTTTCAGATTATGTGATGCAGTATGCTTCCATTGATTTTATTTATTTATTTTTTACTTTCAATATTAATTTTGTTTCTGTCTTTGGACTCTCAATGACAGGAAGTTTAATCTGTCATAGTATGACGGAACGTTTAATCCGGCGGAGCCTCAGGCCAATTCCTAATCGGCCAACATCCCCTCTACCAGCTGGTGTGCCTCATCAACATGATTAAAAACCAGCAAGTGAATGTTATTGAGTCATGAAGTATGTGCTTTCATTTCGACAATGTCTTCATAATCTCATTTTGGTTCAATTAAACAAATTACAAATAAATGATTGTTACTAGCTATTATGCCCCATCTCTGAAACCCCCTCACGTTGCAATTTCAACCGTTTTAATTTATTGTATCAATTTTAACATGCATATAATTAGTAACCTGATTGCTGGCAGCGGAGATTTGGATTTCATAATCAATAAATACGCTTGGTAAGAAGGACCAAATATGTATTTCAAGAGCTAACTTTTACTCATTCACGCGAAGTAACTCAAAATCTCCTCTTTAATTCATCTTGTTTGATTGCAATATATCGATCAAACATTAAAGGCTGAAAATCAATAGATGGACTGTGGGGAAAGTTTGTAAATTTGGAGTCGGAACTTGTGTAATTATTTGCTTTACAGAGGGCTGGCGGTGGTGATGAAGAAAATTAAAACAGGGGCTGGCTTGAATTGTTTTACGAGAGCTGTATCTTACATTTTATGTAAGGTAGCCGAGCCCTGACATGTAATTAATGTTATGTAGCTGTATCCGTGATTCATATGGTCCAAATTAATTTCTGTTAATTTACAAATATAATTCAACACTACGGTATAGTTTACATACTGCGATTTAGCCTCAACTTTGCATTTTAATATGTGCGAAGATGGTTATTTCTTTTCAATTTGGATTCAAATCCTCTTCTAATCTCATTTTCGCCTTTAATTTTTTGAAAATCTTGAGACAAGTGGCAGTAAGATTACTGAATGGCCAAAATTTTATTGCATTTGTTTTACAAAATCAATTTCTTAAATTAGAAAAGTAAAATAGTAAACTTCCATGAACAAAGCACAGTCCTCTCTTTCATTCACCATTATTATTACTACTATTATCTTTTTTCCTAATCCACTTTCCTTGGTTTTCTGCCTTCATCGTCTTCTCCTTTCGAGATTGAGCAATGGCAGCTATGGGCAAGACTTGGACAAATATTTAAAAACTAAAGCCATAGGGTAACAAAAGTTATAAGGAATTGAAATATGAAGCCACAGGGCAACATAGTTAATTTAGTTTTGTAAAACTCCAACTGGCAAACAAGAAAAAGAGAGAGTACACGTGTTCAACATATTGATTGACCAGCAAAAACACAAATTTATAAGTAGGCGGGCGGAAAGAATTGTTGCGTGCTCTGTCGGTTGCCGACCGCCTTTACTCTTTGTATCTGCAGAGGTCAAGCGGGATTTTTGACAGTTACAGTTATTATAGAAAAAAAATTATAATAATAAAATAAAAATTAATAGTATATAATAAATATAATTTTTAAATAATAATTTTTATAAAATTATTAAAAATATAATAAATTTTCATTATGTAAATGAAAACTCATATTAACACAGTTTTTAAATTGTAAAAATTAATGTTTACCAAACACTTTAATACTGTAATTTTTAAGGTACAATTATTCAATTTTAATCTAAAATAAAGTCTTTATTTTAATTTATTTAAATGAAAATACAATAAACCAATAAACCCGCCACAGAGATGACTATTATACTCAACTTTTAATTAAGAGAAGAAGAAGAGCCCCAACACTTCACCGCTATGGATTCCTTGTTGAAATAATGACAAGCGACTATTCCATTTGAATTATTTGTATTAGGGTCCCAATTCAATTATCTTGACCGTTGACCCACCCCGAATCAATATCAAATTGGCACGCGACTCTGAAACTTGTTGAGAAAGCTGTCACAATCGGATGTAGGTTCTTGGGAATAATTAAATTTTTAAAACTTTTTTTTAAAAAATTAGTCTATTGGTTACAGTTTAATAAAAATTTCCTAATTTCTAGCTATTTATTTGTTTTCATTGAATGCCCCATCACTGTTATCATGTCTTACCCCATTGTTAACTATAGAAGAGAAAGGAAAAAAGGTAATCATTAATGCATTGTTTTGTCCTACGAGATTGCGCTATCTATCCGTTAATAATAGTATATGAGAGTGGTGCTGGTTTTTTAGGAAAATTTTACCCGAAATCTTTTGATCTAAATTTAGAATCCATTTGAGATTATTTTGAGATGTTCAAACATAATTTCAAAAATACAAAGTTAATTTTAGTGTTTATAATTTTTTAAAAAATTATTTTAGGAAGTTAGTGACAGAATCATAATTTTAGTTCGACCTTCGACGAAAGCCAAAACTATTACAAATAGTAGGGTTAATTATACCCTAAATTTATTTTGAATACATTTTTATTTTTTTGATGCTTACATAATAAATTTTGAAAACTAACTTTTCTTTTGTACCCCTTTTTAAATGCCAAAATAATGTATCAAATATTAAATTTATAGGCTTATAGGAATTATTTTTAGTTAGTTTATGCTTTGAATTCATAATACTGTAATGTTTTGTATGTTATTTTTTTAATTTTTTAGGACAAAAAATTCTATTATCGGTCAACTAATTGTACTAATGCAAAATATAATAAAATAATAGGTTTTGTACAAATATAGTTGTAAAATAATATATTATTATATTTATTGTAGTCATTTGATATTTTATAATTCTTAAAATAGTCAAACAACAATAACCCTAAATATATATATTTGGGAAAAATTTTAGATGTTGACATGGACTAACAATTTAATGACATGTGGCAAAGGAAGTCAACTAAAATGAAGTCGGCTTGTTTGACTAAAATATTAGGATAACTAAAAAGGTTATAACATAACCCCCTTATAAAAAAAGACATTATCGATAAAGATGCTCAACATCAAAGGGTATTATCTAAATCCAAAATTAGTGGTTGGAGCTAACATGTGAACAGTATACACCATCATGAAAAAGAATAAAATATTTCCTTTTGGGCTAAAAAGAAAGAACTAATGAAAATAAAGATTCTTTAAGCAAAGTAATAAGAAAGAACCACGTTAGTTGTTCTTTGCTTCTCTTATGAAGAGCAACAGAACTATAGCGTTGAGAGTCCGCCACATGGCCAACTATAGAGGCAAAAAGGAGGTCAAAGGTTTTCTTTCCTTTTAAGTTTAGAAATGTCAGTATCAAAAGACAAAAAATAAAAAATATTAAAATAACATCACCTGAGGGAAGTTAGCCAATAGATATCTACCACATGTCCAAATAGATCAAAATGACCCTCATGCACACTCCATTCTAAAACTCAAGGGTTCTTTAAAGTGGTAACTTCTTCCTCATTCAGAAAATAAACTCATATTTTCAATCTAAAAATAAAACACCATTGTCAAGCCTTTAAGGTTATTTGGACCTTGAGGTCATCATATTATTTGCCTGAAATCTTATTTGAGCATCAAAATACGGTTGTTAGCCACCGTTGCCTCCACCTCTAATCTCAGCTTGCTCAATTTTGTAAGTTAACAAAGCACAAAGGCTGGTGGTTTCATCTCCATTGTTGTCGTGTTTTCATCCCCTTCTCAAATACCGAACTTGCCCATTCAACCTCCAACCTCTTGCAAGAGCATATCTCAAGCTTAGTGAGGCAAGCATACTCCCTTTTAAACAAATTTATTTGTTTTAATCGGATCCACCAAAATCCGGTTAAAACAGTATATATTATTTACATAATTGTTACTATAAAACTGCAGTATCCACTGAATTCTTTTACCTTATTGTTACCTATAATTAAATATTTCTCACCATATTATTTATAACCTGTATAGCCTGCAATTACGTTCAATAAAAGAGTTTCTCATGTGTTCATTGGTTATTTATATTATACAACTCTAATTAAGTGTATTAGTATTTAATTATCTCCACCAATATAAGTTAAAATGCAAAAATTGTATATACCCAACTCTGCTTAAGTTTCATTTCATGAGTTGTCACATGACAAAGTTGACGAGTTAGCATTGTGCTGTGACACTACAACGTTGAAACGTTAGATGAGGTGTCGTCATTTACTTTTGTACATATATGTTATATACGGATATACCCATCTTTGCAAATTTTCAATCCTGAAAAGCCCTGCACACACACACAGTACAAACCTCAGCCATGTCTTATCTTCACCTAGTCATGGTGGCTTCGATGGTTCTTGTTGACTCGAAAACTTTGCAAGTACACAGGATTATCTTTCGGAGGTCATATGTTGTGAAAAAAATACTCTGAAAGCAAGGAATTAGAGTACCTGATTACTCCATTGTTTCAGGTTCTCTTAATGAAATGAAGAAGTTGAGTAAGGTTACCCCTGGAGAAGGTTTTGGATACAAACTCACATGATATCAGTAACAGAGTTATCCCGTATTGCAGTATACGGTCCTCAGAATATGGCTTTTTTTCTTCTTTCCGTATTTTTATTTATTTATTTATTCACTTAATTAATTTGTTAAAAGCTTTTATTTTATACTATTCTATATATATTCCTATTGTACTTTGTTAGTTAAAAAGCGTAGGATTTAAGTACAATAATGTTAAAACTCAAAGATAAGTTGCTTTGTGTATCAGACTATCAGTACGGTACATATGGCTGAGCTATATTTTGAACTTTAATTTGTTTAATTTCATACATACAAAATAATGTGTGTGGTACTTTGTTTTGTGTATGCTACGGGAGAGACATTTCTGTACTGGTGCGGAGTAAAGCCCAGGATTTGCATATCAGACCCGGAAGTGGCCAAACACGTACTATCAAGCAAGTTCGGATTCTATTTCAAACCCTAATTAAGGCCTACAATTGAAATGTTAGCCGGTAAAGGGTTGGCTTTAATCAATGGGGAAGATTGGGCCAGCCACAGGAGGATGATCAACCCTGCCTTCGCCATTGACAAGCTCAAGGTCTCGAACTTACCATTCTTTAAATAAGTAGCTGTTATTAATTAACTCACAAAGTGCCAATTATCTGGTGATCAGCAACAATTAGTTTCTATGTTCATAGCTTGTTGAGCCCCTTAGGTTATCGTAAGGAAAATGGCAGAATGTACCATATCCATGCTTGAGGAGTGGAAAAATCTGCCCATAACAACTGAGCATCAATGGAAAATGATAGAGACGCAGGAAGAGTTTAAAACGTTGCAGTTGGAAGTAGCTTTGTGGAAGGAAGAGAAGCCTTCGAGGCTCAAGCAGAGCTTCAGTAATGTTGTGCAGCTTCAATTTCTGACATTTTCATCCCTGGCAGCCGGTCCCAAGCTAAAAATGGATGAAATCTTGGAGGAGTGCAAAGCATTCTTTCCGCAGGGCATGAAACTACTCCCAATTGGTTAACTTGGACAGTCTACCTGTTGAGTGTACATCAAGACTGGCAAGCGAAACTCCGAGAAGAAGTGCTTGAGTATTGTGGGATTGGAATTCCTGACGCAGACATTTTATCCAAGTTAAAGTTGGTAAGATATCAAGACCTTGTTAACTAATTCAAATTTTTTAATTCTGATCCAACGGACTGAACTTGAAATAATTCACAGGCGAACATGGTTTGCTGGAGGCTTTGAGGCTGTATAGCCCTGTTATACAATTTTACAGGCAAGGACCACAAGGTATGAAGTTAGGTAATGTGATGATTCCTGAGGATACACGGATCGTAATTCCTGTTTTCAAGATACAAAGGGACAAAAAGTATGGGGGAGAATATGCTGGGGAATTCAATCCACTAGGATTCATCAATGGGGTCGCTAAAACAGTGAGAAACCCAAGTGCTATGCTTGCCTTTGGACCCGGTCCAAGAGCTTGCATTGGTCAGAATTTTGTAATGCTTGAAGCTAAAACAGCAATTGCATTGATCCTTCAGAATTTTTCATTTTCACCATGGCCTGATTATAAAGACGCGCCTGTTGCACCCACAAATGGCCTCCCTGTTGTCGTAATGCCTTTGCGTTAATTTATGTGGACATATTTGGCCAGACTTGTTAAGGTGGAAATTGCTGCAAATGAAGTATTGTATTTAATTACCTCCTGCTGGTTTAAGTTCAACTACATTAAGTTTTCTGCTGCTGCGACTATCTGGAATAGTGCCACTATTCCAATCAAAAGCGTAACTTATAAAATCTGTTATCTTTCCTGTGCACTTAAATTAGTCTTACCATAAATAGGTCAATAAATCATGGCGAGCAATTTATCAAACACTTTATACCCAAAAATAAACAGGACAATTTGATATTATATCTATGTCTCACGTGTGAACATTTGTGTCTTATTAAACAGGATTTCAGTTAGTATCAATAGCTTACTATTAACAAAAGTACAAAACTAATAATCGCAACAAATGCCTGTTTGGATTAAGGTGTTGTAGCTTTTAAGCTACAATTACGGTGGAAAAATAGCTATATAAATTTATGAAATAAAAGTTAATATTGTGTAGTAAATATAATTTTTAAATAATAATTTTGATAAAGTTAGTAAAGATATAATAAATTTTTTATCATACAATTGTGAAATCAAATCAGTTTAGTTTTCAAAATACAACAGTTAGTGTTTACCAAATATTTTAGTACTATAACTCTTAAACTATAGCTGCCCAACCTCCAATGCCAAATACTTTAGCACTATGTCTCAGGTGTGAACATTTGTATCTTGTTAAATAGGAATTTCAGTTAGTATGAATATCTTACTACTAACAAAAGTACAAAACTTAAATTTGCAACAAACTCTATGCTACAAAAGCACTGAAAAGTAAGCAATTTTACCTTTACGTTGGCATTTTGTTAAAAAAATGCAACGTCCAAACCTCAAAATTTTTTATTTAACTTTCTTAGTAAAAATAATTAATGCATTTGTTTAAAAAAAAAAAAACTAATAATAGTTAATGCGTTGGCGTTGAAGAAAATAAACTGAGGCATGAGCCCTCGAGATCGAACTTGTTTCATTTGGGCCAAGCAACCCTACAATGAACTATAAATTCCACTTTTGGCCCGTCAAAATCTCAAGGCTCTTCGCTTGTATTATAGGAGAAAAAGGTGGAGCAATTGCATTTGCGGAGAGGAACTTGAAAATTCTGCAAAAATATGGAAACAGAAATAATGAAAAAGAAAAGTTAAAAACACTGTGCAGTCGTTACTATTTACCACCCACTTGATGAAATAGTAAATGACATGAAAACTTATAAAATAATAATAATAATAATTTAATGTTAAGGAGTGGGGTTAACAAACTACATCAGATGGAATGATGGGATTAAGTTAAAAATTAATAAGAACTCGATAAGGATTATTGCATTGTAAAGCGTCTGCATGTTGTGTTGGAGAATAAAAATTCCCTTCAATGTATTTGATCAAAACGACTTTATGATAGAAATAATCTGTGAAGCACGCCCCAATAAGATCTTGACAGCGAAGTATAATGGAATCATTGGTTGATAAGACTCGACTCCATTAGTGGGCACAAATCTCTGAGTATGATTATGGTTGATTAAGGGCCTAATTATCCCCCCAAAGTGAGGTCAATGATGTAATGTTTGATGAAATTAGTTGACTATCATGCATTTTTCCCACTATTAGAAAAAGCAAGAGTCGTAATTATTCAAAGTTAAGGCAGACAATTCAAGCATTTAACTTGACTTGACAACTCTCTTTTGATTAATCAGTAACTTGGACTGTTATATTCGCTTTCTTATTATAATAATTAATTATGTGGGTTAAAGATGCTCAATTTCTTCCTTGTGATGCTGTCTTCCTTCTCATTAAAGTCAAAACTTTGATCATAATTCATGTCTCCCTTTCCCCTAAATTGTTAAAGCTCACACCATATATGGATGGTGATTAGATGCTAAATCCCCTTTTCAAAACTTTACTTTGATTTCTTATAAATAATGGCTATTCAGTTACCAATTACGCAATTACGACCCACGGAAAGAAATAATATATATATATTATAGTTGGCAGCTGGTTAGCGAAAATGTAAGTGACAGACGCATGTGCTAATGTTGCCTCTAATGTTAATAAGACTATTAAGTGGGTTACACTAAGGGTCATATTGAATAGACTCTTCTCTAAGTGCTTTGCCATTTGGAATTTGCGTTCTAGGAGTAACGTGGGGTGCCCCTTACAAGAGAAAGAAACTTGTGTGTGGGTCATGATGGTGATAATCTTGGGCCGTTAACATCAAGTTCATGGCAGATACAGCAGCCTCAGAAAAAAACGATGGTCAGTTTGTCCAATTGCATCAATGAAATAATTAGAGAATTTAATGAGGACTAGCAAGCAAGCATAATGTCTCATCCCATTATCCCAAAGTGATCACTTGATAGTTGATCTTTCTTGTCAGTAGGTTGTCATCTTTTTTGAAAGAGATTTTTTTGGGTTTAAAAAGATAATCAAAAGATAATCAAATTTTAAGGCAGGCAACCTCTTTCTTTCTTTGTTTCAAGGACATATCGATTATGCCGCTTTTGATTTCAAACAACATCTTGATTATTGTATATGATCAGCATCTTTGTGAAATTTCCTTCACTAATATCCCATCAACTCCCCATATCTAATTACATCACAGACCCTTGGGAATTTGCAAATTTCGGCTCGTTGTCTCTATAAATAATAAAATAAATAATTAAAGAGGTGATTGATGATTGTGTTATCTGAGTAGAATACACTTTTGAGGCCACCAATAATCTATTGTTGTTGAAAATGATGAAGTGAAGTTAAAATATCAGTATGTCTACGCATACCAAAGAAAGCAATATCTACTGGGAATAACAAGAAAAAAAGCATTCAAAGGAGAAAAAAAAAAAAAGAAGAAGAAGATGAAATTAGGAGGTTGGTTAAGTGTAAGCTTTAATTACTAATGCAAGTTGTTTTAGTTAATCAAATCAGTGGATTGTGTATGCACCGGCCTGCCCCAAAACAGCACACCTACAGGGTGTCAAGTGTATTCTGACTTTTACCTTTATAAATACAAGCGAGTGAAGATGCTTTTAAGATTAGAAACAAATGAAAGCTTGCTTTAATCGTACAAGAAGTCAAATTGATTATTCAGTACAATAATCTCTGAATTTAATCTTTTTGTACAACTGTATCTCATTTTTTTTTACGTAATTTTCTCACAGATAATTATATTAACACACACGCAAGCACTCACGCGCTTGCGTACACGAGAATATGTCCGAAACTTTGTCTAAAATAATAATAACCCTATGTAGATGATTATTATTACAATAATATTCTTTAATAAAGTTGTGACACAAAATTTATATTCCAACTTATACGACATATAACAGAAATTATTATAAATTGACAGGAGTATCATTTCACTGCCACGCACTAAACTGTATGAATGTGAGTTATATGTTACAGTCAGTTTGTAAAATGAAATTCGTATCTCAGTGTTACAAGTACAATGTTATCGAAAGCTTAAACCAGTTGGTAGTATCACAGATAAGGAACACAAACAAAATCCAAAAAGGGGGAGATTCTTTTTTCATTGGACCCCAGGGAGTTAAAAAAATTGAAAATTTAATTATCTCAATCAATCAAGCAAGCAAGCAAGCAAGCAATTAATTAATTTGAACGAGATTTCATGGCCAACCCCCGAGCGTGTGGACAGTGATGCACTTCTTATCGAGCTATCATTCTTGTATAGATTATAGAAGTGCGGCATTTCATCGAACCATCACCGTCTTAATTTCTACGTGGCATGCTTAGTATCAGTTGTTATATTCGGATCTTTAAGGCCCCATGAGGATACCGTTGTCAGTGACAATAAAAGGACTCTATTATACATTGAATTAGGCCCCAATCCCAACCCCAACCCCAGCAACGGGACAAACAATTTCCAATTTCTGCAGATCACGTTCGTACGAAGCGTTCAATTGTTTGCTTCTTAATACATGATTAATTTTAATTAGTGCCATATACAAGTAAATTTTATCGAACAGTTGGCGTTCATCAAATTCAAAATAAAACAAACAGTAAGAACATAAGCACAGTTTTACTCTTGTAATAATTAATTAACAAGAACAAGCATCTGTTGTATTACGTACGTGCCGTCTAATCTAGAAAATTGACGGGGTGGGAGCCGGAGCCGAGACACAGTTGGTGGACCAAAGCCAAGTTCTAAGACCCAATAAGAGAGCGACAGCAACGAGGGCAATTGGTGACGTGGAAGTACGGAGTGATGTGACTTCGGATTTACAGTTGGCTGAAGTAGTTGATGGGACCCACGGGCGACACACGTGTTGGCGAGCTCGCCAGGACAGAAAGACGGAGATTGGAAACTACGTGGCATGGAGAAATTTTTTGGTGTTTTGAAATATCGTTGTTTATTCATTTATCGTTTATTTGTACAAGCTGTATTATTATTATTATTATTATTATTATTATTATTATTATTATTATTATTATTATTATTATTATTATTATTATTATTTATTATTATTATTATTATTAGTAGTAGTAGTAGGTAAAGCATATATATAATAAAAATTAAATTAAAAAAGAAGAAGAAGAAGCACTGTTTTAAAAAAACACTCAAAGAATTTTCGACAGGATATAAAAGTAAAAAGCAAAATAGCTGCTTCAAACAATCATTAAACCGTTACGACACAAATCTTCTAGGCGGTTCCCGGGTCCACGTAGCTTTTTTACGTTGGAAATCAACTGAGGCTGCGTTTTGATCTTCGTGTTGCCGGCGTAAAAATACACACACCGGCGCTACTAGTTTCTGTTCACAGTTTAACGATCACAAATATTAAATAATAAAGAGTTAACGCACTCGCACGCACACGCATATATTAAATACCAGTACATCGCATTCGGACCGAAACTGGAATTACAAATATAATTAATTTAAAGTTGAAGCAATTTGAATCCGCATTTGGAGCCAGCCAAACAGGGAGTTAAAAGCTAAATCAGATCTTCCCACCCAGTGTAACAGTAACTTAGATTTGTCAATGCAACAGCGAACACAATTACTCGAGCTATACATTAAAATAATAAAAAGCAGGGGCTTTAGAGGTTAAAACAGAAAAAGAAGCTTGTAAGTGGTAATATAATATTGTTTATATGTGAGTCTAAGAGACAAGGATGAGCGCCATTATGCTTTAGTGAATTTGCTTAACGAGTCATTATAATAATGGCAGACAAACAAGTTCAAATCCATCACTGAAGAATATACACACCTAAAGGCGAATGGGAAGAAATAATAGCGCTGTAAAAAAATATATAAATAATGGGGGTTTTGCCGACAATCACTGTTTAAATGACGTCTTATTACAGTCTCTTCAAAACTTTATCTCCAATTTCCACCCTGCAATAGATTGCAAAAAAATAAAAAAAAAATGAATAATTGTTGGTGTAATAAAAAATGGAATCTATCTCTGTTTGAGAATTTTTTGTGTTACGGAGTCCAACTGTATACAAAGCGAGCGAGCTTGTAAACAATCCGTGCATAGCATTTGCATGGTCATGATAATTAATCATTATTGTGCATCTTGTAAAGCGCAATGCATCAACGTCGTAGGCTATTCATCTGGGGCCCTGATTGACGGACGGCTTGATCATAAAAGGGCCCGCCCTATTACAGCTTTCTTGAAATTGGAAGTGTTAATGTTTGGGGTCCCAGATTCTTCGATGGGCTATATATAGAACTTGTTATATAAATTGGGTCATCTTGAGTTATATTTAATATAATTTATAATTAAGTAAAATTTGTTTACTGACTCATTTGATTTTATTATTTCGTTACTTATTTTCACACTGAAAAATCTGATTATAAATTATAGTAAATGTAACTTAGGAAAACCTATAAATACATAATTGATATGTATGTGGTGAATGGTTTTATGAGATAGATGCCTTTTGTACAGCTTTGCATGCCACCGCTGCAGTTAATATTATGCCCTGGACTCTTTTGGTGTACTCGACATGAAGAATGTGACGCATCATTTGATTAATGATAGCTAGAAACGGTGAAAATGTGCATGTTCTCTCATTAAGTACTCACTTTTGGGGTCGAAATATTGGGTTGGTCGCTATTGAAACCCTATTCACACCCTCATATAATTTCATATTTTTAAGCAATCCCTTAGGCCTTCGGTCTTAATTTGTCACTCTGTTTGGCCAATTTTGTGAAACATCATTTGAAGAAATACAAAAAGAGCCAACACTGTGAGAAAATGAAAGAGAAATGAAGAATGGATTCGAGTTCGGCTCCAATGGTACAGCAGTATCGTAATTATTATTTCGCCTAGCTAGCTAGCTACTCTAATTTGGATTGAACAGCGGCAGGGTTACCAATATATTTGAAGCTGGAAATGGTGCCTCCCTTTTTGGCATTACTTTTGAACCTTAATAGGGAAAAATAATTAAAGGCAAGGCCCCCCATTGGGTGGGGTTTAATTGGACTAATGTCACATATTTATAAACCCCACCCCCGACAAATCAAACCTTATCTATTTTCCCCGCATTGATTTCTCTTCTTTTCTTTTCTTTTCTTTTCTTTCTTTTCAAAATGTTTTTTTCCATCAAGGGTAAACATAAAGTGGGCAGTGTACAAAACCGAAGTGTTATTTCAAGATCATAATTTCTGGAATCCCAGCTCAGCCAATCAAGCGGCCGGGACAAATACGTACCCAGAACCTAAAGTTTGATTCAGACTTGGATCAAATCTCAGCACACTCGTGCAAGCCAATGAACCTAGACGGCTGAAAGTTCTCGGCCGCACCCTTTTATCACATCCTAATATTATGTTTGATACTCCCTCGATATATGTAGGCCAGTGCCTAATCTTTCTCTCCTAATTCTTGGCTCAATTGCCGCTTTCGTTATACGTGATTTTTTTTTTCTCATTGAACTTATATTTTCGCATCAATTTCTATATATAATTTATTGTATCATATTATCATGCATGCATTCCCGTACGCAGCGGCATACATATTTGATATTATTCCCAAATAATGGGTTGTCAAGAGTACGTCCGTGACTGTGAGATATAATTCTCTTGCTTGCAAACGATTAACAATTTTCCATGTTTAGAAACTAAATCATTTGAGCTTATGAATGCGACCAGGTGAACATAATCTGGTTCCCGGTTTTAACGTTGAAAGAATCCAACTATGATGCAACACTTAACACCACGGTTTATTTTTTTTTCTCTTTTTTTTCAGCCAATCATTGTCCGACAGCACTGACTTTAAAATTGATGCTAACTCAACTACCAAGGCAAGAAGATATCTGTAGAATTAATTTGACCGTTGTCCACTTCTCTTTTTACGCACAAGGGAGAGAGTGAATGATAAACAATTTAGCTGTCAAAGTTCGGCAAAAATATTAAGCTCAATAATCCCAAACATATTCTAAATCTTCGAAAGAAAAGCATCTAAGAAATGCAAGATAGTTTCAGTTCGATTCATTGCATTCAATTGTTGTCCAATTCTCTTACGGCTCATCGTTTTGTTCCATGTCCTCGATCAATCGTAAGTCGACGGAAATAATTAATTAATTCTCAAATAATTGAAGTGACTTCACTTAAATATATGGCAGTGGGGTTTGTATCAAAATTTATTAATTAAATGAAATTTACAATCAAAATTTATTAATTAAATGGAAGCTCTAAATGTATAACAATTCTACTATTACATCTTTAATTTGTTATAATTAATGGCGATGACAAAGGGTTGACCAACGAAGACAGCTCATGTGCTAACATATGATAAGCTCACGAGTGAATGATGAGGTATGGGAGATAGTTAATTACAAGTATCTTCTATTATCTTTTTCGCTGGGTTTTAATTAGTTTAAAATTTGATCATGTTGGATATGTGTGAGCCGGGACATTGCTAAGGTCAACAAAAGCTCATAATGGTGTTACAAGGAGACAAAACTATACAATTAAATCTTAGGGTTTTTTTTTTCTTATTTTATTATGTATTTTGTTTTCATAATAATGAAACTTTAAAATTTCGAGAGAGAGAGAGAGTGAAAATATTTAGGGAATATTTGCCTTTCCATCAGCTGCGCATACGATTGTGCTATTTTTCATTCTTTATTTCCTTACGAATCCACATTAATTATCTCATTCTCTAACAAATACACATATTGAAAATATTTTAAACAAAATAATCTTTTCCTCCTTTGATTCATTAAATTAAAATCCTTTAAACGGTCATAATTATGGTGAGCAAACCTTACTTTTCACTAAAAATAATAAGCTTTATCTTGTGTATTATTATCCGATATACACGAGATCATTCAACTTAAATACTTAATCTATGCTTGTGTTATTATCCAATACTTACCATTCTATGAACCCTGTACTAAGATATTATTTCATGTCTAAACATAAATTATAAAAGGAATATCATTATGATGAATTTAACTCGCACGCAGCGGATACTATATGATTAGATCATAAAATGCCATAAACTTTGCAGGTTGGAATTAAGAGTTACAATTAAATTACGTTGGTTCAATGGAGATTCGACCGATGGTACACGAATGTGTAAAAGATAATTAATCAAGCTTAATTAATCACTACCATACAAAGCTAGCTACTTGCCAATTATATATAGTTAATCATACGGTAACCAACAGTAACCTAGCAAATAATTGTAATGATTGGACAACAGTGTCACATTTGCTCCCCGCCAAACATGAACTATATATATAGATCTCACAATTAATCAACTGATCATATATATATATATATATATAAAATTCCCAAAACCCCAATAATGTATCTGGGGTCTTAATCTAAATCGTCCCTGTCGGTGGCAAGAGTAAGAGACTCTCATTTGGTTTAAAGATGTCCCTAGTTGAGCGTACGTGTATAAACTTCTAAAAATCCTCTCTTGTATTATAGCAAAATGAGCTGATATTGATGACATATCAAAAATATTTGATTGGCTTTCGAAATTGTAAAGTCAAAAGAAAGAGATACGTTTATCAATTGTTAATTTTTCCTTTATTTTGCCCGCAACTATGAAGAAAGTTGCCTGTTGGTGTTCAAAATTTTCAATTGCATTAGTGTTTTTTTTTTTTTGGGGGGGGGGGGGGGAACTTGATCCCAAGACAATTTTTATTATTTTTTTCGCAAAATTCTTTGTTGACAGCTTTACTCTTAGTCAAGGAGACAACGAATGGTAACATTTAACATGAAAAAATTACAAATTAATTATGAGCATGATTAGTGATGTTATAGCTATCTTAATTAATTTTGTACATTCTAGTTTACATGTTTAAGAAATCATTAACTATGGTACCGTATGATATATATGATTGGGAGAAAAAAAAGTGTAGGAATTCATTGGTAATTTTTGAAATATAATATCCCTTTTGTGTGGAGGGTGAAGTATTGAAATATATTAAGGTCCTTTTTGTTATTATAGTGGGATGATGTGACTTAAAAAATTATAACTATAAAGTATTTGGTAAATATTTACAATGTTGGCTTTTAAGTTGAATTGAATTTATCTGATAATTATTTAATAAAAAAATTAAATATTTTTTTTAATTTTGTAAAACATAATATTTATAAATCTGATTTACCAAACATAATATATTTTTATACTATAATTATTGATTTTTTCACAATAACTGTAGCTTAAAAATTAAAGCGCCTCAACGCTAACAATTCGTAAGTTGTTAACTTGATAGTTTGCAATTTAAGCAGAATTATTTCATAAATCAGTGTGCCATCGTCTTGCTCTTGCATATGTGAACCTACGTCGTTTCCATAAATGCCTGCTAATACAATAATTGATAAATAGAAAAAGGAGGAATGAAATGACGAAAACGGCCCTTCAGAAATGTGGCCATTTCATAATTCGGACAAGATGGACCCACGAAGATGGCGTACAGATCTGCTATCCGCACAATGTAGCACATGCAAATGTTGTGTAGCGTCTGGTGTCTAGTGGCCCCACCACCCCAATTGGACTATTTTTGCATGCACCAAAATTGACTCCATCAACTTGTTTCTCGCACCGTCCGATGCGGATGACTAAGTTAATCACCGCCGATCCCCACGCCCACACCTTAATGGCAATTGGGACCCATCTGATTTCGGATCACTTTGACGAAGGAAGAAAATCGTTTTGTTTAGCGAAAGATTTATTAATTTTCTTTTTTAATTAAGCTCATGAAGATTCAGAAACTGTACCTTTCAAGCAACTGTTTATGGTCTTGAATTGCATAAATTGGCTAAATAATTCACGTTAATAATATGCTTTTTTTATTTTTTTAATTAAACAGAAGATTTAAAATGTACAAGCCGATAAATGAAATGTATTTTGTTTCTCTTTTTCATAATTAGGTTTATATACCTTTTTTTTTAACCCTAATTTTATATACATTTGTACGTTAAGTTTATAATCACACTCCTGTCTCCTAACAAAAAAACCCAAAAAAAAAAAAAAAGGGTTAATCACACTTTTGACTCCTGTGATCTATTTTTGGGAGATTTGATTTGGTTTCTCATTTACGGCCGGAGGCCCAAAAACTAACTATTATTATACAATTACATAAAGTTTTTTTACAGTTTCGTAAAACTTTGTTGTGATAGAAAATACAACCAATCAAATTCAATTTTTTCTAGGAACTTTACGTACATAAATAAGGGTAAATTTCAATTTAAATATATATTTATAATAACAAAGATTGAATCGTTTTACAAAATGATTCTTGTGTAAAATCTTAAAAATATGAATAATAGCTTATTGTTTATTGTTATCTATTTTCAAACAATTTTATTTGGTTCACTACCCTTTTTGAATCTTAGGAAAATATCTTAAAGAATTGATTTTGGCATTGCCCAACTTGCTAGTCTCTACATTTGAAAATAATTAATAAAAATGAATAAAAATTGTATAAAAAATTAGGTGTAAATGTCTTTATCAAAAAAAAAAAAAAGTCCACTTGAACTATGACCATAAATATGTAATTTATCTATGATCATGGTTCAATTTTGCATTTGTGTTCAACGAAAGCGTGCTTGGAAGCTAACTATTAAATTGTGTATAAAAATATAAAATTATAATTTGGTTCTAAACTTTAATTTTCCAAAAAAAGAAAAAAAAAAAAGAAAACAAGATATTAACGTTATCATTTATTCTATCTCCTTCCCATCTATTTTAACGTCTTGATTAATGGTATATGCATATAAAATATTTATTTGCTTAATCTTGTCTGGTTTCCCAAAAGAAGGGCCCAATAAAAGGTGGAAACAGCAAGGATTGTGAGTTTAAAGCAGGATTAATTAATGAGATCAAGCAAAGGTGGTCCTTTGCAAGCAAGAAAAATTGCACAAGAAATTGGTCTGCTTGGCTTCATTACTTTTATTATTAAATACGTGTTCATATTTTAATCCCATTTGAGTTTCATACTCATTTTTTAAAGAATTATTCTAACCATCATGCCGCTAAAAACCTGTAATCATTGAATGAAAATAAAAAAATTATCCCCGTAAGAGAATCTCATTTATATTAAAATAATTGTTAAAACAGGTAGCATTATCAAGATAATTAACATTTTTTCCCACAAAAGTTTGACTTGCAGAAGCTAGCTGCCAAAGTTTATTAATAATTCACTAATGTAAAAATGTCATAAATTTCCCAGCAGGTGCAAGTTTCAGTCATTTTAAAGCTATTTAAATCTTTTAAAGTCAAGCCTTTCTTCAATCATTTAGATGCATAAGCAAGGAAGTTATTACATGGACGTGCTCTCATAATTTGTTTTAACGACGATGCTGATTACTATTAATTTTTTTGAGGCTATTTGTTTTAGCTTTTGTTAACCGTGCCGGGAAAGATAAGTAACTAAACTGTTTGGCTTTGGCAAACACTTGAAGCTTACATTTAACAGCGGCAACACCATAGCGGTGGTGACTGGTGACCAGGCCAGGCTGTGGCGGTGTTTTAATGAAGTTTCGTTCAAGTTGTCGGCCTGAATATTAAAAAAATAAAATAAATTATCATTTAATTGGTTTTGATTCAGATACAGAGAGCAATAATAGCACAGTAAAGTATGATTAAGAAGTTGATAAAATACAACTGCGTAATCGCCCTTCAATCAATGTACAGGATTTTCTGATAACATAGTTTTAATTTGTTTCACATTTTTGGTCATAGCCGTGTGGAGTGAGCATGACCGTCTTCAATTTACATGGCATAAAAGGAAACAGAATGAAAAAAGTAACTTTGTGTTTCAAATTAGGGCAAAAATTGATGGAGTGGGGCAATTTACAACACCCAGTAGATTTCATCAAAAATAGGAAGATAGGTAAAAGCATAAAAATATCTTTTTTTTTTAATTTCGAGAAAATGGCTAAAACCACTTGTTCTTTCCACGTAATGATGAAACTTTTCAAAGTGATCATGATTTAGAAGAAATTGCCCAAAAAGCTAAAAGGGTTGGGGGGAGGAAAAGAAGATCCTTTTTTCTTTGAGACACAAAAAGCATTTGTGTAATTTCCTTTTTAAAAATTTTATGTAATTTAAAAATATTCACAATCTGTCATGACTTTTTAGATCAATTCTATCTACTATGATGGTACAATTTAAATAATAAATTGAATTTATTTTTAAATTCAGTTCCACACTCTATAAAAAAAAAAAAAAAAAAAAACTCTTACCCACGTAAGTGAATTGAGTGAGAAGGCACAAGGTTTATCCCCAAGTGGTCAAAGGAATACTGAAATTTACCAGTCGCAGCTCAGTTAACTGAAAGGGGGTTTTGTAAATTCTATGAAATGGAATTTTCACAGGCTTAAAGCTACAAATTACAAGCATGGGTTGCTGTCAAAGTAGTGTATAGCGAGCAATATATTATGAGTGAAAATGCCCCACCGTCCCTGCAAAAGACATTAATTCTCAGACCTTTGATAAGACACATGCAACTCGGAGTCTATTAACTGATTTCATTTCTTCACCTTGTTGCCATAAGAAAAAAAAATATATAGAAAAAGGAAAAAGAAACACTAAAGAGGGAGAGAAAAAAATGAAAATATAGCAGCTTATGTTACGAATAAGACTTTTCTCTCGTGAAAGATCCCTCTTATATTAAATTCAACTTCTCTTTCTGATCTGCTACTTCATTTTCTGAGCCTCCCAATCAAAATTACTTCTCTCTCTTAACTTACATATTTTCTACCACCACAACATCATCTAGCAAAGCAAATCCATTCACAGTCGCAACAGCAGCAAGCCCATTGCTGACAGTTTACCACAAAAATTAAACTTGCTGTTTTAGGAAAAAGATTTTTCTCCCCTTTATTTGAAGTTGAAGTGTTGAGTCTCCTTTTTCTTCAAATGGGGAGGCACTCTTGTTGTTACAAGCAGAAGCTAAGGAAAGGTTTATGGTCACCTGAAGAAGATGAGAAGCTTTTAAGGCATATTACTAAGTATGGCCATGGTTGTTGGAGCTCTGTCCCCAAGCAAGCTGGTAATTGATATATTAACTGATGATCCCATCATCGTTTTCAAGTGTTTCTTCAATGTTTTAAGGATAATTATTTTTAATGGTTTCGTTTTTACTACATGGGATGAATTTGCAGGACTACAGAGATGTGGTAAGAGTTGCAGACTTAGGTGGATTAATTACTTGAGGCCCGATTTGAAGAGGGGCACATTCTCACAGCAAGAAGAGAACCTTATAATTGAGCTTCATGCGGTTCTGGGGAACAGGTACTTTCTTTTAATTAATGTGATAATTAAGTTTAAAATATGTGGTTATTAATTAAAATTCGTGGTACTGTGTCGCTTTACAGATGGTCTCAGATTGCAGCCCAACTGCCAGGGAGAACCGACAATGAAATAAAGAATCTGTGGAATTCTTGCTTAAAGAAGAAGCTCAGGCAGAGAGGCATTGACCCTGTAACGCACAAGCCACTTTCTGAAGTTGAAATGGAGAAGACAAGAATCAAACAACAAACAGCCAAGACAAAGTCTCTGGGGTATCAGGTGAATTGAACCTCCTCAACACTGAGCTTACTGCAAAGCACGGGACAACAGCAGCCTTAAATGAGCAGAAACCAACTTCGGTTACTGCACAAGCCTGCCATTTTTCGGAAATACAAGGCTCTTCAATCCCCAGCACAGTCAACAACAATAGAAGCAATTTTTACATACATAGGTTTGCAAGTTCCAACCAAGAAAGCAGCAGCATCACCAACAGCCAGCCTTCAGATTTTGTGGGGCATTTCCCTCTTCAACAATTGAATTGTGCTTCCAATGCAAGACTCTCAACAGCAGCCTCAAATTCCCCTCTCTGGTATATGCAAACCAGTAAACCATTTGATACAAATTCTGAATTCTCGTCCAATGCAATGCCCACAATCCTGCCCCCTGTATCTAGCTCATCATTATTTTCAGCTCCTATGACCTACAAAACACCTGTCACTCTTCCCCCAGATAATCATTCAATACCCTCTTTTACGGTCAATGGATGCCGGTACTGGGAAGCTGGTGGTGCCTCAAACAGTAACAGTGTAAGCAGTAGCAGCACAGAGCTGCAGAGCACCAGCTCCTTCCTTGAGAGCAGCATCTTCCCTTGGGGACTAGCGGATTGTAGCTCATCAGAGAAAGAAGGTCAAATCAATCTTATTGATAGCCAACCTGAAGATGTTAAGTGGCCTGAATACTTCCAAAACCCATCATTGCTAATGGCAACTGCTTTGCAAAATCAAACTTCACAATCTTTATACAACGAGATAAAATCTGAAACACATTTCCTGACTGATAGTTCGAGTAGTATCTGGCCTCAAAACCAGCAACAAACTTTACAAAATTCTGACATATGTGCTAAGGAGATCCAGAGACTGACTGCAACATATGGACATATTTAGCCTGTATTCGTGAAACAGAAGGGGCTCGAAACAATTGCTGTTTCCCAATTCTCTCATATCAGGTGTGTGTGATAAAGATTTTTCTCTTGTATATAGGTCTGATACAAACATTTCTCACTCTCTGCTTTAGCAAATTTGTTGGGGGCAACAAGAACAAACTGAAAAAGGAAAAAAAAAAAAAGAATTATTAGCTTTAATTTTCTCTGTGTGTGTGTGTGTGTTAGTAGAGTTCCAGATTAAGGCTTGTTTCTGTGTCTTTTATTCTAGTTTGCCTCATTGCATCTGCATTGTGGTGTTGCAATTCCCTATCTGTAAAGAATCAAGAGAAGGTATTTGTTATATTCATTCATGTTTTCTTCCATTCGTTTTTTGTTCTTTCTTTTTATATATGTTTGTGGGAATCACATGGAGCTTCTTCAATGAAAGCAGAAATTTTCCAGTTTATCCAAAGACCATAATCACTTTTACAACAGGTAGATGATTTCGAGGTGATGATCACTAACAACAGCCACTTGCATGGTTTTTCATTTAAAAAGAAAGAATCCTAACACTTTTGAAAAAATGAAACTGTCTTGGTTACTTGATTTGCAAGATTCTCAACTACATGAGCAATCAACATTTGCCGTCTCCTCTGATTCTCGCGCGTGCACATACATACAAGTGGGTGGTTTTAACAGCGATACTTAAATTTATTAATGGCTTTCTCAAGTCAAGTGAGAAAAAGGAAACCCCACGAATGAACTGAGAGAGCATTCACTCACTTTCTAGTCCGTACAGAGGGGAAAGTGACTCTCAATGTAATAAGGGCCATGTATATGTTGATGGCTTGTTGCATCTTTATGGCGCTACCATTATCTTAAATCACACTTTATAAAGTAAGAAACTTCCAATTCCATGGTAAACACTAGCCTGTTCGATGGTGAATGCAAATGTTATTGATAAGGCAAACAAATCAGCACCATCCACTTGGCATCATCCTCTATGAACAACAAAATAACGGGTATATGTGTGTGTGTGTGAAAAACTGCACATTTATCCGTTGCAAGAAAATGCTTCTGAGAGTTGATTAATCTCCAATATGTTACTTTCACTGAAACACAGTGACGGTACGAGATTGTGAAATGGAAACTTTGAGAGAGCATTATTTCTCGTACTCTTATCTAAAGCGAAATGCAATCAACAAATTTGACCACATGAATCAGGAAATTAGATAATATGACAGCATGGAATGAATTAATTGTGGAACTGGGCTTGTGATTCAGTGCTGGAACTGGTGTTATCTTGTCTCAGAGGAGTGGACCCACTGCATATAATGAGTCATTTGCCGTTGCGGCATCTTCTATGCGGTCACAGCCACATTATCAAATCATGTTTCTCCCTGCAAAATACGAGTGGAGTAGAGACATCTCTTCTGTGAGAGGTATTTATTTGGATAAGTGCTTCATGAAGATTAATGTAATATTGTAGGTCTCAGTGTATATTTGTTTGTTGTAATAGCAGTTGTAAATATCTGTTGTAATAACAGTAGTCTGATGTATAATCAGTAATAAAAAAAAAATCATGTTTCTAAGTTCTTGTAGCTGTGGCCTGTAAGTGAAATATACTTCTATTATGAGGGACTGGTTTTAACCAATTTGTAAGATATATGTATGTGTATACATTTGGCTGGTTATAAAACAGGTGGCTAAAGCTTGGCTTGATCATATTCAGCCAAAATAAGTAAATAAATAACTTTAAAACCTTGCGTCTGAGCTTATGACCTAAATGCTGATTTGTTTGAAGACATACATCGTCAATATCACGCTTCGCTTCATTGGGAAAGAAAAAAAGCGCGTTGGTTCCTGGCCTTGCTGCAGAAAGTTATGAAAAATACTTGCAAAATTATTATTAGTATTTTGAGAGGGCAAAATTAATGTGATTAGGGAAAGAGAGATTATAACCAAGCGAGAGTGTCGGTTCTTGGATATTGGAATGGGCCATCTTCAGGTCCTTGATACCCAGCCCAATGTGACGCTAATGGGTTGAGATACGTTGTCCACTAAACGAAGATGGATTGTTCTAAAAAGCCCTAATCAATATCTGATCTAATTCATCTGAATACATTTTTCCTTGTAACAATTTATTGTGGTAAAGGTTCGTTTAAGATTGCTTTTGAATCGGCTCAAAATGATTTTGAAAAATTAAAATTTAATTTTAATATTTAGTAATGGGCCCTAATCAATATCTCATAGTGTATCTAATTTTTTAACTTAAAGATGAGATATTTTGAGTACATGTATCAAGCTGTCGTTGTTTATTCTTTTTCGCTAATCTCTGTATATTAATTTTCCATCAACTGTTTGTTGGGTCTCTTCAATTCCTGGCCCGAGTCGGTGGAAATTGCTTGTTTCCTTCCATTTACATAAACTAAGAATATATATATATATATTGAAAAAAAAAAAAAAAGAATGAAAGCAAATCTAGGAAATTGCCCTGAGATGGTCCCGTGAGTAACATCAACAACGTCACATAATCCAAATCTACCCACCTAGAGTCCAAGATTTATATTTTTAATGATCTTTGTTACTATTGCTTTTATCACCGGCACTAAGCAACCGATTTCATTTGCCAAATACAAATGAAAGCAAAAGTCATTGCATTATAAAATTTAACAATAAAAGTTTGATCTCTCACGCGGAGTTTTTCTTCCCATTAAGGAGACACGAAGCCAATTACAGTTACAAGGTGACAAAAATGTTAATGTCATCAGTGCCAGCACCCTCTTTTTTAATTTGTTAAAGTCATTTTATTCAGTTGAAACACAACACAGTCCTCTTGTGAACCAAACCAACCTCCTACTTTTCTTTTACTGCATTTGAAAATTACATTTTTTCTGGATAAAAATTATACCAAAAAAGAAAATTGCATCATGAAGAATTAATGGAGTCCACATAATTTATCTGTTTCCTTTGGATTTTCTCAGAAACCAAACACTATCCCATAAACAAGTGAACCCCCAATCAAAGCGTTTGGAGCCCACGGGCTATCACTTTCTAAAGTGACTTGAAATGTCGGCAATTAATATATGGCGATGCCATTGGGCAAATAAAATGGGTAGCCTTCAAAAAAATTGTGGCAGTGCGACTTTCTTAAAATTTCTTCATGGTTTTCGGCTGAAATAATGATTCGTGTTGAGCATTTATTTGTTGGCTACAAGTATTTCAGAATTTATAATTATTTGTTCATTTATTTATTTCGCGAGATCTTCTAAAAGAACGACTGGCGAAGCAGATAAATGCAGCTGCGATTCTAGAAATTCAAATCTGAAGAAATTTGTTTCATTCGTTTTTTAATGGGGTCAGTGCATTCATATATTATCTGAGAATGTTAGTGGTTGGACAAATTTTTCTATCCTATTGTTTATTTGAGAAAAGAGAGAGAGAGATAATCAATATACGTAACAATAATTAAAATTTAAATACGTTTTCAAGGTATGTCTATTTTTTTATTTAGCAACCTATTTCGTATTGAAATTATTAAATTTGGAGGGTGGGTAAGATTTAAATCAATTCTTTAGACTTTTACTTTTCCAAATTTCGACTCACATAAACTGCTAAAGAAAATTAAGTTGAAAACACTCGGATGAAGTCCCTAAGGATGCGGCCAATTGTCGCTCTAAGTTTGATTTCCAAGCAGATGCTTGAAAAAGATATGATGTTAATTCAACATCTTATTTTATTTTCCATTAAAAAAACAAAAATCTTATTTTTCTTTATAATTAATTAAATTATAGCTTTGATATCCCTTCTCAAAAGCTATCTAGAAATTTTCTTCCAATCTTCTCATCCTCAATTAATTTTAATTTAATTACGTTTCATAGGATTATGATCCTCTCCTGATCTAAGCATCTTCTAAGTAAATTTTATTGGTAGTTAATAAATTAAAAAGAAAAAATAATTAAATCCTAACCATACACTACTACTAAAATATAAGTGACAGAATATCTATAAAAGATCATGAATGCTCAGATCAGGAAATGATCATAATTCGTATTCGAAAGATAGTTGGGCAACAGTGTCTGCTTCGGCGTAAGTGGGACTGTGGGAGGGTTTCAAAGCATGTTCAATCTCGGTTCCTTATCTGTGTTAAAACTTCATTTAGTTTAGCTTTTCAAGTTGAGTTTATTTAAACAGGATTTTTATTAGTGAAGCTTTTACAAATAGATTTTTTAATTAAAAAAGTTTAGTTATTTGGTTGTCAATGAGAGTTTCTATTAAAAATTATAAAATTACTTTGATCAGCAAATTTGTTCAAAGTTATGTTATAAAAAAATGAAATAAAATTATCAAATAAGTAAATAATATTTTAGATATTTTAATATTAAAAAAGAAACTTTTCAACCTCTACTCTCAAAAATCCAAAACTTGAGCTTTTATTAGTATAAGCAAAATTGCTTATTTAATCTTTAAAAGCTCAACTGAAAAAGTAACAAAATAACAACAAAAATTTTGATAAGAATTTATGGTATTAAATAAGTACTTATGACCGTTAAATAAGTCATACCAAACATGCATTAGAACTCATCTGCTTAAGCACTTAAGGTTACTTTTGGCCTTCACTAATTGTCAGCCTTCATTGACAGTCAGAACAACGTCAAAATTGCAACTGAGGGTCAGTTTGATAATATTGTAACTTTCAAAATAATTGTTGTTAGCTGTTTTGTAAAAATAATTAATTGTTAAGAAAATTAATTAAACCTTTAATAAAATTTATTTTTAAATGTGTTTTGAGTTTTAAAAACAGTCGAGTCGTATGTGTTTGGTAAATTTTATTATTAAAGGATTGTAGAATGTAAAAAAATGAATGGATATATAATGTTGAATAAAAAAAAATACTTACATATTTATAAATAGGCATATAAAATATTTTTATTGTGTATATATAGGATAATTAAAATAAATATTTTATATTATAATTTATTTTTTCTTTTGTTATTTTTTTCTTTTTGCCAAAATAATTTATAACATTGTATCAATAATCAAACTGTTAAATTATTTTAAACCTCCCAAAATTAAAACGCCTTTAATCTGTAATTTGAGAAATTCCTCGTCCCATCCAATCCACCCTCCTCCATAAAATACTTCCATCACGGACCACACCTCATCTTCCCAGTCACAAACCTACCGTCCACGGCAACAATTGTCTCCATGTGACCCCTCAACAAAGAGTCCCCGCCCCACCAAATATTCTCGATCTAAATTGGAGAGGCTCGTGCATATAGTAACAGTCGTGCACGGTTCAACAGGTAGCTCTTTCCTTAGTAGCTTTCGCTTTTCCAACTGGAGCTGTTGGATTATTATACATTCCCTTTTATATAACAGATGTTACGCAAAAACACAAAAAACCACATCGCACTAATCCAAATAGCTGGATTCTATATGACTAATGGGTCATGTTGCATTCCATTGTACGAAGTATACAACAACTCTCGAGTTGTCTCCTAAAATTCAAAAAATTGTAGCATGTAAAATAATTGAATTGTCATGAGTGACAATTCATGATTCATGGATATAATGTAACATAGTCCCGTTCCTCATTAATATTCTCTTTTAAGATATTTTTTATTATTTTAAAATGAGAATAAAAGATTAAAAAGAAAAGTTTGAACTTGGAGATATATGAAAAAGCTAAAATACTTATCTTAAAGAAAAAAGAACCAAAAACATTGCATTGAAAAATGTGTGTTAATTTAATAGTTATT
The DNA here is from genome assembly GCA_030449075.1 of Murraya paniculata. Taxonomy (NCBI): domain Eukaryota; kingdom Viridiplantae; phylum Streptophyta; class Magnoliopsida; order Sapindales; family Rutaceae; genus Murraya; species Murraya paniculata. Next base: position 517,344 of record JAEVFN010000015.1, on the reverse strand, counting down.
TACTATTAAAACAAGAATTTTTTTATTGAAAAAATGTCCTCGTTTGTAATGTTATGTTTATTTATTGGGTGAGATTATTTAAATTTATTAAAATACTTTACAAATCACTTTTTCATAAAATATTTTGTTACTAAAATTCCCACAATACAAACAAAGTAATACAATTTAATAAAAAAAATTATTCTCTAAGTTAATTTAAGCTATTTAAAAATTTGTCAATAATCTACCATCTTTTTTTTTTTTTTGAAAGTCCTATGGTGTATTTTTTTTTTTTTTTTTTTATAGAATATCAAATGTATTTGCTTCGTGTTTACTTTCGAGCACAACTTGAAAATTCTTCAATTTGATTCAACTAATAACAAATATGAAAACCAAATAATTAAAGGCCTACACAACACAAATACACAATATCGTGTCAGGTACTCAAGTCTGCAGGAATCAAGCTTTACTGCGTGCTGAAAAGCTCCAGACTGCAAACTCAATCTTGCCTGCAAGCCATGCCTCAGGGTATCTTTTCTCGGATACTCCAGGACAAAGTCAAGTCTCCTTGACATAATTATTTGTCAAGTTTATTTAGTAGAAAAATGTAATGTGAGATAATTTAGTTAAGTGAGGGGTATATTTGGTATTTAAATGACTGTGTACAATAAAATCTTAATTTTTTTAAATTTTAATAGTTGGTTTTATTGAGCAAATGAGCATCGAGAGTATTTTGATGGATTGAAATAACCACACCTTTATTTATTTTGAATACTTACCGCCCATCATTAATTTTATTATTAATTTTTTATTTTTATAACCTACTCAATAAATCAATAAATGACACATAATTCTATCTTCAAATTAGAAAAATGCAACTTTTGATCTAGAGAAATCTAATAATGTACTCAAGGCTGAACCCGCCTCCGTGTGGTTTGACCGTGATGTTGTACACAAATGACAACCGACAACTAGACCATTACGTTAAAAAATAATCATAACAACAAAGTAATATTGGTGTATTAAAAAATCACGGGCCAATATTTCACAAAAGTAAAATAAAATAACAAATCGCAGAGGGCGGACCGATCATGATCGTGGGGCTTGGAGCCCACCGCAGCAGCGAGAGTACAAGTGAGTTCGGGGGTCCACTTACAAGAATTCCTGGAACGGCTCATCACCTCACGTCCCTGGGGTTTGTACGTGCGGCCGTCCGCTTCAGGTTTTTTCTAATGCATCGAGACTGGACACGTGTTAGCATCTTAATGAATCAACGGTCGGTGAGCGGCAGAGCCTACTGAACCCATCAAAACTCAACTCTTTATATAATTTATACAATTAACAACTACAAAAAATTTTCAACGATAAAGGGGAGGCTAAAGAAACAATAAAAAAAAGTGCAGAAAAGTTGTTAATAAAAAGGAAAAGCGAAAGCTCCATCTCCAACAATGCTGCGTGCAGCGAGGACCCACTTTTACTGATCAGATAAGAAAAATAAGTACTGTGTTGGGTAACAGAGATTATGGCACGTGGCGTGTGCTTCTTGGGCCTGAGTTGTGGTGGACCCATATGGGCCACGAGGTGTTGAAAATCCGATTATCTATCAACCAGAACTCAGCTTTCGTCCGAGGGCATCAAAAGACGCGGACAGCTGTCCACCTTGTTCAACGCGGTTACTTACATCATCATCGTCGTCATCATCATATTAAACACGAGCTTACCCCATCCTTTACCCACTGCCAAAACTACCCTTGTCTCAACATACGTTTCGTCGCCTACTAAACTCTAAAGCAGGGCAATTTTGGAATGGAATTGCGCTGAGGCACATGATTAACGTGACTGCATTAGCTGCAATAAAGTAGGTAGGTTTAATTTTGGTTGTTGAATAGGCAATCTGATCTCTGGCCGTAAGAGATCACTACTCACTCAACGCCTAGATGCGCTACTAGAAAAAGGGCTAAAGCAGAAGGCAGCTACTGTTAATGGCAATGATGCCATCGTGGTTCCACCTTAATTTTGCTATAGCCTTTTTCTCATTTTAGTACTCTTTTAGTCTTTTTGTTTGGGACCCAAATCCGCCCCGAACTCAATAATGCATGCGTATCTGGAGTTCAGATTCGCCAGTGATTTTGATAAACGATTCGCCATCTTTCTAGTAACAATACTTTAGTGCCGATGTTTATATGGCGATAATAAGTGTTTGGTTAATTCCTACTCCAAATTTATGTAATTATAATCGATGAGGTTAGTCATATTATTCATTAAAATTTTTTTCTATAAACAAGTGTATTCAAGCTCTTAAAGTTTGCGTTATACTTAAATTAATGTTTGTGTCTCTCTCTATCGGTAAAATTTTATGCATCTATTTAAAAGATAAGATCTAACCATCTATTATAATATCCACATAATAAAAAAGAAAAAAAGTGTGATAACATTTATAAAAATATATGCTAAAATATCTCATTTCTATCAAAACAGGAAAATTAGCGAACAAAAAAGACTTATTCAACAGAGGCAAATAAAAGTGTCATTTTGTAACATTGTAAAATTAGTGAGTGGATGCACCGAGCTAAGATAGGGTACTTCTTGAAAATTTCATTGAGACCCAAAAATATTTTAAAAGCTATTTTTTTTTTTATATTAATATTGGTCATTAACAAAAATTTTTAATATCTTAATAAAATAAGTAATATGAATATTAGTCCCTTAAAAATTCATAGGTAGTAAAATGTATGATTTTTTAGTTATATATTCACATTGGTTTCAATTATTGATACCAATTGAAAAATTATTTTGATCTAGTTACGTTAAAGTTAAAATAAACTTTCTAGCCTTCCTTCCCCGCGAGTAGATAGATGGTATCAATCATGTACGACAAGTGAGAAGCAGCTGGGGTAAGGGGTGATAATGAGCGGAAAGGACCACGGGACATGGCTAAGGCTAATGGTATTGTCACCTCGCCGTGTTTGGGAAGTCGTGCAGGCAGGTCTCTGAGTGCTGAATGCTGCTTGCTGAAGTCGTGACTCACTAACGAATTACGGGTCCATAACCAGCAATTATCAGGTGATACGTGTCGCTATGTCACTGTTGCGGGGCACTCAAATTCTCTACGTCGTTTGTCACAGCATTGCCGTGTGGATTCCTATAATTATTATTGTTTGATCTTCTTACCAGCTGCGCTCACAGTAGAGTACAATTAATGGGTCGCGTCACACGTTTATCCGCTCATATACCATAATACCCCTAACATCAATAGCTATCAAAAGTACATCTTACGACACCTGGAAGGTTAGACTCAAGACAGCGGGTAAATTAGGGCCATATATGGAATCGCAAGAATAGAGGTTGGGTACATAAATAAGGTTCTTGGGCAGGGGATTGAGTTTGCCTTTGACCTTATCATGAAAATTTGTAACGAATGATTCACAAAAGCTCAAACGCTACAGAGTTTGTGCTATTAATCAACAAGTGCGCCCGCTCTTTCAATATTCCCTCTGCATACAACACTTTTATCTTCTTTTTCTTCACTCATTTTTTCTGCTCTTACCAGGAAAAAAGATAGAAAAAGAAAAAAATTCTGTTGATTTGCTATATGTTATGGCGTCTGATGAAACCATGACCGTACTTTCTTCCATGCACGATGAAGAATTTGATGATACTGATGACGCGTATGATCATCATCATCAACCCCACAACTTGTCTAGGCTGTCCATGTGCACAAGTTCCATGTACACTAATGAAGATGACGATGATGATGAGGGCATGAATATTTACATGTCAAGATTGTCAATGGAAAGTTTTGACGGTGATGCGGATGAGGAATTCTCCGATGAAAAAGAATTCAAAGGGTTGGCGGAACTGTCATCGGATTCTGACAAAGAGGCCGGATGTTACTCGATGCCAGCGACGCCGCCTCGCCGGAGGGCTCGTCGCGGGTCAATAAGTCAGGAGGAGTTGATGATGGGTACTGTCAAAGATTATGCGAGTGAAAATGAAGCGCAAAAGGGTAGGTTGAGGCAAAAGGTGAGAAGGAATTTGAGGAGGAGGAGGATCACGAACAGCAATGAGTATGTAAACAAGAAAGATAAAGATAAAGATAATAATAATAATAGCGTAAGTGGGGAGAGTGATCAAAGCGGCGGCTGTGGGAGTGGAGTTGTGGTGATAACGAGGCCTATAGGTGGGAGAAGGTCTTTGTGTATGGGACTGGAAGAAATGAAAGCTTGTAGAGACCTTGGGTTTGAATTGGAACATGAGCGTACCTTGGAGATGCCTAGTCGTGTTTCTTTGTCCGGTTCAACGCTTGATACTAGCAGTGGTGGCAATTCTCCCATCGCCAATTGGCGCATCTCTAGCCCTGGTAATTTTCCGTTAATTTCCCCCACTCCAGTTGCAATTTTATGTGTTTCTGCATTGTCTTTATCAGAGTACCGAGTGTCAGTATTGAATTTGTATGTAATTCAGGTGATGATCCGCGGGATGTGAAGGCACGGCTCAAGGTGTGGGCGCAGGCTGTGGCACTTGCGTCAACATCTCGACACAGCGCTTGACTCACTCTTTTTCACTGCCTCCGGCTCCGCCTCCCAATTTTGGGGTTTAATTTTTCAGTTTTTGTTTGTTGGGCGAACAGTGTTACTTCTCCTTCATTTTCCTTAACAACTATACTACATACGGTATCAGTTTTTTTTTTTTTTTTTTTCCAACTTTTTTTTACCTCCCTCTTTTCCAAGGTTCCTCTCTTAAATTTTTTTTGGTTGGAAAGTTGGCATTCGGGGTTCAACTTTTGTTTTTTGGGTCGCTCAGTAGTCAGTAGTCACTACCGCTTGCTGCGACTGTTGTCTCTGTACCGGTGTCTGTTCTTGTAAAATATTAGACGAACCAACTCAAGATGGAGCCTTGATAGAATTGGAGTATACTTGCTAATCACTGACTGATGTTCTTTGTTCTTTCTCGTTGATTAAATGTTTGTTGTTAGGACTTGATTTTTTATTCTGGAGATGCAGCATGTACAGGGTTTGATATTATGTTACAGGTTTAACAGTGTGTTGTTCATAGAAAATTTGTCAATTTATTCAGGAACTTCAAATTGTAGGGTGGCTCCTGTTGGTTTTCTGAGCTCCACTTGACCACAAATCAGATAGAACAATTAGTAACTTGAGCGCAAAATTTGGTACAGCTGTTATACTGCCCGCGTACTTAAATTCATTAACAAGTTTTGTGAAGCTAAATCTTACCCAACCTAAAAGTGACGGATATCAAAAAATTAAAATGAATAAATCACCAATCAGTATGATAATAAATACATAGGTTAACAACCTTCAAGGAACCCCTCCTCGATGATTATATAATTGAAATGAATCAAACGAACCAAACCAAAGATATAATAATGTATCACTAACAAAATGCAAATCTTATTGCCCATTAGAAAATGTAAAGCACATCAAGGAGGCAGGCACTAAGCAGACTTAGGAGGACAAAAGTTAATCTTGTGCTCTGGGAGATTGTTATGGCTGATATAACATCATCGCTGCAGAGGAAGATATCGATTTCAGTCTCACACAGTTGAGACGAAATGGAATTCAAAAAGGTGCATCATGAACTTGATCATATAACTCTATCGTGTTCCCTCAAATCATATCCATGTATTAGCCACAAAATGGCACAATAATGATTTCATATCCCTCAAACCTAAAATTTACTTTTGCTAATGGAAGCATAGGGAGCCTATGATGTTAATATACGACGCTCTCTGCTATACTTCAAGCGATGCACTGATTTTCATATCCTATTGGTGGTAAAGAAATAAGAATTAGCGTTATTAAGATAAGGCTGAAAAACCGTAAACTCCTGTAGACACAACAATATTTCACTTGAAAATCTGCACATACATACAAGAAGAATGCAGGCTGCAGATTTGCATTCCCTAGCAGGGGATGGCCATTTTATCTCATTTAAGAATCTTACAATTTCTATAATGACATTTGAGGTAAATGATTAAATGGCTTGAGGAGCCAAAAATAATTCTCACTCACTTAAATACTAAATTGTGGCAGGTGCTGTCACAGGGGTACGGACAGTCAATTGCTTTAAGAGCCACTCGATCAAAGTACCAATCTCCAACAGATTTTGCAATCCCCTACAAGTTAAAAGCATAATCAAATTAACATATGACATTATCAATTAATAACGTTATGAGCAACATTTTAGAGTGATTTAACATGGTTGACAATTTTAGGACTTTTTCAAATAATCTTAACTATGTATCAGCTACGTAATTATTAGTATCCAGAACATCATAATTTTCTAACCGCTTCCTAAATGTTTCCATGAAATAAATAAGCACATTAGCAGTCGAAGTACTAGTTTTCCAAATCCTGGTATTTATACTTCCCTTACCGCCCTCATCTTTTCTTCACCTAAATTGTTCTTCATAAGAGAGTATGCTTACCCTACCCAACTTCTTCTAACAAGGCAACTCATTTGAGTCAAATTGTCATGGAGGTCAAGGTAATTCCACTATTTTATATAGATTCTTCAGTAAAATAAAATAAATAAAGGCCTATTTCAAAAAACTTCAAATAGACTCATAAATAATCTACTACAAGTTCTGTGACCCTACTGTTTGAAGTAACGATAGAAATGACATACCTTGTTCCCTATACGAGGAGAATCATCTGAATACCATGTATCTTGCCTCTCAGATTGGCAATGAGCAAAACATGAATTTATGAATAATCCATTTTCATTCGACTTTGAGAAAACTTTTACACCATTGAGCATTTGATTCCTAAAGTCTGTTTCATACAAAGGAAAGTAAAAAATCCGCTATAGGAATAAACCGAGGATTAACTTTACATTATGATCATCAGAGATCGGAAACTAAAGCAAACCAGAATGCAACTGAAGAGTCACCTTGGAAAAATTGGATCTGTGATGAATTACAATGTGCGTGATCTGATTTGCAATCACTCCAATAACCATGAGGGTCAGCCGTTGGTGGAGCTAAACTAGCTTGGACCTGATAATCAAACCAGTCCACATATCATAAATAAGCTTTGTGCTATGTCCACAGACTGGTTTTGGATAAGGTTGAAATTGGGCTTGAGTAAGATCCTCTCATGTGAAAAAGAAAGGAGCTAATTTCATTGATTGTATCTCACTACGAGAAGAGAACCTCTTTTCTGGACAAGCTAGGATTTTTTCATTTGGGAAGATATCTGAAGAAGCATATGTAGCATCACTAATATTTTCCTAAAATACTAAAATAATGTAGATGATATCTGAAATTCCTTGCCTAAATATAGTGCATGATATGTGAATTGCCACAAGATTTTCAAAAGAATAAAATAGGAATTGCCACAACAATGCCAAGAAAATAAGATCGGAATTGCCACAAGAGTGCCAAGAAATAAGATAGGAATTTACCTGCCATGCATCATATGCTGCATTGAGAAGAAACATAGGAGTCTTGATATTTGCAACCAAATTTTGAGGGAAGAAGCACTGAAGAGAGAGAGAAGAGAGTTAATATATTCTAGTCTCTGCATAATCTCACTAATCTCACTTTTTTGTAACTACTTTTGAAATAAATGACAGTCAAGAAAGCAAGATGTTTACCGAAGTTGGATCCAGTTGGCTGGTACAAGAGTTTGGCAGATTCTTTTGAACTTCCTAATATTCAAACAAATATTCACAGTTATAAACCAGATTGAAGAGTTACAGCGGTAGACATCACAAGTTCAAAATGACCAACTAATCAACCAAACCTTTTTATTTCAATTAACGCATATGAACAACTATAACAAAACTTTAAGTCTTTCAAGGCTCACAATATAACCTTAAATGTTCTATTATGATCAACTTTTAACAACAAAACTTACTAAAATATTTTGTGAGATACCTGTAAGCTGACCACGCCTGCAAACATATTCCGTAGGGTGTGCCCCCCGGATACATCAACACTACATAATCCATGAAGATCGTTAGCAGAGAAATGTCTTTCAAATTTAAAACAAATACTAAGAGATATCACAATAGACTAGCTTTATAGATCATTACGCATCTAGAAACATTCCGGCATCACTTAGACATTTCACTTTGGTTGTTGTTGGAAATAAATTGCGGAACTCATCACAATGAAGAATGGATGCCAGACCTCCCGCAGAGCATCCAGAAAGAAGAGCCTGAATAGATGTGCATATAAAACAATTCCAAGATTCAAAGCTAATTATAAAGTATTGAATAAAAAGAAAATGATATATGGAAACCTGGTCAGCATTCTGCATTCCCTTAGCCATTAAATCTTGCATAGCAGTTAACCAAATACGTTGTCCTCGAAAATAAAGTTGTGCTCCCTGAAAGCGTAATTACTCTGAATGTCAGCACAATCAGTAACCTTTACGTCAGCTGCAACGCATGGTACATAAATCCTTCAAGAAAATGAGAGTTCGGCTAAACTAATTCTAAATAGTGCTGCCATTAGTCTGTTTCAGGAGTGATAGGCCCCTAAGATCACTAACATTGAGGGTCCATTTGGGTAACAAAATATTAACCTAACGCCCACCAATCAGCAAACTTGTTTAAAACCATCACGAATCTTTTGAAAAGAGAGAAAAGTCATGAAACATGAGAACAACTCAAAGTATGATGTACATCCATTAAAGGCAGAGAGAGACAAGTCAATTCAATAATATCACACTAAAACCATTTGATATACCAGTTTACTACTTAAGCCATCTAACCTCACCACTGATAGGCAGTGACTAGGCTCTTTGCAGAAAATTTGCAAGCACTGATAAGTATCAACAGTATAAGGAAAACTGAAATGACAAAGTTGGATAATTCAATCAACCTCATTTTGACTATCTCCACTAAACGAAGCCCCGTCACAGTAACGCAGCTTTACTCTGTTCCAGTTGAAAAAATCTACAAGCAGCCACAAAATGTTAATCACATATTTATACATGAAATTGAAAACTAGCAAACAATGTGAGCAAAATTAAAGCATGTAGATGTTGGGATACCAGGGATTTTCATCAGCTTTGTTGCTCAAAATGCCGGTAAATGGTAGCTGCTTTTCCATAAATTTTGTTGAACCCCGGCGAGTGGTTTTGCGGTACACACAATTTCTAATGGTATTACACCATCCACCTCCCTGCATCCAAAAATTAAAACTCACAAATAATTTCTACGACAAAATTACAAAAAAAAAAAAAAACAAAAATTACACTAAAACTGATTGGTAGGAGAAACTTAAAAGTAACAATAAAAAAGAATTACACACTTCCAAATGAATGAGCCAGCCGTTTGCTCCAGATCCAGAACCACGGTGTATATGATAAGCAGGCAGCGTGCCATCCAAACAGACTGCGCCATTTTAATCTTAAAGAGATTAAAATTCAATACATAATTTTACAACTACTAACAAGTAGAAGTAGTAGATGTTACCAGCTCCTTTGGAATCAGCTCCCTGAACAAGAGTGAGAGGGACCATGAGAGGCTTGGACGCAGCGGCAGCATCATTTTCTATGTAAGAAAGCGAAGTCTCTCGAGCATCCAAATCCTCGAAGAAGCCACTCGCAGATCGGATCAAAAAAACCACGGAGCACAAATACAACATCGGCTTCATTTTGTTTTAGCTTTCTTAGGCGAGACTGACTCACTTGACACCACCCGCTGCTACTTAGAACCAGTAAATAAATAAATGTGATTAGAGATTATAACAAATTTGTGACACTGACCACGTTATGTTGTTTTCGCTTGTAGATTCTGCTTGTGGTTCTTTTGGAATGTAATCATTTACATTCCACCTCCACTTTCCTAGTTGGTTTTTTCTCACTCAAGTTCGTTGCGTTGGTGGTGTTAAAAATTATTATTATTATTATTTTTTGGGTGAAAACACGAAAGTCAAAAAGAGTCAAATTGATTGGGGGACCGTTGTCGTCTTTTTCTCAATTTCTTTTATTTAAAAGGTCGAGGCCTGCCCCCCGAATCAACCTCTTCGGTTTTGACTAGTGCTTAGTCCACTACAGCTGTCTCGTGAAGTTGAAAGCTTTGACCTTTTTCTTTTGGATAATTTTGCACCAGCCCCCAATTGTTTTGATATTTTTCATTGTACGCCCATATCTTTCGACTATGTGCACCGCGCCCCCATTTCTGTCAAATCTACCGTTTAACTTAATGAAAAAGAAGATAAAACAATAATTTTGTACAAGATTAAATTAATACATAAAAAATTAACAAAAATTACTTCTTTTTTTTTCATTTTTTAATCTTTTATATCTCTCTCTTTTTTTTCCTTCTCTTCTTCTTTGTGTCTTTTTTCGTTCATTCTTAATCTTCTTCTTCTTTGTGTCCTTCATTCTTTTTTATTCTTATTTTTTTCTCCTTCTTTTTTTTCTTCTTCTTCTTACCTTTCACTACTGTTGCCTCCCAGCGTTATCTGCCGCCATCTTGAATTGACTACAATAAAACATTGCACGCTGCGTGATTTTCCACTACTTGAAATTGTCGCTTTCATCACTGTATGATAATGTCTAAATATAATTTAAAAAAATATGAAAATAAATTTTATTATAATAAATTTTTATTTCTTGATGTAAATTTTGAAAGTTGTAAGGGGTATTTTAATACTGACATGCTCAATTTATTTCAAACTAAGTATAGTCTTTTAAGTCAATAACAGTCTAAATAGTTAGAATTAACTAATTTTTTAACAAAAATGGGGGCATAGTGCGCATGGTCAAAATATATGGGTGTGCGGCACAAAATGTCAAAACAATTGGAGGCTGACGCTAAATTACCCTTTTCTTTTCTTTATTTATTTTTTTTCATATTCCATATTTCCATTCCTAATTCAATAATTTTCACCAGATCTTTACCCGAACCATGCAAATAAATAACATCTGATTGTACAATAGATATTTGAAATTCAAAAAAATTAAAAATAATATCATTCAACAAGAAAATCCCATTATTTTCAAGACAACACCTTAATTAATCATACAATTTAAGGCCATGTTTAGTGTTAAAGTATTGTAATTTTAACTATAGCTACTATAAAAAGAAAAAAAAACTACAACTATTAATAAAAAATTAATAATATACAGTAAGCAAAATTTTTAAATAATAATTTTTAAAAATAATAAAAATATAATAAATTTTTTATCATATAAATAGTAAAATCATATCCACTGAACTTATAAATTATAATTAATATTTACCAAATATTTTAACATTATAAATTTTTAAACTACAACTGCTCAGCCTCAATCTGCAAGACCTGAATACCTAAGTTTTATTCGAAATCTTCATTGATTTACTTTGAAGGGAAAGAATTGTGAAAGTTCCGTATGTGGCTCAGTGGCTGAACTTTAGCTCAATCCCCACCGGATGGAGCAAACCACGCACCCACTCCAATTTGTGGAATTAAACAATTCCATACAATAATGGGATGGATAATTGCATCCCAAACTTATTACACGTGTACGAATCAATCAAAATTTTGGAAACAAAATTGATTAGTAGACTACGACGATATTGGGCCACTTGACAAGAACTCATCACTCTCTTCACCGAACTGATAATGCTCGCATACATCTAGTAGTAATTCCCTACAAGGGACAACTGCCCCGATCTTGATGCAAGCTAAGAAAGCACCAGAAAGCTTCCGATGAAGACTATAAGCCTCATCAGGGGGTGGTGTAAGCCTGTGCCTAAGCATCGCTGCCCCAAGGTTTGAAATGCTTTGGGTTATATTGTTGGCACGGAAGTCATAGCCACCAGGTTTTGCAAAAGGCATTCCCACTATCAATGCAGCCTGAACATGAGCATCTAACATTATCTCATTTTCCATTCCAGTAAGGAACCCAAGTCTTTGAGACATCTCAATCACTGATTCTCTGTCACTATTTGCACATGCAACAACCTGATCAAAGTACATATAGAAGCAATTAGCACATGACCAGCTCCAGGTAGAAGGACAGTTAATAAATAATAAGTCAAATTCCAACCATTTAATTACTTTATAAACCAGAGGATAATCGTTCAAGGTTTCAGTTATCTTACAACTAACTCATGTCAACATCCTACTAGTTGAGAACACAAGCCTGCAAACTGGTTAGAGTAACTTAACATAAACCTCATTCACTCGCAATTGCATGGGAAGCAGAATATACCATTCTTAAATAGTGGTCAACAAAGCTTTTAGGGTATGCCCGAGCTGCTCCAAAGTCGATGAGATTGATTGTTTTTGTAGCCTCATCGTATAAGAAGTTACTCCAATTAGGATCAGTCTGCACCAGAAAACGCACAACAGAAGAAAATAAATTATTAGGAGGAAAATTGTAAGATACTGGATTTTGTTTCATATAACAATTACACTGCAAAATAAAGAAGCAAGAAGCAAAAGCACACAATACAGAAAAATCATGAAATACACCAGGTCAGATTACTTCCGACTCTGGAGAGGTGACTTTAATTTGGAAATAGATCAATTCTAAATACAGCAAAATCTAAACCTTAGATCTTCCAATTTGTTTGATTAAAAATATATCTCAGTTGGATGCTATCAGAAATGCTAAGTTACAGTAACCTCAATCCAACCTGATTAAGAACAAGTTAAAAGTCAAGTTGAGCACCTATTAAATATTTCACCGGAAGATGCTGGTAACCCTCCCTTTTCTGGGGCAGGTATGTGGCCACCTTTATTAAGTTCAGGAAACAGATTTAAGCATCTTCCTTCTATAAGAATATAGATCCACGAGAGAAAGCTAAGCCATCTCTAATATTAGCAAAGATGCAAGAAAGCATATGATTATTGCAGCTATAAAACTTGTAGAAACTACATTGGAACCTTACTACTAAAAAAATAATCCATATCACTAGCAACAAAAACTGTCCTCTGATGCAGCCAAACACCACAAAGAAAGTAATTAAAAAAATGATGTGGAGGAAGAGAAAACATGCCTGCATGAAACGGAAGACAAAAAGCTCCATTAAAGTGAGTTCCAGAAACTTTTTCCCAAAATAATTTCGAGTTTCCTGGCTTAGTTTTGCCACCTTATCAATTGGTATACCTGTAGCAAATAAACATCATTTCAACTAAAAAGTAAACTTTAAAAGATGTACTACTCTACTAATCAACTTATTCTAATGGCACCGAAGAATCAGCCATGTTAATTTTAATGTTCTTCAACAAAAAGTTAAACTAGAAGGCAGCATCTATTCTGCTAATAAGGTAAGTGTGACTACTTGCTCTAGATAAACTGCAGCTAGTACCCAAAGGAAGTGCTAAAAATGACAATCAGATGCAACTCAATGTCTCATTACTGACAAACAAACGCACACACAGAGACACCCAAAAGGTAACAAAGAAATAGCCTCTTCTTCCTTTCTTTTCCTTTTAAGAAGTTCATAAAATCAGTTAACTCATCCAATCCGGCAGGAGTCCCCATGATAATTGTTTTCATGTCATCCCATACTTTTTCAATGACCAACAACCGGCCCCGTGCGCCCCCCGCCCAAAAAAACAAAAAACAAAAACCAAAAAAAAGCGGGGGAGAGAGAGAAGTTATTTCCTTGTTATGAAGTTCCTAAAACCAGGTAACTCACCCAATCAGGCAATAGTCCCCACAACAATTGTTTTCATGTAGTCCCATACTTTTTCAATGACCAAAGATTGACGAATATATTGTTTACATTATCAGATAAAATGATCTTGTAATTTAAGCAAAGGAATATCACAAATGATATACTAAGGTTACCAGAAACAAGTTCTGTAGTTAGAACTCTTTTGCTAGAAATATCATCCACAACATATGGGACATAAAACCCTTTTGCATTTGATAGCATATCTCTGAAGCGTTTCTGATTGGCTGCCTCCAGTTCATAGTCGCATTCACGTGATAATTCTTCTCTTGCCACCTGCAAAGAAATACACATGAAATTTCAACAGTTTAATTATTTATTTATTTTTCAGGGCTTGAATGAAACCCTCCATGTCTAGTTTGTGGAACCGAAGGGATTAATACAATTGAACTAGAAGCATGCAACTCATGACAAGCAGGAACACACCAGGATAACACAATCATAGCATACTATATATTTGTTTTCTCCTTTTTGAGGTCAGGAAAAAGCGAAAAAGGAAACCAGGAGGCTTTGTAAAATCCAAAATTCTCTGAGCTACTCTCATGCATTAATTTAAGCATCAATACTCAAATCATTTTGACATAACAGCAACTAAAAATACACGTTCAAACACAAGTACATACCTTCATTGCTCTGTCAAGATAAAGCCCTTTTGGAATTAGATTTGTATAATCTAATAAAATTTTTACATTCTGAATGTCACTTTCAATACTATCTGCAACACCGGGATACTGAATCTTCATTGCAACCTGCATACCATCCTTTGTGACAGCTCGATGGACCTACAATTGTTGCCAATACTACGAGGTCAAGTGTAGCGTTTTAAATATGTTGAAGAAATATTTTTAATATATAAAACAACTCACTTTTTGAATATCAGAAAAAGAAACCTACCAACAAAATCAAAATTAACCAAGGAATAAATCATGTAAAAGGCAAATGATTAACAAAAATAACAAAGGTGGAGGCAGGAGAAGTAGCAAGGGCCTTATGTTAGTAGAAATTGATAAAGTCTGCATAAAATCACTGCTATAAACAATAAAATTTGACTAAACACGTCCAACCCATTTTCTAAAGTTTGTAACCACGAGAACTGGCTCTCCTACTCTTTGTTATGCATAATAAAGATTAGGTACAGAGAGAAAGATTTCTACGTTTTTGAACTTCAAAAACCTAGGACGATAAGTTGGACAGCCAAATGGAAATGCAGCCATATTGCATCACCTGGCCTATACTTGCAGCAGCCATTGGTTCATAATCAAAACTAGTCAACTTTGATTGCCAATCAGAACCTAATTCTACATCCAAAACTTGATTAAGCTGCCACCTTGGCATTACATCAGCACCTTGACGGACGATATCCAGAGCAGCCAAGATCTACAAGAGAACAATAAAAGATGTCACACAAAAGTGAGACTATAATATAAGTGCTGTAGACAAAAATAAATAAATAAATAGTAATAGTAAACATCATAAAAAAGTGTTCTCTGCACTCCAGTGCCAGGCCAAAGACCAAACAAGGTGAAAATTAATTGTGCTTACAAATCCCGAACCAACTAGAATATGGTTTGTGGCAGCATTCAACGCTGTCAATATGCTTAAACTCCATGCTAAACATTTAACTGCATTGTTTTATTCCTAAATATCTATGTAAGCCATAAAACAGAACTAGTAGAATCCACGACTTTAATGTTGCTTCAGCTCTAACTGCTGACAGATTCTAAAAGCTACAGGAGTGCCCTTTTAGAGAGGATAAGTTATTCAAGGAGAAATTCTAGAAAATTCTTTCTTAATATTTTTTGCTTTAGTAATATAGTCAACCATCCGTGGTCAATTACACATTGAAAATAAAAGTAAATAAAAAAAATTTCTCCCAACCGGGGCAGGAACCAGAGATTCATCCTGTATGCTCAACATCTGCCCAATCTTGAGTGCTGCTCCACGCATTCTACATAGTGCATAAGCTAAACGTTCTGCATTTTGATCAGATAAGAATGGGGAAAGTGCAGATTGCTTGTCTTGAGAGCTTGGTGTACCATACATGATTCTCTTGGTAGACTCCTGAATTGTTCCCCAAGCAAGACCAGCTCCTAAACCAGCAAACCTTTAGAAGTTTAACAATACTAGTTAGGGAATAAAATATAGAGAACATATGATACAACTCTGGAATTAATGATTTACTACATTGGGCATTAATATGCATTCGCCTTCACTAGAATAGAGTTATTTATTTCTACAACACATTTCTATAACAGAGAAATTAAAATAATAATAGTAACAAAATAACTCACCCGAGTAATCTAGAAAATGGCGTGGAAGGAACTTTTCTTTCCCTCGGCCGCCGCCTCTTCGCGGTCGCTTCTCTTGCTACGTCCACATCAACCCTATCACCCAAATCGTTGGACTCAAATTCTTTCACCAAACTTTCTTTCTCTACAGAAGATTGAAGAACCTTCGCTTCAATTTCCCCATCCGATTTCCCCGCGTCATTTGAAACATCTGTAACCGACGCTGCAAATTGGTCAACTGCGCAATCTTTATCCGTACACGGTGCGGACTGTGCCCCGTCAGACGAATCGCTAAAATAAACGACGGATTCTTTCGGCTGAGGGTTTGTGAACTCGCGAACAATTCCTTTTGTGAGACCCGAAATGTCGGTGGCCGAAACCAAGGCTTTCTTGAGAGATGAGGAAATTAGGGTTTCAACATCTCCGGTTCTTGCAGTCTCGATTGCTTGTGACCGTTTGGTGATTTCTTTGGCCACAAGAGAGAGGCCGTTGATGAGCCTACCTACGTCGTTTAACCACCTCATTCATGCGCGCGCGAATTGGCTGCGAAATTCAAAATTGGTTCCTAATTTTGATTTTAATTTCTGATTCTTGCAATTGCAATTTTTTTTTGTGTTGTATGTGATACGTGTACGTCGGAAAGTGGACCATCATAAAATTCTAACAGAAAAATGAGTGTTGATATTTGACCCCCTTTTTATATCTCAAAGACCCCCACTTCTCAGTTAACCCCATAAAAAATTTTAAATCAATTTTTATCTCTCAATATACCTTGCGTAATACCTAATTCACCCTTATTACAATTTTTATCTTTTTTTCATACCCCCACCAATAAAATTTATTAAATCAATTAAAAAAACACTTGTAATCACGATTACAAACCATGCCGAGTCGGGCCTGAAAAATCATTAAGTTTCTTTGGATTTTGATCATGATCATGAAGAAATTGCAAGAAATTCAAATACCCAGTTGGCTAAGGAGAGAGATTTGAGTGTGAAAACTGCTCCAAACAAAGTTGGAATAAGGGAAAGATTGATGAGATCTTTACAAAATGAGACAGCGTTATTGATGAGGTCATTGTCCTACAGTAGCAAATTCTTGTTATAAAAGATCAAACTGAATCAGGATTCAAATGTTCATTCTCAAGTTATAATATATGTGCAAGTCTAAAGTTACAAGTTGAAAGCGGGGGAAAAAAGCCAAGGTTTAGTGAAGAAATGCAAGAATTTATCCAAGGGGTGGACGTGATAATTCTTGTTAGCATTTCCTCCAGGTGTAGCTGTGGGTTTTATTTCTTACAACCTCAAGTTCGTGGGTTCCATTTATGGTACGTCAAATTAATACGTGCTTTTTATAACCTTCTTCATGGGGTTGTGTAGTGTTTACCAAATTAAGAAATTATGTATTTCAGCATTGTTGTAATAGTCTTCCAAGTGTTTGATATTTTACTGAATGAATAAAATTATTTGCTTTGAAACATCAATGTTGTTCTATTTGTTTTATATTGTAGCATGAAATTATTATGGATTCAGGCATAGATGTAAACAATCTTCTAAGTATTTGTTATATTACTTGATGAATAAAATTATTTGCTTTGATGATAATATTGTGGTATAAAATTTTGTATTGTTCTTCATTATTTTAAATGAATGACTTATTTAGCTTTTACTAGTTCTGCATCCTCTCTTAATGTTAAAAAGCAGTAATAGTTTATTTGGGGATTTCTTTGATAAAATTGTAGATTCTAATAATGTAAAAAGTTTAATTACTTATAACAGAATAGCTTGCCCAAATCATTTAAAAAAAAAACAATAAATGATGGAAACATTTATTAATCATCCAAATCAATTGTATCTTTGGTTGCAACATTAGGTACTAAATCTTTAAAAGCAATAATGTTCCTCTCGTAGGGAGTTGCCCATCCTTTTGCTACAGAAGCATGATATTTTAACCAACTAGTTGCTATTGGCGGCATTGGAGAACCTGGATTCATGAATACCTGCAAAAAATTTGAAAATTCATAGTTAACAATTGCTAAAAAATCTGATTTTTTTTAAGGCCATGGTATGAAATAATAGTTATTAATAAATGTTTAAAAAAACGTACCTGTATGAAATGACAGTTGTTAATAATTCCAATTGCAATAATCTTTTGAGAAGACCGTGGTGTTGGAGTTGATTTGAGTGGAAGAAAAGTAAGACACTGAAGTTGAGATAAAAATACCAGCACAACATTATATTTAGAAGCAATAAGATATCCTGCTTCAGGGAAGGTCATCCAATAGTCATCCGATGGATTGCTTTCAAAATATGAAAGTGACCGTAGAATCTCATATGATCTACCTGCATATTTAAATATTTGGGTATAAT
Source organism: Murraya paniculata (assembly GCA_030449075.1). Classification (NCBI taxonomy): domain Eukaryota; kingdom Viridiplantae; phylum Streptophyta; class Magnoliopsida; order Sapindales; family Rutaceae; genus Murraya; species Murraya paniculata. The sequence continues at coordinate 499,061 of JAEVFN010000015.1, read as the reverse complement.
CATCAAAGTGGCTTTGTAATTCATCAATTAAGTCCCTCCTAACTTGAATCCAATTATCCTCACCCAAACCAATCAAATCAGCCACAGCACGAAAACCACAATTACCATCAGCAGCGACATTTTTAACATGATGTATATATGGTCTCAATCCTTTTGGAAAGGAATCAATGAAAGAAGTATCCTTAGGAATTTGAGACTGATGCACCTTTTTTTTTTGTCGCCCTTTAGATTGTATAGAAATCTTACTTGAAGACAAGATGTATGGAGAATGAATATTCTGTGCAGATAATACATATTCAAATTTGGATGGATCTCGATGAGTAGAAGTATCTGCCTTTGAAGAAGGTCGACCTCGTGTTCTAGCTTTAACTTTTGGTTCATTAAGAAAAGTTGATGCTGGATCTGCTAGTTCTTTCAACTTCTTCAAAATCTGTAACTTTCCAGTGTGATCATTATTATTAAAACGCTTCAAAATCATCTCCATCTCAGTTGAGCAACTTAACTCTGTACTTTCAACTTTAGTGGTAGGTAATAGGTCTAGTTTCTTCCAATGTGGATGTATAGAAGACAAAGGAATAGGTCTTCCTTCACGTTTATACCCTGTAATCTCATGCGCACATGGAATTCCATGAGTGTGTCGAACTACACATCCACAAGCCAATGGATCTAGACCAATATAATCAGCTCGTTTGGACTCACAAACCACCATGTTAAGTGCATTTCGTGAAACAAATCCTCGCAATTCCTTAAAAATTGCGGGTTTAAAATCATGTTGCACTATTGTCGAACTTCTCTCTAACGAAGCTTTAATCTCTGTATGTTGCAGTTCTACTAAAGCATGGATTTTAGTCCATAACATCTCAAAAGTTCCTTGCGATGACTGTAGTTGCCTCTTTAATGTCGAATGAGATGTCTCAACCCTGTTAAGAAAATACAAAAAAAAAATATTATTTTTCAATAATAAAATTAAAAATGAGAATAATGTACAATGAATATTTACCTATTTGAGGTCACATTTCCTAAATGCATCACTGAGTTGGTCCAAGCTGCAACAAATTTTTCCTTGTACTTATCCAGCCATGCGTTTTTCACATAGTCAATAGCTTCTTGATATCTAACAAATTCACTCTCCAAAAGTCTTAGGTGTTGCATATAGTGGTCTTTTGTGGTAGATAATACTAATACATTCCAACTAGTAATGAAAGCATCCCATACCTCTTTAGTCTGAAATAACTTCTTACAGTTAGCTAAAACATTTTTTGAGATATGCCATCTACAAAGAAGATGAGTTGCATTTGGGAAAACATTTTGAACAGCATTCATCAAAGCTATCTCTCTATCTGTCACAACTACACTCGGTAACATATTATCATCCATAAAACCTTTCAATTTATCTAGTGCCCAACTATAGTTATCCTCATGTTCTCGCTCAATATATGCAAAACATACCGAAAATGTCATCTCAGTCGAGGTGACGCCAACGACTTCTAGTAATGGAAAAGCATACCTGTTGGTCTTGTATGTGCAATCCATAATTAACACACGTGGAAATGCCCTTAATAGCTCAATTGCAAAAGGATGAGCCCAAAATAAGTCTGTAACACTGTCTGTATCAGCATCACTTCGATACCACTCAATGTAGTTATTCTCAGTCAATTTGCTCATGAGTAGTTGCATCGTTGACCTACCTGCCAGTTCTTTAACCTTGTACCTATGTCTTGCATTGTAAATAGACCTAATAGTGGTAGCATTATGTATATCTCTTTGCTTTATCGTATATAGTATATCCTTTGGTCTTGCATTACTCTTTGACATATCAATCAATAGGTTGTTCTCATTTTTACTAAGCCTACCTGCATACGAGTGCCCCTCAAAATGTTTTGCCGCGGGATGGTTATGGATTGCACATATCACTTTCAAAACCCAATGATTGTCATTTGCCAACTTTTGCCCTTTTAACTTGAAGGGACAATTGCACTTTTTTGTTCCAGTTGCCTTAAGACGTTTTGGCTTTTGGTCTTGACTGAAAACACATTTGTAAGCACCACTTCTTTCACAAGCAAAAATTATTCTCGGATGTCTACCATATGCATTCACATCCGATTTTTTTATTATAATAACATATCCATTTTTCTTGCCAGCATTCCGTGTCCACTCAATTAATTCCTCCCTACTATTAAAAACCTAATCAAACACAATTATAGTAAATCCAATTAGAAATTTTAAAATAATATTAATTAATAATTAATAAAACATTAAAGACTGAAAGTTAGCCATACCTCATCAGTCGTAAAAACAGAAGTACAATCATCTACCATATTCGATTCTTTTCTGACGTTGTTGCCATGATTAATTGGTTTTTCATCCTGAAATTTATCATAAATATATAGTTATTTGGGTGTTGAAGATAAACAAAGTATAAAAATTAAAGGAAAGAAATAAAAACTTAAACTTACTTCTTCATCATCCTCTATTGAGTATTGTAAACTAATTTCTTCCATGATTGCAAAAAAAGAGAGTATGTAATATTTGAGAAGAGATAATAGTTTAAAAAGTTAAAAGCAATTAGGGTTTAAGAAATTAGATTGGTTTAATTAGTTATTAATATAAATTATTATGTGGGTGCACTTAAAAGTTATTTGTCCTTTTAAGTCATTTTATATAAGGATAAAATAAGTATTAATATAAAAATGAGAAGTGGGGGTTAGTGAGATATAATGAGGGGGTCAAATATCACTACTCCAGAAAAATTTCGTGGCCGAGTGTGAAGCGTTGTGTCCGAACGCGAAGAGGAAGCTTGGACAACATGGGATTGTCTCTTCCACCACGAAAGTGTGGCGCTAAATACACCCCTCTCTTCTAGGGCGAGGTGTCTAGTCAGACCCAAGCATATAGTTAACTGCAAATGCCACTCATTTAGTTATACTATATGCTTGGGTCGGTTTAATGGATGGGCTGTTTTATGATGGGCTTGTTTATAGAGTGGGCCTCGGTTTGTGATTCTTGGGCCCCACACACTCTATATCTCGACGACAAGTCTTTTTCACTAATAGCAAAACTGGACGACACGTCATTTTATAATCGTATCTTTTTCAATACACAAACTGATGCAGATTAAAAACGTGAAAACTATGGATTTGTCCCTGATTGTGATTCCCCTGTTTCAAGTGAACGAGAATACAAGGAGAAGCCTTGTTTTTAACAAATTAATAACGGAATCTTCCAATTAAGAATATTTTTTCTTAGACAGTGAATGAAAATCTAAAAATTGTTTAAGTGCCAACATAATAACCAAACTTGCGCGTTTTAAATTTGTATAAATTGATAGATAAAATAATACATAGCAATTACAAAATCACATATCGACCTGTTTTATCATAATGTTTTATTTCCTTCAAATAATGGAAGATAGCATAATAGATGTTGATCAGCACCGAGCAAAGACACAATCATAAACCTACACTAGAAGTAAACGTTTGAGGGTAAAGAATGCGTGCGCAAGGCTCAAATCATATTGAGAGAGTTAATCGGGAGTCCGTGAGGAATCAATTTAGAAGTTGGAAGTTGGAAGTTGGAACAGACAGCTAAATCCAAGCAACAGATGAGCACTTATTAATTGCAAAACGAATATATGTTTTTGATACATGTCAAGTTACACCAACATTAATTTTCTATATATTCTGGCTTTAATTAATATTCCCGGTAACTTTCGAAAAGAATAATTCTCATATATCCTTAAATCTCCCCTCTTATCTGTAATCTCACTCATTTTCATTTTGGAATCGATTCCCAGTTTCTTTACTAGATGAAAATATATATATATATATATACACACACACACATCATCCCATTTGCTTTGATTGCATTACCCATTTGTTGAGTAAGTGCAATCGAAGCATGAGTCTTGATGCATGATTCACAAATGACATAAAGTAAGATAAGAGGGGTAGTCACCAACATGCATCGGATCGCGCAGCATATCCTTTTATAAAGTGAAATCAAACACACCCACTTGGGTATTAATGGGATGACACAATCGCATATAATGACTTGTAACAGAAGACATGATGATATTTTAAACATTTCACAACAGTAATAAAGTGAACAAACTATATGCTTGCCGCCTCGCCAGATGTTTTACTGACATCATTTGCTCATTTGCAACATTCCTTAATGGCTAGGTCATGCGTGAATTCATATAAATAGGCATTAAGACCCACTACTGCTTTGTTCATCAGAGCTGTTATAATCATTTTATAATTGAAGGTAGTGTGCTCTTGTCACCACATAATCTTTTGATGTGTTTTAGGCTATATTATTCTTATAGTCACTGTTTGGAGATTATTGTTATCATAATTTGTGGTTGATAAAGAGTGCTGTGCTTCATTGCTTTCATCAATCACCATAATGTACATGAATCTGATGAATATGCTGCCCTTTTAAAAATGGGAAACACTAGGTTGATTTTTCCATATATTACAACAGCATTTTCTGATGGGTTGACTGGCTCTTCATTCTCTCTAGTTCATCCATTTTATTCTGATTTCATTAGGTTTTGTTCTAATTTTTTGAAGCTGCCTTGCGGGCACGGCCTTTGAAGATGGATACTATGGGAAGGACGACTACAGCCAATTACGAGTGCCTGCTCTTTGGTATGTTATAATTTAACTAAAACCAATTACAATACGGTATAACTTCCATATCAATAGCGATTACAGAAAATATATTAGTTTAACGAATATTAGTTAATCGATAAAAATGAAAAATTATTAATTTATGAAAATAATCTGTATTTTAGGAAATCTGATCACGTTAGTATAGTGTGTGTGTGTGTGTGTTTTAATGTACAGATTATCTTGATTTGGTCTTATTTGTGTTGTCATTATGCTTTATTTTGAGACTTTATTTGAGTATCAATTAGTTTCCTTAAATTGATAGTGATAAGATTTTTGTAGATTTTATTTTTCTATATTAAAATGATAGTTCTACTGTAGAGCCTATTTCACGCAAAGAATTGAAGAAGCACTTGGCTAATCGATATTGTAATTGCTTGTTGGAAAAACATAAACTACTTTTCGCATTATAAAAATTTGGGGATGAGATATATAAAATATAAGTCACAGTCAATTTCAAGAGGTAAGCAGCACTGATGAGAACATATTTTACTAAAGCCACATAGACATATCACGTAGATTTAATTTTAAATCAGTGAATAGTTAATTTATATAAAAAGCATAAGAAAATATTTTTTTTAATTTTATTTATAATTTATTATCTTATAAATTTATCAGGCTACATATTTGACATGTTCCCCCCAAATCTGAACCGGCAAAAATCATTATTTAATCAAGGATCTATTGTACTTAAGCAGGCATTTGTTTTAGCTTTCGTCTTGATTTCTGATCATTGGCTGTTCCAAAGCATCTGGGTGATTGCAATTGCACAAAAATGCTCATAGAGAAGCACTAATTTGTAAATCTAAGCATATTTTTGCAGATTTGGATGACACTTTATACCCATTGAGCACTGGAATTAACTTGGCCTGCCGTAGGAACATAGAAGGTAGTAATCCCGATAATGATATATTGATGTTAATATTGCTATCGCTATGCGAGACTTGTGACACCGAGTAATTTTGATCTTAGAGTTCATGCTGCAACACTTGCACATAGACGAAAGTGCAGTGCCTAGGATGTGTTTGGAATTGTACCGGGAACATGGGACAACAATGGCCGGCCTAAGGGTAACCTATCTGGTTCTAGACTCTTTTTTTTTTTTTTTTGGGTGGGGGGGGGGAGGAGAGGGGGAGGGGCAAATTAAAAGTCTCAGTATCAAATTTCAGGCGGTTGGTTATGAATTCGACAATGATGAGTTTCATGCTTTTGTCCACGGAAAATTACCATACGAAAAGCTGAAGCCTGATCCAGTATTAAGAAACCTTCTACTTTCCATGCCACAGCTAAAAATAGTATGTAAAACTCTGACTTGTTTCAGTTTTACGGAGGAGTTCGTCTGAATTGTACCATAACAGGGCAATTCTAAAATGATTACTGGTGTTCGCAGATCTTCACCAATGCCGATCAGAAGCATGCAATGGAAGTTCTCGGCAGGTTGGGCTTGGAAGATTGTTTCGAAGGCATCATATGCTTTGAAACTCTTAACTCCCCTCTTCAGCGAGCCGATGACACGGATGGAATTGACAATAATAGTTTCAGCTCCAACCAAAGGATCCTCTGTAAACCCTCACTGGAAGCTTTTGAAACTGCTATTAGCATTGCAAATGTTGACCCAAAGAAAACAGTAATGTGTTTTCCTTTCTCAAATTATCTCATAAAATTTTGAATATAGGAGCTTCTACTTTGCAGTTGCGTAAAGTACAACTCCCTCACATAAACAGTATCAGGTACTGTTTATGTGAGGGAGTTATACCTTACCCAACTGTAAGATAGCCCCCAGCATCTTATTTATGAATAAAAAAGCTTTCATCTTCGTCTCCTGCAGATTTTCTTTGACGACAGTGCTCGAAACATTGCAAGTGGAAAGGCAGCAGGTCTTCGCACCGTGATTGTAAGTTAACCTTTTGTTTTGTTACCTGTAGCAACAAATTCAGCTTCCCTGCGACATGGATGAATCCTGAACATACACACACACACACACACACACACACATATATATATATATATAGAGAGAGAGAGAGAGAGAGAGAGAGAGAGAGATAGTAATAAGTGAGTAAAAATTGTGGCAGGTGGGGAGCTCAGTTCTGGTGCCACGAGCAGACCATGCCTTGAACAGCATTCACAACATCAAAGAGGCACTACCCGAAATATGGGAAGTTGAAGGAGAGCAGCTTGAGCAGGTTATTCAGCCAGCTACAGTCGAGACCGTAGTCCTTGCATAGGTGGAGGTTTGCAAAAGTAATTCAAGGATGCATCTTAAGATCAAACCAAACCTCTAGACTGTCCAAAGAAAATCAAATACAGTGAGGTGGCTTTATATTGCATAAACACTCATGTAACCAGCCCCCAGATATCAGGAACAACTGCCAATAAACAAAAACTTGAAATTGCAAAATTAGCACTATGTTGTGTTGGCTGTTTGCACATATACATTCAACCCAACAATAGTACATTCAGCTCTACCATGAGCTTACCGAGTGTTATTCTTGAGTTTCTCAGCTAATTCAACTAAGCCGAACATGCTTCATGTAGGTAACAGTTACAGAAGTCGTATTTTATGGTTGTGGTAAGATATCAGAGCAGGCAGATCAGGCATCCAATGGTAGTTCTCCACTATTGATAATTCTGCATGGCACCTTTGGGTAATCTGTCCTGCTTGTCTCCACAGATTCAAGTTTCCTCACAACATCTATTCCATCAATGACATGTCCAAACACAACATGGCGGTTGTCCAACCATGGTGTCTACAGAATAAAAATTAACAAGATTGTAAACAATGAAGTTGAGCCCAAAGATAACCAATTCGCAATACAAAAATCTGTATGTCAACCATTATTGAATATTGTGATAACAAAACCAAAAATATTATACAGTTAACTAGACAAGGCATTCAGCTCAATAGTCTTGTATCTTTTGTCTTCATACTGTCGTTACTGTCTTTGCGTTGAGTGTGAATAAAATACGAAGTAGACCTTCAAAATTGATAAGTATAGACAACAAACAACAGCCATAGCTAAAACTCTAAGATGGTTGCCACAAATCTATCAATTCTATCAAAGGATGATTTGGGTTTTCAAATAGCCTATAAAACAAGATTTTCTGATACCATGTGATCAATTTGACTTCAAAAGTGGAAGCATGAAACTGGAAATATAATCCACAAAAAGAGCAAAGCTGCCATCTCACCTTCACTGTGCAAATGAAAAATTGGCTCCCATTGGTATTAGGACCTGCATTGGCCATGCTTAATACTCCAGGTCCAACGTGCTTCACTGCCAAAAGTAACCATAATATATATATATATATTGCTAAGAAACAAAAGATTATATAAAAGTAACCATAATATATTAGCAGTCAGAATAGCTCTTCAACTATCCTCAGGGGCTTGACCGAGTGGTTTACAAGAAACTTCATTTGGTTAGCTGCCCGAATTTGAATCCCGGGCAAAGTAAGGGGCTAAAAAATTAATTTGGGCCTCGCCCACTCCCTAACTTCAAAGCTAAAGACTACATGTTCAACTTAACTTCCAAAATACCCCTAATACGGTATTGAAGATGGGGAAGAAGCACAATACAGAGAATATTGCAAACTTACAGACAAAGCTCTCATCTTCAAAGCTGGAACCATAAATACTGATGCCTCCAGTTCCCTACAGTCACCAAAAAAAGAACAAAGTTTCTGCTCAGCAATCAGCACTGCTAAATAAAGCACATATCTTGTATGCCAACAAATAAATGAGAGGGTGAAAAGAGGAACAGAGCTTACATCTCCCTCAGTGAAGTCCCCTCCCTGGATCATAAAATCTTTAATAATACGGTGGAAGGAGCATCCTTTGTAACCATATCCTTTCTCACCTGCTTGATATTTTAATATTGGTGTTTATGATGCATAGTAATTAAAAAGTTACTCCAAAAACAGGATGGACTGTTAAGCAAAGCTTACCAGTACTAAGTGCACGAAAGTTCTCAGCTGTTTTTGGAACAACATCTCCAAAAAGGCCCATTACTATTCTACCTGCAGGTTTACCTCCAATATCTACGTCAAAGAAAACTCTGGTTGTCACTTTCGATTGCAGCTCTACATCCTAAAATCAATCAAGTAAATACATAAGGTAACAGCAGACCATCAAACACATCAGAACAGACTATAAAATTCAGAAAAAGTTATGCCACAATGGATACAAATTTATAAAATCTGATAAGGACAATGAGAAAAGCATCAATGTAATTCATAGGAGTGTTGTGTATTTTAAGACAGGGTTCAACATGATTTCTTACAAAGATTGTAACGGCATTATCGTTACCTCTCTGAAAATATTTAATAAATGCCGAAGATACAAACAGAGAAAAATGTCCAATCCCTTGCTTGTTAATCATACCACGAACATACTCACTTTTGGGCTTGAATAGTTGAAAGAAATTACTAACCTTTGCCATTGAGTTGACAGAGAACATTCTTCGACTCTTAACAGAAGGTGCTTTAGAAAGCTGTACGATGGGAAAGCTTGACGCATAGCGGGATCTTGATGTCAATGCTCTTCCAGACAACTTCAAAGTCGAAGCTAGGTAATGACCTGACTGCGAATTTGTAATGCTAGACATCATAGGTAGCATACAAACATTTGCAACATCTTGGCTATAACTGCCCTGAAGTGAAAACCAATCCACAAATTAGAAATGCTAGTTAAGATGAATCAAGCAGGATGAAATAAAATTTTCATTTAACCTGCTAGCTATGTAAGCAACTGTGCAGGACCTATCAAGTTCGATCATTTTCTCATGCTTCTACTTTCTTAACCAAGGATAGCAACGCATATGATTCCCTGGCCTCAGCAAAGAATGTCTTAAACATATGAATACAGTTTATAAGAACGAAACTCGTGTCACTATTATTCCAAATCATCACAATGCAAATGGCACACTCTACATTCACCATACCTCAATTCTATCCTCCATTCAATTCTATCTTCCACCCTAGTCATCATAAAGTTACATGTTCTGTGGAAAATTACAAGAGCTAAGTTTTGACTAATCTTTTCTGAAAAACGATGAATAGTTTGAAAACAATTGAAGAACTATTTCCAATTAGAGAAAACAACTCAAGAAAAAGGTCAAATTAGAATGTGATTTTGAAATAATGCTATGAATATCTTAGTATGCCACGAAATGATGTACAACCGACCATTAAAAAAATCGGGACATTCAGCTCTGTATAGACCACCGACCACCTGAACAAGTCATATTTGCAAATTATAGAGCCAAGACAATGTAGAATTAATGGAGAAAGTGAGAACTTTCAATAATTTAAGCAAATACACATGAATCATGTTTGCTAAGCTATGTATAGCTTCAAGAAAATGAATAAGGAATGTGCAAGTTGTAGACCCTACAATAATTAAGGGCCACGTGCAAACGGAATTATTTAATGGATTAAGAATGCAAAACAAGAAATCCAGCACCAGATGCGAGATAATAAAAATACAGTAGTTTGAATAACATTTAGGGTAAATCTGAAACTCTGAAAACTTTACCTGAGAAGTCAACGAGAATCGTTTACTCAACTCAGTTGGCTGAACGGGTTTGTTACGCATCTCTCCAGGGCTTAAGTTTTACAGAGCCATAATTTAATAAAACGGTAAAGACAGAGATTTGACTTATTTGTGTGTGAACATTGAATGTAAGTAATGAGGTGGGGCAAGTGGGAATCATCTGACAATCAAACACGTCTAAATAATAAACAGACCAATTACACCGAACCCAATTGGCATTAACAGAGAGTGAGAAACTTCCAGCTATTTGGGTTTGTGAACATGTCACTGAACCGTCAAGAAGCGAGCATCAGCGTGGCCCAAGGTAAATTGTTTCTTGCTTAAACTTTTGTTTTTCAACGTTTTGCTTACTTGGGTTAACTGTTACATGAAATCGATTTAGAGTTAGAGTGCGAACCTGGAAAATGATGGCGGGGCTATGCAGCCGCATCTGAGTAGAGACTGTAGGAGCCATATCAGTAGATAGGTAATAGGGGTCACCCAGATTTGCTGCAGCTGGAGCCTGCAGCCAGTGATAACTAATAAGAAGCTTTAGTTAGCAAGCCTATTTGGTTGGAAAGCTTATTGATTTTATACCCCTTTGCTTTCTCCTACGGTTCTTTGGTTGGCGGATTTGTAAAGAATCGTTCTTCAGAATACCCGCCGACACGATTAGGCCGGCCCGGATTTATGCAACATTTGAGGCTTGCCTTTCTTTCTAAATCGGCCCAATCTACCGTAAGAGATGATTACTAGTAAGTACAGTGACACAGATTTAAGTGAGATCAAGGAGTGAAGTGATTGGATCATTAGAATCATTGGACTCGCACTTTCTGATGGGCCTCCTTTTTTTTTTTTTTTTAACAACTGATGGCTTCTTTGGATTTCATAAAAAGCGCATCTTTGTTTCAAACGGATTATGATGCATATACCCGATTATTATTTTTATTAAAATTATTATTGATTTCAAATTCTATTTACAGAAATTTTTTATAATAATTATAGTTTAAAAGTTATTAAAAGTCCATTTGAGATTACTTTCGAGAGTTTCAAAAATAATTTTGAGAATTAAAAATTAATTTTCATATTTGGTAAATTTTTTAAGATATTACTTTTTGTAAAATCATCTCATTTTACAAAAAATTTTAAAAAATAGAAAATGAACAATTTTGAGAATTTTAATTTTGAAAATTAATTTTATACTTGAAACAATTACACATGCGCAAATATATATATATATATATATATGTGTGTGTGTGTGTGTGTGTGTGTGTGTGTGGTTTTCTAATCAGGGGTCCCTGACTTTATTAAAGTCAGGGATAAGTTAAAAGATAAAAAATATACAGACTCTAATGCATTATTTTTTTGTCTTTTACCTTATCCATTACTTTAATAAAGTCAGGGATCCCTGATTGAAAAATTGCTCTATATATATATATATGCACACACACATATTTATAAATGTATAAATAAGTTTTATTCAATATTATATGTAATTCAATCATTTATATTCTTACATCAGCTTAATGCTAAGATTTACCAAACACATATAAATATTTTTTAAAACTCACAGTATTTTAAAAATAAATTTTAACAAATATTTTTATTCTAATTTTTTTACAACTAATTACTTATATAACACAGTTAACATCAATTATTTTAAAAGTTATATTATTACCAAACTGGCCTAACAACTCAGTAAAAAAAAAAAAGCTTTAATATGTTTGTAAAGCCATATCTTTATAATCATAGTTTTATTACCATAGGTAATTAACTAGTGATAAGAATTGTATTATGAAAAATGTGCTTATAAATTAATTAAAATATTCTAAATAATTATAGAATTTAATTACAACTTTATAGTTACATATATATATAATTTTCATCAAAGGAGTTGTAAATATAAAAAATATATAGGGTTTGATAAGATTTCAATCTAGGAGCTTCACTCGTATTTCTGTCCAAGCCTCAATTTATCCGGCCCAAACTTACACGATGGCAGACTCGTTTGGGATGTGGATCCAAGTAGAAGGAATTAGACGCAGACATCATCTTAAATTCTACCACGTGGACACCCAAATGTCCAGACACTGCAATGATTATGATTATGAATGCTGGTGTACGGGCTGATGCCAAAACCTGGATGGTCTGACGACAGAATTAGAAATGTTGTTGCCGAGTGCTAAGTGCTAACAAAATATGCGCGCCCCCCCACTCTCATTAGGCTCCTCTGGCTCTTATCTTTTCTTGTTCCCGATCCCAAACCCAGCAACTACTGCAACATCACATTCCGCTTCTAGATTCCCACTCACTCCCGCTCCCTCCTCAATTCAGAAGACCGCCCATTCTATTTTAACTGTTTCCCCCGAGTTTAATCCTTCCCAATTCAAACGCAACAGCACCTCTTACTGTTCAAACACAAATTCGAGTGCATTAGATATAGAGGATGATGACGATGACGATGATTATGTTTTGGCAGAGGAGGGGTCAGGCTCACAAGGCTCACAAACTCAATCGCTATATGGGGATGGTGTATGCATCGAGATAAAGAAGCTTGGGAGGAATTCACGGCGAATTCGGTCCAAAATTGAAATTGACGCAAGTCTTGATGCTGTGTGGCACATTTTGACCGATTACGAGAAGTTGGCTGACTTCGTACCTAATCTTGCCGTCAGCCAAGTTGTTGAAAAGAGTGACAACTTCGTTCGCCTTTACCAGGTATTTTTTTTGTTTCCTTTAATTTCTTTTTCTCTATTCTCTAGGTTATGGTAGGCAGCAGTGCACCCCCGAAAAGGCTTTGCTTCCAAATAATTATTCACTTTTCGTTGTTGAGGAGAGTCTGCTTAGTCCTTTTCATTTGTCGAATTCTTATGTCTGTGAACCAAGTTAAATTCCTAAGAATTGGCTAATACGTTAGCGTCGAAATTGAAGTGAAAATAGCCTAATCATAATGGGTTTTATCACATTGGAAACATGCTTCTCCTTAGGTTCCAACAGAACTCTAGCTAGTTCATTTAATATAGACCTTATTATTTGACGATAAAGCAGGCCTACCACCGGCCGTATGTATTATATAATTTGGAGAACTGAAATGGCCTTCAACGGTCGCCAAAATGTATTTAACGCTGTTTTAATCGTCCAGGGCACGTTGTAGCACTTTTAAAAGTTTTTCAATTGGGATCTACAGATATTGAGTGTGCTTCTTTGTGACGTTTTATTGGCAGTGTGTCATAAGAGAAATGTGGATATAGGTGCTCATGCGTATGCTTACACTCTCGTCTTTATCAAATTTGCTGTCAAATTTACTTTTTGACCTTTTACTTGCATCTGTTCACGATCTTTCATTCTATTTGACAGATTGGGCAGCAGAACTTGGCATTTGGGATCAAATTTAATGCTAAAGGAGTTTTGGATTGTTATGAGAAAGAACTTGAGATTTTTCCATCCGGGAAAAAACGTGACATTGAATTTAAGATGATTGAAGGCGACTTTCAACTTTTTGAAGGAAAATGGTCTATTGAACAGGTAACATATTCTTGTCTACAGATTATTCAGAATAATATTTTTGTGAATTTGTGTATACTTCCAAATATGTAATTAAATTCTGCAGGCTTTGACTTTTCTTTGAATGATTTAGTGTCTGGAAGGTTCATATAAATGGCTTAGTTGGTTCCAATCAGGATAACCAGTAATGAAGTGTGGATTAGCAGTAGACTTTGTGGTTGGGCTAGTGGATACCTTGTTGCCAACCTCTATTTGAACCTACATTTGAATAATTTTCAACAGTTATAATGACTGTAGAACCTGTAAATAAGAGACACTATGCTTTGTAGGCTTGCATCTCATTTAGTTGAATGTGATTTAATGTTTTTTCAGTTCAGATTCTGACGGTTTCAAAAAAAAAAATGATGGGTTGTGCAGTTCAATGGAGGAAAATTTGAAGACAGCGAGTCCTTGCTTAGTCAAAAGTTTCGGACTACTCTCTCATATTCGGTCGATGTACGGCCAAAGTTCTGGTTGCCTGTTCGCCTAGTTGAAGGCAGACTCTGTAACGAGATAAAAACTAACCTTTCATGCATCCGCGAAGCAGCAAAGAAAATGATTAATGAGGCTCTGCATGCTAATTAAAGTTTTCGGCTTCTTGACCAGGTTTTTTTGTGTTAAAGTCTGTATTGATGAGGATGGTATATAATAATGAAACAACAATTCAATTTGCCCGTTAAGAGGAGTCAGTGTATTGGTTTCGAGTGTTCAAAAATTAAACGGTCCAAAGGAATCCTGGCAAAACGATAAAAGAAATTTATTTCTTGCTTTCTTTCTATCTGTCCTTCCATGTTGAAAATACAAAAGGCTGCATAATGAGCTAGTTGTTCTGTGATTATTGACGTGTTGTCACAAGGTAAAGAAGATGCTAACGAATGCAGGGGAAATTAATCTTCTGGGGAATTACTAAAGGGAATACTCAAAGTGACTAGGACTGCAACAGCACAACTTTATCAAAAGCAACGTCACGGAGCCCAATACCATGGCTCCCGCAATCCATGGTGATGTAACTGTTAACCCAAAAAGAAAAGGGAAAGCTGGGAAATGTCTCTCTATTTGGACCAAAAAGAAGTAGATTTCTTGATTTCTTTGTGGCATTTGATCGAACAGTTTTAACGAGGAATTTTGAAGTAAAATTGGACCAAATATTCGGATCATATTGTGAAGTGGGTCCAAATAGTTTGACCCGACTGTCAGCAGTTTGACAATTTTGGCATCCTTAAGTTGGTAAAAATTTGGTAAAATCTCAAGGACCATTATGCCTTAACTGTTAGGAACAGCTCATCTGAAGAGCAACAAGCTTGGTTAATTTCCCTCATTATCTAATGAAAACATCATCTTACACGCATACTGAAGTTGAATTGAATCGCACTTAATCAGAAACAACTGTTATGATTCCACGCTTGTCATTTAAGCCACTAAAAGTGAGCGCCACGCATTTGACAAAAATGCGTTGTGGATTAGGTCTAGTTGACATCATCCATGGCTGCCCTATGAGTTGTCATTCAGCGGTGACTGCGGAAGTTGACAATTAAAAGAATGTGAAATCCGATATCACAAATTTAATCATGTTTCAGTTCTTGTAATATATTAAGTGACACAAGCACCAGTAACATCTTATTCTTCACTGTGTCTAGTGGCCTCAATTGAAATTTACAAGAAATATTGGCCCTATTGCCAATAGTGGGCAGAGGTAAATCATTTTTTGACTCGCACGAGGAGTAAATCATTTACGGCTATGATTCGTGATAATTCCACATGAGGCTGTAAAAGCAAGAACAATATCATGGCAATGAGATCTCCGTTCTTTATGCCTAACGAAATGATTCATATTCTATGTATATGATGACACTTTTTGGTGCTTAATGCTTAATGCTTCCGACTCTTGATCATTTTATTGCATCACTAGGCTTGTGTGATTGGATAGCCTTTTTAGGGTAGGGACTGGAGTTGAGACTCATTGGGTACACCAAAACACACCCATTAAAATTAAATCCACTGTGGCTTTAAAACATAATCACAATTAATCATGATCTATTGCACAGAATTGTCAAAACCTATGACCTTTTGGCAAGTACTAATAATCAACTAACACACCACATATATTAAGTGGATTCGGAAAAGAGAGCAGATTCATCTTACATAAGCCCAGTTTAATTTAATTTTATTTTATTTTTTAAATGTCCACTTTCATGTAATTATATAGTCAATGTCTCACCTCAACTCTCGGCTTATCGCAAAACTTCATTAGAAATAATAATAATAAATTGAACAAAGAAGAAATCCATGTTATTCAAATTGCAGAGTGGTTTGGAAGGTTGTGGGAATCAAATTAGACTTTACGATTTGTTTAATATTTTTTTATATTATTAATTAATGGGAATTTCATGACTTAAGGCTTTGTTTCATTTGAAGGTAAAGGGTTTTGATAGATGAGGTATTGCGCTCATCCATCAAATAATATTATATAATTTTGTGGGGTTAGACTTTGGCTGGAGATGCCCACTTCACCCACTTTATTCTTTAAGAAATATCATTATTTCTGTTGACGATCTTAGTATTATTTTAATTTCTCTTCTCTTGTACACAAATCTTGAAAAATAAATAAATAGTAATGGGTAATTAATTGGTTTAGAAAAATGAGAACAAAATTAATTTATTAGCGTTGAAAAAAGAACAACTCTAGTGGTCATCATCGTCAAATGGATTTGGTTTTGTCAACAAAATCAATGCATGTTACTCGTGGATTGGCCTCTTTCTGCATGTTAGGCATGTCTATGCCCATCCAAAGGCCCGGGAAAGAGAAAAAAAACATTGAAGACGAGTGTTGGGCATGACCCCATTATCCACTCACCGCTATGTATGTGTGTATACGACCATGTCATGCATGTTATCATATTTCTGGACGCCGTATGAGTAATTGATACAAAAACGAAAATTTTGACATAAAACTTTGGGAAAATTACTAAAGACAAAAATATCACGAGACTCATCTTCTCTCTGTGTGTCAATGCTCTCCTTCTGCGAACAAAAAACCGGACACCTCTTCACATCATCGAGAACAGCTCTCCCCTGTGGCCTGGTGGAGATTTTTCAATTTTTATATTTTTCCTAATACTTATTTCTCCAGTCACTTTAGAAAGGAGCAAGTTTCCACGTAGATTAAGTTTATTGCAGGTGTATATTTTTTTTTTCATCCAAATTTATATCTATGGTGATTTTATATAAATGAGTCAAAAGAGCCAACTAAGTTGGTAGTGAAAGGCAGAACAGTAGAATAAATATTTTCGACAATCTTTAAATTTAATGCGTGCAAAATATTAGTTATTAAATTTAAACAAATTTATAATAAATTAAATTATAAACATATCTTTCCTTCCTTGCTCATTAGAAAGAATTAAAATGGCTATTATACGGTGATGATGAATATTACTCGACTTATTAGTTGTCGAGAGAGTATCCTTAAGGAGAGTATCTTAAATTTGTAACAAATTAAATTATAAACATATTTTTCCTTCCGCATTCACTAGAAAGATTTAAAATGGTTTCTTCACAGTGACTGTTATCATGGTGTGTACGTGAATCGATTCTACACGGATTGTGAATTTGTTACCGTATATTTGTATTGTTGTAGACTTGTATCACCAGTTTTAAAATTTCTGCTTATTTTTATATGTACACTTGCATTAATTGACATAATTTCTAAGTTCTCGTGTCATTATATTATTTATTTTGGGAAATTTTATGTTTACATATCAGTACTCATATTGTAGAGGTGCATAATTTTATTTTATTTTTCCTTCTGCTTTTAAATTTCGGTTTATTTTTTTGAGACTTAAATCAACCCGAAATTGAATTTAAAAAAAAAAAATTGTAGAACAAACCGGAACGGGTACCTGAAAAGAACCGGGCAGACCCGACTTGATTCCAGTAAATTGTCGACCTTACCTCGGGGAAAGTGCCGCGACATGGGTTCTTGATTCTAACGTATCATTAAACCTTTATGTTCCATATATGGATATGGCGAATGGTCATGTTACATACACCAGTGGGGAACTTTTTTATGCAACACCCAACGTGTTTATAACATGTTAGCATACATGACACATATTCGGTATACAGATGATCTTGTCTGGGCTAGATGCGGTAGTTGTTTGTTTCATACATGTCAACCAATATATTATATATACGTATATATTTTTGTTAAATAATTATATTTTCCAAACAATTTGAATGAAAATTGCAAGTTGCTGCGTTAAGTTTGCAAACATCTGATTTTTTCCCGTTATGTTTTTCTTTTGCCTTTTAAAAAATAACTCTGAATTTTGGTTATTGTACGGTGAGTTCAATCAATGACTCATTTGTTATTGTTACGAAAAAGAAAAATCCTAAAATTTTGTGTAGTGGCATGTGAGATTTTGGGGGGCTTCTAGAAATTCGAATGTATTTTTCTAGTCCCATATCTTTTTTCTTTGATTACAAATCGATCTTTTAGAGATAATTAGTGGGTGTTTAATTTAAATTAAAATTATAAGAATAAACATAGGTCAAAATTAAGAAGCTGTCCCCACTCACTCATCCAATTTTAATTGATGAGCATGATGTTGTGCAGTACCAAATTTATTGACTCCAACAGCACCAACACACCGCCAATCATTTGCAAGAAATTATTATTATTATTATTATTATTATTATTGGGGAAAAATAACCATTTAATTTTATTTTTTTTTGAAGGACCAAATTTAAAGCTCGTATCTACAACAACCGTCTAAAAACTTTTGAACTTAAAATAAAAAATTTCTTTTTCGCAGTGTTTATTTTTTTACCCTCCCAAACCATTTGAAAACCCCAAGAAAGAGACCCTCCTTGATGAACTCAACTTTGATTCTTCATCGTCATCACAAACCGAATCCCAATTTTTTTTTCCCCTCCTTTTTGTTTTAATCAGTAATTTCAAACAATACCCACATTTTCTCTTCTCTTCTTCTTTCTCAAAACACTCACTTAAGTCTCCATTCTCGCCACTCTTCTTGTTTTTCACTAACATATCTCTTCTGGGTTTTGTTTTTCTTTTTGGGGTTAAATTTTTGGTGCTGTATTGATTTTTGAACTGTTGTTAATATTCCCATGATTCAGTGTATAAATCAAATCAATCTGGGATTGTGGGTTTCCTTTTTTTTTTTTTTTTTAATATGGGTACTTGGTCAGATTCCACAAAAAATCTAAACGGTTATTTTTGTGCGTGTCTTTGTTTGTATCTGATGTGTTCCATTCATTCACTCTCTTTTGCCGCTTTTTGTTAGATCTGTTTACTGCGGCTGATCGATCTACTGCTTTATTCACGCTTAAACAGTTCTTCCAAGGTTAGATCATAGCATTTGACTGTTTATTTTTATTCATTGATGGCTTTCAAAATTTAGTTTGATTTGATCAGCAATTGTTTGGTGGCCTGAGTCTAGTTTATTTATGCTTTGTGGAGTATGAAAATTTGATGATGTGCAGTTATTTGAGTGTACATAACGCGGTGGCGGTTGAGGGGTTTATTGGGTTTTTGGGATTTTATTTGAGCTGTTTTGTGCTGTATTTATTTATGGTGGAATGTCATAGGAACCCTCCTTCTCAGAGGATTAGTTAATAGGGATTTTGTATAATTTTGAGAAATGGGTAACGGCACTTCTCGTGTTGTGGGTTGTTTTGTGCCGTTTAATGCAAAAAGTGGTGTTGATTTGGAGTTTTTAGAGCCTCTAGATGAGGGACTAGGCCATTCATTCTGTTATGTTCGGCCTTCGATTTTTGATTCTCCTGCCATTACCCCATCTAATTCTGAGAGGTTTACAGTTGATTCCAGCACTCTTGATTCAGAAACTTTAAGTGGGTCATTTAGGCATGATTCATTAGATGATCCGTCAGGCCTTCATAAACCCAAGAGTTTTCCTGAGACTACATTTAAGACTATCTCCGGGGCTTCAGTTAGTGCAAATGTATCTACAGCTAGGACTGGTAACCAGAGTGCATTGTTTGCAAGTGATGTACAGGAGCCTGCTGCTTCATTTGAGAGCACTGCCTCATTTGCTGCAATACCTTTGCAGCCAGTGCCTCGCGGTTCTGGACCTTTAAATGGGTTTATGTCGGGACCCCTTGAAAGAGGTTTTGCTTCTGGTCCTTTGGATAGGGGAGGTGGTTTCATGTCTGGGCCAATTGAGAAGGGAGTGATGTCTGGTCCTCTTGATGCTAGTGACAAATCCAACTTTTCTGCACCACTTGCCCGAGGCCGTGGAAGACCTCGCTTGCACCGACTAATGAGAAGTGTGAGTGGACCAATGAGAAACACCATTTCTCGTACCTTCTCAAAACACACGATGGGATCTGGTTGGATGGAACGGTTTTTCTTGCATCCTGTTACAAGATTGGCATGGCAAGCAAAGGAGGCAAAGTATCGATCTGAAGCCCAACGAAACTGTCTTGAAGGGGGGCCATCAGAAGGTGAATATGGGAACAGCCGCAACTTGCAATGGGCTCATGGAAAGGCTGGTGAAGATAGGGTTCATGTTGTGCTTTCTGAAGAACAAGGATGGTTGTTTATTGGGATATATGATGGATTTAGTGGGCCAGATGCACCGGATTTCCTGATGAGTCATCTTTATAGAGCAATAGACAAGGAATTGGAAGGTCTTCTTTGGGACTACGAAGATAAGTCTCCAACTGATCATCCAGAACTTGGACATCCTGAACGTCAAAACGCTGGGATTAGTGTAGAGGGCACCAAGGTGGACCAACCGAAGCCGTGCTTAAATAAAGTGAGTTCTTGTAATCTAAAGGAGTTGTGTAATAGTTCCGGAATGTCAAGGGAACAATCATTTACCTGTGAAATAGTTGAGGAAAGCGGTGAAGATACTGGTTGTACTCGAAATCGAAACATAACAGGTCGAGGCAGAAAAAGCATGCGGCTTTATGAACTGCTTCAGATAGAATCATGGGATGGACAAGGTTCCACGTTGGTCTCTGACATTGGGCCTGAAAGAAAGGGTTCATTGGATTGTCAGGCATGTCCAGGTACTGTGGGTTCCAGTGAAAACCTTAAAGGAGATGACTCTGTCCGTCGGGGTGAAGATCCTACTACATCAGGTGGAGATGGAAGGGTTGGGCTTGATTCTAATCAAGATTCGATGAATTCTCTTTCTGTCTCAGTGCAAAGACAGAGCACCAGAAAGTCTCTCATCAGTTCGAAGATTAGAAAAATGTACCGGAAGCAAAAGTCCTTGCGTAAGAAGCTTTTCCCTTGGAGTTATGATTGGCACAGAGAAGAGCCTTGTATTGATGAGAGAATGGTAGAATCCTCGGGACCTATTAGGAGATGCAAATCTGGAATTATCGATCATGATGCTGTGTTAAGAGCAATGGCTCAAGCTCTTGAAAGTACCGAAGAGGCTTACATGGAAATGGTGGAAAAGGCGCTGGACACAAATCCAGAGCTTGCTTTAATGGGATCATGTGTTCTTGTGATGTTAATGAAGGATCAAGATGTGTATGTCATGAATCTTGGGGATAGTCGTGCGATATTGGCACAAGAAAGGCCAAATGATCGTTACCCTAATCCGAGTTTTTTGAAGGATGATTCAAGGCACAAGAACAGATCAAGAGAGTCATTAGTACGCATGGAGCTGGACAGAATATCAGAGGAGTCTCCTATGCATAACCAAAACTGTCAGGTTAACATGATGAACAAGAACAGAGACATTTCCATTTGCAGGTTAAAGATGAGGGCAGTCCAGCTTTCCACTGATCACAGCACAAGTGTTGAAGAGGTTTGTTCCCACTGAACTGAGAGGTCCTCTACTTTCATCATTTCATAACTTTTCTTTGGAAACTTTTATTATCTTATATTTATCAAATTGTTTTAGACATTATTTTTTCAGCAGTTCACTTTTCAATATAAATTTTAGGTCTATCTACTTTTTGATTCATGTGCTTCAGGGTTTTGCCTTTCTGCACTTGATTTTACAAGTGACAATGACATCGTAAATGAGTTTTATCCATGTATAAGATCCACTCTGCGCTAGTTTTCCTTTCATGGGATTTTCATAAATTAAAATTAAAAATTATTAAATGTTACACGTTAATAAATGTGAATAAATAGGAACATGAAATTATAGAACAATTTTGTTTGCAAATATGTCGTAATTTATGATGGATCTTGCACCTTGTGTTTTCTATGCAGGAAGTTATCAGAATTAAGGCAGAACATCCTGATGACAGCCAAGCTGTTTTTAATGATCGAGTTAAAGGTCAATTAAAAGTTACAAGAGCATTTGGTGCTGGCTTCTTGAAGAAGGTTGGTTGGTGATGCAACTTTGATTTTTTCTCCCCTTTTTTTACTCTAGGCACTTGAACCGTCTGTACTTTTCTATTATGGCAAGCAGAAATGGTATTTCGTAACAAATACATGCACATACTTCTGTGCAAGGTGATTGCCCCCACACCTTAATGGTGGGAAGGAATTTTTCTTTTTACATTTTTTTCCAAAATTACTTCCTGGGGGAATGTTTATTGGAATAGTTATGACTATTGCAGAGAGTGAGAGAGGAAACATGGGGTCAATTTGTTCTGCTTATTTTCTTATGAAACCTCGTTGGGTTTATAAAAGTTAGATTTTTGTTGCAATCTGAAAACCCTCCTGGGCTGTACTTGGTGAATCTAAGATCTTTAAATAAATGGAGTTGGGTGCATTACTGATTGTGATGTCAAAGCGCATTTGAACTTGTCAGCTTTGCTAACTGACGTACTCTCAACTAGTTGGTGCTTCATGTGGTCTCTTGTGAATTTGACACTGAATTCTGTTTTAGATGGTGAGTTACATGGTAGCAGTATTTTTCCTTGAATGGAATTTGAAATATCTCTTATTACCATCAATGTTGTCTTTGCTCATATTGTCTGAATAATTAGAATATTTGGGCTTCATTATGGGGGCATTTGGGTGTTAAAAGGAAAATCCAGATTAACCGTTTTCTGATACGGGTGTGGGGATATAGTTGATGCCTGGATTTTGGAGGTTAAGAATGGCATGAGGGGCAAGGCCGGTTTGAGGGGATTCTCACCACTTTATGTGTGTACATCCTTGTACAATGCCTGGTTTTGCCTTTGATCAGTGAAATTATGAGATGATATTCAGCAATTCAGAAGATACTGATTCATAAATTGGCTGTAGTGTGTAAATGAGTGTTCACATCTAGGAATTTGATGAAAAAGTGTCTGGGTAAATAGGAGTAGTACTTTTGAGGACAGAAAGACATGAAGTCGATTGATTTAGTTTGTTTATGTTCACTTTTAATGAAGACTACTTTTCACTTGTAGAGTGCTATAAGTTTGAGACGGATTCACAACTAGGTTGGAGAGTGAATGAATTAATTACTTCAGACAAAAGTGGTGAGCATTGTTACTGCAAGCTGTTGTCATATGTGATTAGTACTTGAGTAAGCCTTTTGTATGCTTGAACGTGCATAAATTTTGTTGCTATTATGTATTAGGATCAGATGTGCTGTAGTAATTCACAACCACCTTGGTTATTCTGTTGGGTTTAGTTGATAGTTCATTTAGAAAGCCATGTGCTGGCTGAAAGCATATGTAAATGCAAGAACATGTCTGCTTGATTGTTAGTTTTGTGTTATTGCATTGATGTAAAGTTGTTAATTCAAGTTGTTGGTTGCAGCCAACTTGTAATGAAGCCCTGTTAGAGATGTTTCGGGTAGACTATGTAGGAAATGCTCCTTATGTCAGCTGCATCCCTTCCATTGTTCATCACCGCCTTTCCTCAAGTGACCGATTCTTGGTGCTATCTTCAGATGGGCTTTACCAGTACTTCAGCAATGAGGAGGTAGTTGCCCATGTCACATGGTTCATGGAAAATGTTCCAGAAGGCGATCCTGCACAGTACCTCATTGCGGAGCTTCTATTCCGTGCAGCAAAAAAGAATGGTTAGTTGATTAGTCTTTTAACAGTCTAGGTATATTTTCTTTGAAAACTGTTTCTCGAATGGCTTGTGCATGTTTTGAACAGTCTTTTCTTGTTATTGTTGTAGGTATGGATTTTCATGAATTGCTTGACATTCCTCATGGAGATCGGCGTAAATATCATGATGATGTTTCTGTTATGGTGGTATCATTAGAGGGAAGGATTTGGAGATCATCGGGATAATGATTTTGTTCACATATGCATAATTGCCTCAACCATGTAACCATTTCAAGCAAGGGGTACATCAATGCATTTTGGAAATGAGAATTTCATTCTTGACAATTGACATTCATTCTTTCATTTCCCCCCTAATTTTACACGGAATTTCGCTTTCCCTTCCTTACCATCTTTTTCCATTTCAGATGCTGTCTTTATTTTGAGAGTGATTTAATTCTTCTTGCAGATAGAAGCTGCTTGTTGCAACTTGCAACTGAGGTTAATATAAATATATATATATATATTTACACGATTTAATCTCTCGATCTTCTCTGTGTGTGTGTGTGTGTTTCCTTTTTTCCAGCTCCCTCAACTTGGGCGGTGAATTCCTAATCCTATGATTCTTTGTGGTCTAGTTTTGGTGAGGAATCTGAAATCAGACATTTTGCAACAGGATTATATTATGTGATTGCTATTGAACAAGTTCTGTTTTTCTTATTATTAAGCACAAAATTGTTCACTCACAGACAAGTGATACGGACGCCTGAATCCCTGATCTTTTCTCAGGGTTTTGTACCCATATAAGAGAAGTAGGCTGATTATGACGCCCATATGTAAATGAATTGCTAGGTTAATGCCCACCAAAATTGATAATGTACTATATTATTTATTTTTTAGTTTAATTGTATACGCATACTTACAGGAAAGAATGAGTACTTGAATGTTCATTTTTTTGAATCACTGGAAGGTCATCTGTTTATTTTTGAAATGATAAGCCTACCCATTGGGAGATTCTTGTTCTTTAATTTGAATAAAAAGTTGGAAAGAAGAAATACGGACAAGCCGTAGCCGTGTATCTGGGAAGAGCAAATAGTTGGACTTGTCGCTTTCTCTCTCGTTTTCCGCATGAGGATTTAACGTAACGGTGTGTCAAGCGTTCTGTTCCTTCTCGAGTTTTTATGTCCAGGAGGGATTGACTGCACGACGTAGAGACAGGAGAATGCAAGAATAAAAAATAACGCAAATTGTGAGAAACTCGAAAGCGATGAATTACTATAAAAAAATTTCCCCTTTACGGCACGGCTTTCCATTAGTTACGCGATTTTGACCCCAAAAAAACAAATTGGAAAAAAATTGTAAGTCGAGTTAAGCAACAAATTGGTCTGCCCATCAACCACTTCAACAGACTGCAGAGGCTGGTGGTAAAGCAAAATCATTGTCATGGTAATTAAATTAAAACTTGTTTATAATGCAAAAGTGGATAATAATTAAACACGAATCACAACAACAACAACAACAACAACAACAACAAAGCAAAAGCAAAAGTGAAAGACGAGACTTAAGGGTAGCTAGCGGTAGCAGCAGCGTCCCACTCCAAGGGCCCATGTTGGTGGGTAATCCTAATCCATTCCAAATCCCGCGAATGTCTTTTGACTCTTTTAACGGGACAATACATTACAAACTTCTCATTTTCCTGTCTCCTGTCTTCCCATCTCATTCTCACCAAACCTTGGACGCACACCAACACCAAATGATTCTGAATTTTTGAGTTCAAGTTTTTTTTTTTTTCTATCTTGTTAGTTGTTGTTACGATATCTCTTAATCTCCTCGTTTTATATGGCTGTCAAAAATATTTTCCCTTCGCTGTTAGTGGAAGAATTTTAGAATATATTAGAATTAATACAATCAATTAATGCATATATTATATGTAAAACTAAATTTAATATAATCAGTCCGATGATTTTTTAAAATAAAATTTACTTGTTGGATGACTGATATGATATTTCTGATGTATTTTCAAATTTCTCTACCGTCGTAAGTCATCACACACTAAAATATTAAGAGTGGGACTATTTGCATTCTTAAAAAATACTTTGAATGCTCATATTTAAAAAAAAAGATTAACATTTAAGGACAATTGAGTGTAATTAAACACAAGATTATTATTTTAGACACCAATCAAATACACCCATTTTTTTTGTAATTATTCTTCATTTAAACCCTAAAACTTGCTTCTTCGTGTCTAATAAAATAATTTGGATATTGTTCACAGTGCACATATGATAAGAAAGAAAAAAAAAAGTGTCAATTGTTGCAGTACAAAAAGAATAGCGAAAAACAAAGAAAAGCAATTATAGGAAGGAAAAGAAATAAAAGGCAAAATAGCAGTGAGTTGCAATTAGCTAAGAAAAATGTGATTGAAATTGGAGTCCTCGCGATGTAGATTTAAGAACGTACTGAATATTTTTATAGGTGTATAGAGCAAATAGAAATAATTAAATTAAAGATTTAAGTGAGGATTTTTTTAGTATTTTAAATATTACACAAAATAAAACTCAAATATTTAAATTTTAGAGACGAGTGTACAGAATAATAAAATGTTCAGAGTAATATATAAAGTGCAGACAGCCTCACCCAAATATTAATTACATTCACTCCTCTTTTTTTCAAAAAAAAATTAATAAAGGTGCCCTATGAAAATTCAATACGTGTTCCGCAACGGATTAAGACTGGATTTATGTAAGACAAATGATTGCTTTGTTTTTAAGTTGAAGTTCACTTCATCCCATGCTCGGTTATCAATCACATCATTCAATCTCTCTATGCGTCGCGCATTATTATAAATATAAAGAGAGCTTACCCTTCTCCTTCAGCATCAAACTAATTAAAGCTGCAGAAATATATATACATTGCCATTTCTTTCTCTCTCTATGTATACATTCTTCAGCTGTAATTTGTTTTCATTTCCAAACGTTATGGCTATCGATCTTTTCAGCACATACTTGCTTATTTTCAGCATCATATCTGGAGTTCTTGCAGTCGATCCCGACATGCTCCAGGATGTTTGTGTGGCCGACACCTCTTCAGGTAATTCTAATTAATGATTATTAGACACTGATTTATTAATTGATTTTGCGGTCAATTTAAATATCTTCGCAGGAGTCAAGGTGAACGGCTTTCCATGCAAAGATAGCGCCAACATTACAGCAGATGATTTCTTCTTTGCTGGCATAGCCAAGCCAGGAGTAGTTAACAGTTCAGTGGGATCGCTTGTAACGGGCGCCAATGTTGAAAAAATTCCAGGCCTCAACACACTAGGCGTGTCCCTGGCCCGCATCGACTACGAAGCCGGTGGCCTGAACCCACCTCACACTCACCCGCGTGCCACCGAGATGATCTTTGTGCTTCAAGGTGAATTGGATGTAGGATTCATCACCACCGCCAATAAATTGATCTCAAAAAGTGTCAAGAAAGGCGAAATCTTTGTATTCCCCAAAGCTCTGGTTCATTTTCAGAAGAACAATGGCGACAAGCCGGCTTCGGTTATTTCTGCTTTCAGCAGCCAATTGCCTGGAACTCAATCCATTGCTGTCACTTTGTTTACTGCTACACCTTCAGTGCCGGACAATGTTCTGACAAAAGCTTTTCAAGTTGGAACCAAAGAGATTGAAAAAATCAAGTCCAAGCTTGCACCAAAGAAAACCTGAAGACGGGTTTGCGATTACAGGAGAAATGATCATCCGGTTCTTTCTTTTCGGTGTAGTTTTGAAGAAAGATTCTGGTTCGGCTTTGATATATATATGGAGTGAATGAAATTGGATATGTGTTTGTAATGATCTTTCATGTTATGCTCGTTTTTCCTATGAAAAATAATTTAATTTCAAGAGCCTGCGTCATCTTTCAAATTACTTCAATTAAAAAAATGCACGTGTGAATTATTTTCTTATCATTAATACGACCGTCACTCCTTCCTTCTAAGTGGGTTTTAAATTTCTATTTTTAACGTTATATTTTAATTTTCTAATATACAGGTGAAAATAATTTATTTTTATTTTTTGGTTGAAGACGATTTTAGTTGATTTTTGTCGGCTAACAGGAAAGGAGAAGATTTCTGATGATCATGATTCATGAAGAAGAGATTTTTGAAGCAGGTGGCATAGTTGGCGTTATTGCGAATGGCTCAATTGTGTTGTTTTTGTGCTGCCCAATTTTAATGAACTTAATTAACCCGAGAGAGCAATGCTTGGTAACAATAATACCACACCCTGGAAAAGGAAATGAGATCTAGTCCCCGTTGAAAAAAAAAATGAAAATTCACTTACAACAATTCTTATTAAAAAAAAGTTCTATTTCATAATGCCAATAAACAATAGGCGAACTTATATGAAATGATACGATTTAGACAATGGCAGCATTCATTTTTTAAAAATAATTCTTCTTCATCGTTATAAGAAATCATCTCTATCACTAGTAGTGACAATAATCAACTAAAATTATCTTCATTATTAGAAAAATATATATTCTCTTGTTCACCATGTTTTAAAAATGACTGCCATTCATAGCAAAACTCTTTTCATTTCAAAATTATTTTGAATTTCTTTTGCCACATATTTAGATGTTGTTAGTTAGTGGTTCTATGTCAGATGGTGACATGAAACCTCAAATGTAACTGAAAAAATTTTTGGGGGATGTACATGATATTTTTTATACTTTATTAATTATGATTCTACATGCAATAAAGAAATAAAACTAAACTAAATTCTTGTTAATCGTAAAAAATATCTCGATTTTAATGTGTTAGGATCTCGTTGATTCAACAATACCTAGAAAAAAAATTATCAAACTCAAATCTAGAATAAACTTTAAAGAAAATAATCAATAACAAAATAAGTTTGCCTATTCTACTAAAACAGTTATTGATATTAATTATGACTTATCTTAATTAGTTAGAAAAATTATTTTATGATAATTATACTAGAAAAAAATAGTTTAATTATACAAAAATTAGTCTACAAAAAAAAAGAAAAAGAAAAGAAATTAAAATAAAAGTGAAATTAAACAACAAAGAAAATCCTGAAATTGATAACTTCTGTAGAACAGAAATTATAATGGGTTTTGGGCATCAATCAAATAAGTCATAAGCGGCAGGCCTGATTGGTTTGGGCTAAACAGCTTATTAAGAAGCTTGGGCCGACATATACTTATATGTTCTAATAAAAAAGAGTGACGCTTTTAACACTCCTCAAATTCTTATAACTGATTGTTATATTTTATATCAAATTTATTTATTTTATAAAATTTCTATGTTAATAATTCTAATTTCTTATAATTTTTTAAAAATTAATTAAACTTAAAATATAAATATAATTTGAAATGTGGCGGGTGTAAGAAATTTGTTAAAAAAATAATTTAGCTAAGTGTTTAATTAAATTTATATTTAAAATAAAAAATAATCAATTTATGTTAAATTATTTAAATAATTTCAATTAAACGGTTTTAAGGGGGATGGCGTCAAACTCCCTACTCAATTGAAAACGGCGCGTTTATGGTGTTACGACATTAGATTCTGTATCTTCAGATTTTAGAATTAATAGAGAAATTAATGGAAAATCCGATACAGCAGAAGAAGGAGAAGAAGAAGAATTTCAGAAAGAGGAGTTACGAAGAAGAGGAGGAAACCACGAACAAGTTATCAGATGACGAGGAAGAAAGGAGGTTATTTCCAAACGTTATTTTCAAAATTGCTGAATTAGGGTTTCTTGTAGTTGAACATAGCAATAATGTTTCCTTTTTTTTTCAGAAAATAATAATATTAATAATAATAATAATTGTCAGGTTGGTATTGGAAGAAATAAAGTTCCTTCAAAAACAAAGAGAGAGAAAATCAGGAATACCGGCAATACCGAGTGCACTACAGAGTGCAGCAGCAGCAGCTGGCGGCGGCGGTTTAACTAAAGTTAGTGAAAAGAACGAGGGAGATGGGGAGAAAGATGAATTGGTCCTTCAAGATACCTTCGCTCAAGAAACTGCCGTTATGGTTGAAGATCCCAACATGTAATTTAATTGCTCTTGATATTTCATGCGCTAGGGCATATCAACTTTTTTCTTGTTGCCAGTCTTTTCATGTTCAAAACTTTTTTGGTTGGCCTTCTTATTCCTTTGTTTGATAGGTTGAAGTACATTGAGCAAGAATTGGCCAAGAAAAGGGGAAAGAATATCGATGTGAATGATCGTGTTGAGAACGATTTAAAGCATGCTGAAGATGAATTATACAAGATTCCAGAGCATCTTAAGGTGACTGGGATTTTTTTATGCACGCCCCTATCTATGATTTCAAAGCGCTTTAGTTATGCCTACTAGTGTGTTTTACCTAGTCATTTGAAAAAATGGGTGTCCTTATAAATTCTAATTATCTTGTTCTTTGCATTCTTCATGAGTCGTGGTGTTGGTAGTTCTACAATGTTCTGTTTCAGTTCTATATGCAGGAATATTATTCTTGTGCGTTAAATTTCGTACTTCTTGTTTTTATCAGGTGAAGAAAAGAAACTCAGAAGAAAGCTCTACGCAGTGGACTACAGGGATTGCTGAGGTTCAGCTCCCAATCGAGTATGTTGGGTTCTCTCTCTCTCTCTCTCTCTCTCTCTCTCTCTTTCTTTTTTTCTAAGAGAATTTGTATTTTACTACTGTATTTGAAAGTTGTAAATTTCTTTCAACAGAGGAACATTTGGCCTCAAGGCTGTGTTTTGACTGGCTGGCTTTGGGTCACCCTCATGGTGATAGGACATTATGCTTTGAATCTCATTGCCAGATAAAATGGAGTAGGGGCCTGAGACTTCATTAAACTGGACTTACAGTTAAATGTTTTCCTGGTTGCAGATACAAGTTGAAGAATATTGAGGAAACTGAAGCTGCCAAAAAGCTTCTACAAGAAAAGAGACTCATGGGTAGAGCAAAATCTGATTTTAGCATCCCCTCAAGTTACAGTGCAGATTATTTCCAACGTGGCAGGGACTATGCCGAGAAACTTAGAAGAGGTGGCTTACTGCTATTTCGAACTTTTGATGATATGGCTAGTGCAGATTGACTTATTCATTTTACCTCAGTGGTCTAGGTTTCTTGAATACTGCTAACCAAGATAAATTATAGTCATTTGATATGACTTCCTTGTCTTTAACATGAAATTTCTCTGTTGCTAGATTTATATGGTGTTCTTCAGGATATTGTTTTCTTCTGAATCTATTTCTTCTTACTTATATGAAAAACCTGCAGAACATCCTGAGCTGTACAAGGACAGAGGTTCACAGGATGATGGTGCTGGATCCAGACCAACTGATAACAGCACTGACGCAGCAGGAAGTAGGCAAGCTGCAACTGATGAATTCATGTTAGAACGCTTCCGCAAACGAGAACGACACCGGGTGATGCGAAGATAACATGGAACTTTGTACTATCTAAGTCTTCATCCAGGTTAATATGAGTACAGGCAAAGCTTTTGGTAGGAAGCTTGTGTCCTATGACATCATATTCTTCTGCCTGATTCCTTGCTCTCCTGGTTGTTTGAGTTGGCAATACGAAAGGATTGCTGCTGCAAATCTGTTGAACGATTAATATTTTTTGTTGTAATGATCGTAAATTCTTAAATTGATTTTGGATGCCCACATGGCTGAATAATCTCAAAGACATATCTCTTATTGTGGTTAAATTCTGTTGATCTGTTTTGGGGTCTGAATGGCTTGCGGTGGTGGAATCTTATGGTTTATTCTGTGTTTGAATCAACATTTCCAGTTTTAGTAGGAAACCTAATATGATTGTCTATAATTTAATCTTTTGGCATGGGTGAAGATGGAGCAAACTTGCAAGATCTATTTGTTATTTTGATCCAATTCACAATTTTCTTGTAGAACTCTTCGCTCTTACGAAATAATAAAAAAAATAAATGATTAATTAAAGTAGTATGGGGATACAATAATTTGTTATTCCATGGCAAAGCTGCAATTAAATTACATATTCATAAGGACCGTAACACTTCTTGGTGGGCTTCGTTGCAAAACGCTAAGCCACAACCTAAACAACACTCGCATTTGATTGTACAGCGGGGTTCAGAAACTAGACACAAAAGAAAACACAGGAAGAAGAGAAGTTCACAAGTCCTTAGAAGGGGACATTTGAAGAATTTTGACTCGTTCGATTTTAGAATTGAACATTGCTTTTGAAAGATTGGCCAAATCTCCAGTTGGAAGGCACAACGTTATAGGCTGTGCGGGTCCTTCCATTACTAGTTCGGACTCTAAAGGACAAGCTCTGGCCGTTGAGATAGGTCAAACTCTGCCAATTAGCTCCCCAATTCCTTGACATAACTTGCCATTTGCTCATTTTGGATCCCTTGATCCACACATTAGAAACCTCTCCAGCTCCTCCGACATTTGAAATAAGCACAAGCTCAAAGTAGTCCCTTCCATTTATTGTGAATCTGAGGCCTCCACTTCTACTGCATCCAACCCTGATAAACAAGAAGAAACCTTAGTCTACATACAAAGACACCCACCAAAGAAGAAACCTAAATGAAATTTTTTTAGTGAAGAACGAGCATACTTTCTGTAGAGTACGGGTACAATTCCGGCTCTGTAAATGGCAATGGACTCAAATGCAGGCTGAGCCATGTCAAAGTGCGCCCGCGGAGGGTTGCACCAACCGCCATTGTCGTTAGGCAGAGCATAGTTTGGCGGGCAGAAGTTTGTAGCTGTAATGGTGATGGATGTTCCCCTGCGGCACCATTGCGGCACCTTTCTCCCGTCGCAAACGATCTGATAGCACCCACCGCAAGACTTTCCATTATTGAACAAAACTGTGCTCAATGCTGCAGTTTTTGTGCCATAACCATCTGTGTATAAGTTTCCATATCCACAAGCACCACCTGAAAGCCAAAATTGAAAATCATTAGCATAAAATTGAAAGTAAATGAATAATGAATTACGCGACGTATTATTTATTCTTAACATTATATAAATAGCAAACATACCCATTGTTCCCGAAGCATCACTTCCACCGTAGAAAGTTGCATGGGCTTGCATCCAAGCAGCAGAAGCCACATTAATTTTAATGGAAAGTAACATTAAGATCAGTGTAACAAAACCGAATGCAAAGAAGCCTTCCATCTCTTATATCGCCCTTTTTTTTTTCCTCCTCCTAAAACAAATTAATTAAGCAGATATTTGATTTAATCTTGACGATGAATATGGCGGACGAATGCAGCTATTTATAATCATTGCCACGGTACGGGCGGGTCTTATAGTAATAGTAATAATAAGGGTTTTCCTAATAATAATATCATCGTTAATTAATGCACTTGCGTTGCAGTGGCATTATGATAACCAAAATTGAATGTGAATGATAAGTTGACTGCTGAAAGCATTCCACATTCCTCAAATGACAGGTAATAGCTATAGCCATTATTTTAATTAATGATTCGCTGCATTCATAAAATTACGTAAGACGACTCGTCATTTTTCAAGTACGCTAAATTCCCGAATATTAAATCTGTGGGTGTGAGTTCCGTTCTGATAACCCATCTTGCCTCTTTCATAAAGTAAATGCATGTGAATTTCCCTTGGGGGCGACCATGCAGCAAAAAATTGATGAAACGGTATCCCAATTGGATCCTCAATTAATAATCATGGTTAATTACATCATGTCCACATAAGTAATACTTGTTTTGCAGCAAAATGAAACAGAACAACAGTAAATTGCTATGACACGATTGTCCATTACTACAGTCTACAGTTCTCTAAGTTTGAATTCTATACCGCGTGAAACTAGCGCATCTAATAATTTATACATTAAACCTTTTACGTAATATATTGATATTTTTAACGGACAACAAGAGAGGAAACATGAAGAAATAAATGATATATATATATATATACACAAGTTGCCATAGCCGCAACATGAGCCGGTGCCGTCAATTGTACTGAGTTATACGAGTGGAGGGTAGAGAAGACATTTCACTCAAAAGCCATTTTCACAACTGTTTCGGTTCAAATTCTTCGAATTGAGACAGCCCCTGCCGCTGGGATTCTTTTGTAAACTCTCATCAACACTGTAACCATGAGCTTACTTGCCGTTGCACCGTTGAAGTACGCCATAGAATGATCCGTGGTACGTTATAGTACACCATGATGGCCAACTTTACAGTAAATTATTGATAGATAAGCTAAACGAACGCTCATCATCAATTGGATGGAAGATTCAACAACTGAAATCCAAGTCAACGCAATAAAATAATAAATGTTTTATTTAAAAGCTTTGTTTAGAATAGTAGTTGAAATAACATGGGATTGCATTTCATATGCAACTACCGTGTCTTGATTATCAAGAAATGAGAATGTAGATTATTACAAAAAGAATATTTAATAATAAGTAGTGAATTAGGAGAATGTAACAGTCAGTCTTGATTTGTGTATAACTGTACATTTGTCAAGAGAAGGGTGCCATATGCTATGCCATGTTTTATGGGAATGTCAATTTTCATTGCACATGGCACATGGGCGATACCATCGCCCATAGACTTACTCACAGCCAACTGACTATTCACGCATGGGATCACATTGTTGAGTTCTATTCTGAACGGACAGTTGTTGAATATTTTAAAATTAAAGAAACTTTCTTTCTAGCCAATGGAATTTTATTGCTATCAAAATGTTAGTGCTATTGGCCCCTAATGGACTTTTATTGTTATCAAAATGTTAGTGCCAACACTTAAAACGTGGAACTTTAAGCTCTTTCTTCTCTATAGAATGCAAAAAATATGGTAGTGACTAGGCCGCTGCAGAAAACTTTGCTCTTCAAGTGGTGAAATTTACCTCAACATGTAACTTTCATCACAGTGAGAAAAAAAAAAAAACGGTTTTGCAAAATTCCACCTATTGTCAATATTTGATCCACACTCAAACAAAGCAGGCAGATAAAGTAAGCTTGTTCCAAAGTAGCACAGCTATGCCCCTTCAGTTATGTACCGAAAGTTATTGGGTGCTGCTAGCAAAAAAACCCTTAAAATAGTAGAAAAATCAGAAGTAGAAACATCTAGCTAGGTTGCATCTCTCTTTTACATGCTGCTTAAACCTTTAATCTAGGTCTCTATGTTACTTGATAGCTCATAATACTGTCAACCCCCAATGTATCTACAAAAATGCCGACCTTCTCCTGTAAGCTCGAAATTACTAGGCAGGTCCCTTGTCCGCTTGAAACTAAGATAGTGAAAATATTGGTCCTTCATGCACATACTAGGAAAACCTGCATTTGCCGTTTTCTCCTCAATGTTATACTGCAGCAATCTTAAAATTCATAAGTTGGAAATTAATTGCGGTTATTCACATTCAATACTAATGCTAGCAATAGATTCAGGCTACCCTAGGGAAGAAGTAAAACAGCTTGACCCTCTTATTTTATCCGTGACAAGCTTATTTTAAAAATTACTCATTCCGTGGAGCAAGCCGTTTACAAACCAATGACACATCAACTATTCAAGACAAATCAAGCTCAGAGATGATGAAGCCCAATATTTGGCTTGCCTTCGTTGTTTTCATGACCTGATTCTTTGGGTATACTACTTAGAAAACTCCTAATGCAACAGAAATTTTTTGTATCATGTCATGTAAGTCTCGTTGACCAAAATTATTTGTGTTGTAGATAAAATTTACAGAATTTGAGGTTTACCTCAAGTGTCGATAGGAGGGTTCTGAAGTAGAAAACGGGCATTATGCAGGATAGCACTAGCCTCCTCATTTGAGGCATCAAGCAACCGCAATTCTTTAATCTCTTCCTGCCATTTATCTATTTGCTCCTTGTGTATCCTGCAAACATAAATTTCAATACGCTGACGTAAGTAACTTTAGCTACAAAGATGTAAAATGTCATGTACTGAATTCATCACTCACGTGATCAAGCGGTTCTCAAATTCATTACTGAGTTCCTTAAACATTGTCTTCCCTGATTCCAGCAGCTCAGATATCTATCAAGAATTGTGAAGTGTGTAAGGACTTGATTTGAGACAAAAGCCGCATATCCATTAAATGCATATGAAGAAACCATTTAAATCTGCAACAATTTTGTGCTTATCTCAGCTTCACAGTTAATCATCTATTCACCCTCAGTCATGGACTCTTCAACTGATAGCCCACAGGTAATTTATACAGCAGACCAGAAAATGATTCTCCGGACATAGTCATATGTTCAATACAAACTGATAATATGTTATGAAAATTAAGCCGAGATATATACCATCTGAGTGAAGTTTTCAATCTTTTCAAGAATGCTAGTGATGTTAAGTTCCATCTCGTCTGATGCAACAGTGCTCGTATAATTTTCTTGCTTATCTACAATCTCCAAACCCATTCCATCTCCTACATCCCCATCCTTCTCTTCCATCTAAACTACCAAAGAAATTAGAAAACAAAAACAACTTCTAAAATGGGTAGAGAAGCTTTAGAAGAGCAAAGGATGAACCACAAACTGACGTACGGTTGGTTTCATTCGTTTTCTTGTATCTTCGCTCTCCATCTTACTCGCAGTTGGTAAAATCTGCCAGACAACAACAAAATGAGAGCTTAAAATTGATGGCTAACAATGGAGAAACCAAAAAATTTTAAAATCAAACACAGAAATGTTCTGATATCGTCAATACCTAATAGAATATAATTCATTATTATCCAATCAGAACAGATGATGCAATTAGCATTATCGAATCTGAACAAAGATCGTTTGGCTACAGTAAACGTGCTCAAGAGACGCTTAATTATCATAATCACCATCGCGGTTGTAACAAACAGAATTAAATCGCCTTCAAACTATAAGGAAGAGAAACTTATCAGTTCTCGATTTGAATTACTCTTTTTCTGTTTAGCATCTAACCCTAAGTTATGAACAATGTTGTTCAACTATTATGATCGTACTAGCAATCAGATTAAGAGAGAACAAAATAAATGCAGTCAGGACCAAAGTGCACGCGAAAGGAGATCGAATTAATGTAAACGGCGATGTAATATATCAAATTAATTAGTCAAATCGAATAAATACGTAAATAGTGAGAAATATCACATTTCAACAGTACATGTATTCAGATTTCAATTCCGAGCAATTTGTCATTTGATAATTTCTAACAGCAAGCATGACCTTCAGAGCACAAAACGAAGCGGGAAAAAATGGAAGATATAATTGGAACGAGAGTATCAGATTTGACCTAGAAATTATCGCTATTGAATGCTAATCTCAGTCGAATCTGCTCGAATGTGGTTGCCGGAGAAACGAACTTATGCTGTTATGCACTCACGATGCAGGCTTGCACTATGTCCTTTTTGTTTTTAAAATGCTAAAGCCGTTTTTAATTTGAAAAAGTTTCTGTATCAAAAAAAAAAAAAAAGAAAGAAAGAAAGAAAAAGTTTCGAATTTCAAAATTTGCGCCAAATCCGCTGATGAGTCGTTTTAAATGGAATGGGTTGGGCCGGATTATAAAATGGAGGGAGTAATGATATTCCCACAATCAATTTATCTCAACAGTCTCACTCCTCAATTATCCCTACTTATTTCTAAAAATATACTTAATTCATTTTTTTTTTCAACTCAACAGCTCCTGTTTAGTATTCACTAGAGATGACAAATTTTTTTATGGGTTTGGAGTTCTGTGGGGTTTTATCCCAAATAAAATAAATTTTAAATAATTTTTAAAGAATGAAAAAAATAATCTTAAATTCTTAATAGGATATAATTTTGTACTCCTAATCTCAATTCACATTATATAAAAATATTTTTTTAATTTTTATTTTATTAATTACAATATTAGTTAATAATTTTTTTATATTTTTACATAATATAAATGGCTATAACTAAAAGAAAAATCTATAATATAATAATTATTATTCCATCTTAAAATATTATTATTTTTTTTCTCTCTTAAGGTGCTGCTCTCTTCAAATATTTTTTAATTTTTCATAACATTTCAAGATATTGTTTCAAACTTTCAGAGATTTTTTAAATAACTTAAATATTTTATAATATGGTGATGATTTTATTTAAGTTCATAATTTTTAAGTTACTGAAATCATGTATTTATAGTTATTATAAAATAAATAAATGAGGAATAGAGTGAGAGTGAAGAAAGCAGTCCCCACATAGGAATTCTCTATTCTCGCCTTAATAAATTTATTGAAAAATGAGGTGAAAAATTGAGGTTAAATTTTTAATTGGGTGGGGAATATGGGAGGCCTCCCCACTCTTACCGCACCTCATCCCACCCCATTGTCATCCCTAATATTTACTCTCATTTCTTATGTGATTCCATAAGTTCTTCTAAAAATTTTTCACGTAGATGCTGAAACTATTTCTTTTTGGTTGGAATTATTTATGTCCATGCAATGTCTTAAAGCAATTATTCAGTAAAAATATATAAATAAAATCATTACAAATTATAGAAAAAAAAGTAGGGAAAAAAGAAAGAAGAAGAAGAGGATATTAGAAATCTGGAAGGAAGTGTGCTAATCTTTAATTTTAATCAAAAATTTTATTGTTGTGACAAATGGTGGTAAGGGAAA
This sequence comes from Murraya paniculata, assembly GCA_030449075.1. Classification (NCBI taxonomy): domain Eukaryota; kingdom Viridiplantae; phylum Streptophyta; class Magnoliopsida; order Sapindales; family Rutaceae; genus Murraya; species Murraya paniculata. The sequence goes on along the minus strand of JAEVFN010000015.1, from coordinate 460,788 downwards.
GTGGGGGGAAAATTACAGAGAGAGAGAGAGAGAGAGAGAGAAAAGAGCAATAAAAATTTAAAAATGAAAACTTTAAGTATTTGAAGGAAGAATAAAAAAAAAGGGGGCAAAAGAAGTTAATGAGATATGGTAAAAGGATTAAAATATCACTACGCGATAGCTGTTGAAATTGGTTGCCCATTTTATTCGATTCGGCATATCTCAACTATTTACTAATTTTAATTGGCTTAGGGATGGCAATAGAGTGGGGGAGCCCTATCCCATTTTCCACCTCATTAAAAAATTTTACCTCTATTCTCCATCCTATTTTCCAATAAATTTAGTGGGGTGGGGAAGGAGAATCTCTATGTGGGGAATGCTTTCTCTACCCATATCTCATTTACTTATTTTATAATAAATATAGATACATAATTTTAATAAATTAAAAATTAGAGATTTAAATAAATTATCATCATATTATAAAGTATTTTAATTATTTAAAAAATCTCTAAAAATTTGAAACAATGTCTTGAAATGTTATTAAAACTAAAAAATATTTGAAGACAGTAGCACCTTAAGAGAAAAAAGAAAATCTAACAATTTTTTAGAGTGGAATAATAATTATATTATAGAGTTTTCTTTTAGTTATAACCTATTTATATTATGTAAAAAAAAAATTATTAACTAATATTATAATTAATAAAATAAAAATTATTAAATAAAAATTAAAAAATACTTATATATAATAGAGATTAGAGTGGGAATAGAGGTGGAGTAAAGAATACAAAATTAAACCTAATTCTATTAAAAATTTAACTTTTTTTTAATTTTATATTTTAATTTTTAAAAATTATTTAAAATTCATCCTATTTAAGAAAAAATCCTATAAAATCCCAAACCCATACCAAATTTTACCATCGGCAGATTGGCTTCTCTATTAGTCAAATAGTCAATGAGATCGCCCGCACTGTAGCCTCCTCCTTGGATATGAAATGAATTTTTTTTTTTTTAACGAGTGTTATGTTAAACTACTGCATGGATACGCGTGTTATGGTTAATAAATCCGGATTAGAAGTAGAAGATTATAAGAGAATGTCTGAAAGAAAATCTTAAAAATGACAAAATCAATTAGAAGACTCTTCATTGGCAGAGACAATAAAAGCAGTTTCATTTTAAAACATCTCTACTTTACCTTGGAACAACACAACTCTTCTGTATACTAGTTGTCTACAGGAACCACTACGGAGTCTCTCTCGTATTCTTGACCGGTTCACTGACGCTCTTCACACTCTGAAATTCCACACTCCTTCACTTCTGCAAAACTTTCTCTGTTTCTACCCCTCCTCCATGTTACTACTTCATAGCTTCTTGCTTCTTTTCTAAGCTTAGCCTTCTTCTTTTTCTTCTCTTGATACCCACTATAATTCTCAAAAATGCCAAGAGGATTACAAATATATAATCATCATTATCAACTTCACTTTCTTCTACTTAATAAATTACTGGGTTTTCTTGTTGGCGTCCAAGTTGTCTGCAGTTTGCTGGTTGTGGCTTCTGCTGATGGTCTTGTTGAAGATAAGAATGCACTGCTCCAGCTCAAATCTGCTATTACTGAAGACCCATTAGGATTAACTTCTAATTGGAACCCTAAAGACACAGACCCATGCTTGTGGCATGGTGTCACTTGTGACCCACTTTCTGGTCGCGTTACATCTCTCAACCTTTCCTCTAATCTCAGCCGTACCTCATGCTCTCCGCTTTCTCTCCCACCAGCAGCTGGACCTGGAGGTAACTTTTCTTTACACTTTCCTTGCCTGCAGTTGCATCAGCACGACCGCGGAAATATCAATAGTAATTCTTCAGGTAAATTAAGTGGAAGCTTGTCACGTGCAATCGGTGATCTTTCTCAACTTAGGGTTTTGTTGCTAGCCTTCAATGGGTTTTTTGGAGAGTTGCCGCTGGAGATTGGTCAACTTTCTCTTTTGGAGATTCTTGATTTGAGTTTTAATTCTTTTCATGGACCTATTCCTCCCACTCTCCAAAATTGTTCTTCATTACGGCTTATTAGTTTATCTGGGAATCAATTTAACGGAACAATCCCAGCATTTTTTGGACAGTCCCCGGGTTTGCAAGTTGTTTCGCTTTCTTTTAATTTGTTAAGTGGTTCAGTTCCTGAGGAATTTGGTGACAATTGTGTGAGTCTTGAGCATATTCATTTTGCTGGGAACTCGCTTACTGGTTCGATTCCTCGAAGTTTGGGGAATTGCACTGAGCTTCGGTCTTTACTTTTGTCTTCGAATATGTTGGAAGATGATATTCCTTCAAGTTTTGGTCAACTTGTGAATCTTGAAGTTCTTGACTTGTCCCGGAATTCTTTGAGTGGTATTGTACCATCAGAGTTGGGCAACTGTAAGCAGTTAAAAGTTCTGGTACTGAAAAATGACTATGGCCCTCTGTTTTCAAGAGAAGATGGTGATTTGTCAATTCAGCCGGTGGCTGACGGAGGTGAGGATTATAACTTTTTTGATGGTGGATTGCCTGATAGTATTACTAAACTTCCAAATCTTCGTGTATTTTGGGCACCGAACATGAATTTGGAGGGCATTTTTCCTCAAAACTGGGAATTCTGTTCTAAATTGGAGATGCTGAATTTAGCGAACAATTTCTTCACAGGACAAATACCCGCATCCCTTGGAAACTGTAAGAGCTTATACTTTCTTGATTTGAGCTCAAATAACTTGACTGGGTTGCTTCCTGAAGAAGTTTCTGTGCCATGCATGGCTGTCTTTAATGTTAGCAGAAATCTTTTATCTGGGGATATTCCTAGAATTTCTCACAGTGAATGCTCTAAGATGTCAGTAAATCGGTCAATGTCACATGTTGATTTGCTTGGATTTTACACAGCTTTCTTCTATGATAATGCACTAATCCGTTGTGCTCCTTCTTTTTCACCTTCCAATGGTTTGTTTATATTACATGATTTTAGCAACAATCTCTTCACTGGTCCAGCTCCACCCTTTCTAATTGATTCAGAGAGTTTGTCTAGTAGGCCTTACTATGGTTTTTGGTTGTCTGGGAACAGTCTCAAGGGCAATCTTTCGACATATCCATTTGATCTGTGCCTCAGTTTGGATGGACTAATCTTTGATATTGGAAACAACAAACTTGCTGGTGAAGTTCCTTCAGATATGGGTAGCCATTGTAAATGCATGAAATTTCTGAGCATGGCAGGCAATGAATTTGCTGGTTTAATTCCACAGAGTTTCACTAACTTTGATTCCCTACGTAACCTCAACCTCAGCAGAAACCATTTGCAAGGTCCCTTACCATCCTATTTTAGCAAGATGGAGGACTTGAAATTCCTTTCTCTGTCCATCAATAACTTTACTGGTGCAATACCTTGGGAGTTAACTCAACTGGCTTCATTGGAGGTTTTGGAACTTTCTGCAAATTCTTTCTCAGGAGAGATACCCCCTGATTTTTCCAAACTTGAGCATCTTAATGTTTTGAGGTTAGATCATAACAATCTCACTGGAAGGATACCGTCCGGCTTCAGTACCAGATGTTCGCTCTCAGTATTTGATGTGTCTTTCAACAACTTGTCTGGATCTGTGCCTTGGAACTCATTGATTAAGTGTGAAAATGTTCAAGGAAATCCTAATCTTCAACCGTGCCATACTGATCCATCATCCTCTGAATGGGAGCAGCAGCATTCTGGTAACGTTTCCCAGCAAGAAGCTTATTCCCCTGCTGGAAGCATGCAAGGAACCAGCAGTGGGCTCAATCCAATAGAAATTGCCTCCATCACATCAGCCACAGTCATTCTTTCTGTCCTGATAGCCTTGGTGCTTCTGCTTATATGTATGAAGAAATTTTCTTGCAATTCTATAGCTGATCCTGGTTCAGTTAGGAAAGAGGTCGTAATTTGCAACAATATTGGTGTGCAGCTGACGTATGAAAATGTTGTTAGAGCTACTGGTGGTTTCAATGTCCAAAACTGCATTGGAAGTGGAGGTTTTGGAGCTACATACAAGGCTGAAATCATTTCTGGAGTTGTTGTGGCTGTAAAGCGGCTTTCTGTTGGGCGGTTTCAAGGTGTTCAACAATTTGCTGCTGAGATAAGAACTCTTGGGAGAGTGCAGCATCCTAACCTTGTAACACTGATAGGCTACCATGTCAGTGAGGCAGAAATGTTCTTAATCTACAACTACCTGCCTGGTGGCAATCTGGAAAAATTCATCCAGGACAGACCAAGGAGGACTGTGGAATGGAGTATGCTGCACAAGATTGCCCTAGATGTTGCACGTGCCCTAGCTTATTTGCATGACGAGTGTGTACCCAGGGTATTGCACCGTGATATCAAACCGAGCAACATATTATTGGATAATAACTTAAATGCATATCTATCTGATTTTGGCCTTGCAAGGCTACTGGGTACTTCAGAGACACATGCTACTACTGATGTTGCAGGAACTTTTGGATACGTTGCACCTGAATATGCAATGACATGCCGCGTTTCTGATAAGGCAGATGTGTATAGTTTTGGTGTTGTCCTTCTTGAATTAATATCTGACAAGAAGGCTTTGGATCCCTCTTTCTCTTCCTTTGGAAATGGTTTCAACATTGTGGCTTGGGCAAGCATGTTACTTCTTCAGGGGCGACCCTGTGAGTTCTTTACAGCTGGGTTATGGGATTGTGGACCCCATGATGATTTGATTGAGATGCTCAATTTGGCAATTATGTGTACTGGTGAATCTCTTTCCTCCAGACCTTCTATGAGGCAAGTAGCACAACAGTTAAAGCAGATTCAGCCTCCAGCATCTTAGAGGAAGTTTTTCTGATGCCCGCTTCTGTAAGTTAACATGTCAAGCTAATGAGTTGTGTAATTCACGATTGTTTTACTTCTAATTCTAGCTACATTCTTGTAAAGAAACCGGTAGAATTCGACTTGTCATATGTTGTAACCATTCTTTCTCGTCAAATATATGTCATATATTTCAGTGAAAACTGTTTATTTGATTTGACTTGTTTATTCTCTAAATAATTATTTTTCCATTATGCTGCCCTGGTCTACTGATGGTTAAGAAAATGCATGGGAGAATAGGGAGTACCCGTTGTTGCAATGGAGAAATATCATACAGAGCTATGGTTAGTGTAAAACTGATATGGGGATGGTGTGTTTGTAAATTGCCACTAACAGCGTTGACGTAGATCAAAGTTGTACTTGGTCAGAAGTGTATCTCGTTAAGTGATGCAGACAAAGTTCCGTGATTGTAAGGATCTTAAACATGGGAAATATTGATCACCAGGGAAGGCAAGTGGAAGTTCCAAATGGGATACTGCGAGGTTTTTGTTGAAAGATTTCTTAGGATTTTTTGTAATTATGTATTATATTTGATTATGTGCTATTTTAGGTAGTTGAGAGATTTGTGATCTATACAGAATCAGCTTTTAATTAGAGAGATTAGTTAATCGATTTGTATAGAAACATAATAAAATATACCCTATTTTTCATATTTTGTTCCCTGCTTTAGTTGTCATCGTCTTAATTGCCTGTTCTGTAGAAGTGGACTAATGTTTCATAAACTCAAGCTCATCATGGTTGAATAGGTCAAATGAGGCTCCTAGGTTTGAGGTATGAATACCTGGCTGTTCTGTCAGTTCACTTTTGTTTTGTTTTTTTACCTCAACATGAGTGCGCTTGGTGTTCTGTTCTCTCACCTTTTAGATCATGGTATCTGTATTAGTAGTGACAAGGCCCCGTGTTGATTTTTCAATATTAGGGTCCCATTTGGTTTCATATCTGAGAAATCTGTCTAAGATCTAGAAAGAATGAGAATGACTTTTAACAACAAAATTCATATTTTTGGCATAGTATTTTGTGCACCTGTACTCCAATTTCCAAACCTTTTCTTGAGGGAAATAGGTGAAAGTCATTTCCCGTATATTGGAAAATGAAAATCATGGGTCCTAACCACTGAAAACAACCCAAAAAGCTATGAATTCATGCAAACTGTTCACAGATCTGCAACAACATTCAGGCAAATTTTCCTTTCTGTTGTTTTAATAGTAAGATTTTGTTATAATACAGCCTTATAGGCCTAGATCCTCTGTGATAATCCAACTCCATTAACTTAGATTTTGCAATGAAAAGAAGCAATGTGCTCAGGAAGTAGATTGGCTGCTTCAATTTGATATGTGGGGCCACTTTTATATCTTCTGCATATGGCAATTAAGCAGCTATTAAGAGTAACTTGTCATCTATTATTTGAATTTGGTTTGTTGATTTGATGAGTCCCTAAATTGGAGTATATAGTGTAATAATCTTATCTAAATAATTATATAAGTTTCCAATTATAGATGTTTAAATCTTGATATCCCTCAATTTCTGTTTCACCTTGTCAAATAGTTTGTTAACAGGTACATACCAATTGGTTGCAACATCCAGGTCCGGGTAATCTTATCGTTTCCAGCATGCTAGTATCAGTAATCAGTTTTTATCAGTGGATGAAGGTGGTTACCAAAATTGCGGATGAAGAGTCAAACCTAGATACTAGTTTGTGCCCACAGTTCTGCGAATGTTAATATTACTGGGTGCCTACTATATAATTTCAATACTGCATATGGCAGCAGGTTAACTTACTACAGTGTAAAATATTAAAATTTGTTCATCTGGGTATCCATTTGTCTCATGGTTAGGTAAATTGACGGACGGTGGTTATGCATGAATTTAGACTTTTATCAGGCTTATCGATTCGGCTGTTTTGCTCTCTCCATTTGTTGTTAAATTGAACGGGATGTGCTAGTTGCAATTTCCGTCAACATAATAGTATCATCTGGAACTGGTTAGATTGAGGGCTTAAAAATTGACATTGCAAAATGCATGGTCCAAAGAGTTGGAGTTTTACAAGGAATTTCCACGGAGCAGAACCACGAGTCTTATTTACTTTCAGTCACTAAATTGCTAACAGGGTGAGGGCAGCGCCTCGAGATTAACATGTGACCAGAAAGGATTGATAACGCAAAGTCTGGCCGGTGGTGCTGATTATGTAATTAATCTTTGTAATTAAGTTAGCGCAATTGGCATGTTGGGTTGGCAGCTAAAATTTGCACTGCTCTGTTTGATCCATATGTTATATGTGCTTCGAATTGGACTTAAGTAGAGCATTTGGGCATTTGGGCATCAATCACGCCACGGCAAAAAAACAACTTTCATGATCATGATCATCGTCAGAAATAAATTGTGAAGATTTGATATTGATATTGATATTGAAGACCGGTGGTTGAATCTCGATTATCATGATTATGGATACGGCTGTGAGCTATACATGGGTCTAGCTAGCTGGCCGTTATCATTAATCAAAAGATGAAAGGTTGCGTGTGTGATGATTGGTGAGTGAACACTATGAGAACAACGCAAATGCAATGACGGAGATTTTGAAGGTGACTGCTGGCTGCTCTTGCTGCATTTGCACATATAGGATGATTTTGGGTTTTGCGGATACGCAAAGAAGTTCCAAAACAGCATGGAGATGGTTATGTAATTAAAATGAAATCGTTGGCCCCAGGTGTCACTTCAGCTTGTGATGATAATCAGATAATTCAGAATCAGCCATGCCTAGTGGCAGTGGCTAGGTTAAGCTGTCATTGGTGAATGGTGATGCGGCTTAGCTTGATTCAACTCCATTAATTCGCCAAATTGAAAAGAAAAGAAATTCAACCCGTCAATTAAAATAAAGTCTGCTTTTGATTAATGATAATTAAAACTTTTCAATAAATTCAAGGATTACCATTATAATCAGAGCTGAGGACTTGATGATCGATGATGCGCTCCATTTGAATGCGCAATAAACGTAAGAAGATAATTGAAAGAAAAAAATTGCCACTTGTAATTCATGCCATGCACTGTTACATGAATGTAACTCCTATTCATCTGATTTATACATGCAATTTATATATAATTATTGGACTTGGACACGATCCTATAAACTTAATAACTAAACATAAAAAGACTAAAATATTAAGGTAATTATAAATAATGTACTTTTAACCAACATATATATTTAAGGCTTTTCATGTTTTTTTTATCAAAATTTTATAACTCAATTTTTGGTTAATTAAAGTGGCATTTTCCTTAAACTATATATATGTCTATGATAACTAAGTTTATTTATAGCCTGTTGAATTAGAGAGTTCAAGCTACCATCACAGGTAATAAATACAAAATAAAAGAAGCTGAAACCACTCAGTTTCGCGTACTCCTATGCCGAAAGAATCTCTATATAAACCCTGCAGAGCACGCAATTCATCATCATCATCATTCATCCCCCTCTCTCTCTCTCTCTCACATGAACAACCACCATTCAACTTTACAACATCATATGTGCATACTTATTGCTGAAACTTTCTTGGCTATAATTAAGTTTAAGCTGGCTAGCTATCCAGCCATGTTAGTCACAAGATTGTGCAACTGTTTCGTCTTTTTGGCTCTACTAGTAATCATCTATGTGAATAATTCCGTTTACATGGCTAAAGCCAACCCTAATCAAGAATTTGCACGAGCAAATGGAAGCCATTTTGCAGTAAACGGGAAACCTGTCTACTTAAATGGTTTCAATGCATACTGGATGCTGTATTATGCAGGTGACCCATCAACGAAGGCGAAGGTGACAGCCGCATTTCAACAAGCCACCAAATATGGCATGAATATCGCTAGAATTTGGGCTTTTAGCGACGGCGGTTACAGAGCCCTTCAGGTTTCTCCTGGTTCATACGACGAGGACACGTTCGAGGTGCGTGTGGTCTTTAATTTGTAATTCGCGAAGAAAGGTATGATCGATCATATAATGACATAATATATATACACAATGGATTTGGTTAATTAATTGCCTAAATATATGTTATTAAATGGTGCGTGCGTTGATTATTGGTCATTAATTAAAATTGCAGGCACTGGACTTTGTGGTGACAGAAGCGAGAAAATACGGGGTTTATGTGATCCTAAGCTTAGTGAATAACTTCAAGGATTATGGGGGAAGGCCACGTTATGTTGAATGGGCAAGAGAGCGTGGCCAGTCTTTGAAGAATGAGGACGACTTCTATACAAATGCTGTTGTCAAACAATACTACAAGAATCATGTCAAGGTACCCTTTTTTTTTTTTAACCGTATTAATCCAATTTATTTATTTATTTGTTTTTTTGATGTTTTTGGAATTTGGGATCCTAAAATAATTTCGGGTATATACAATATAACATAATATCCTGCCTCTGCCCGTAGGCAGTGCTGACGAGAATCAACTCGATAACCGGCGCGGCATACAGAGACGATCCCGCCATTTTTGCATGGGAACTCATCAACGAACCTCGCTGCCCAACCGATCCCTCTGGAACACTACTTCAGGTAATTAATTCATTCTAATTAATGATAATCTCTCTCCCTCTCATACACAACTAAATTACGAGTGTGCGATTGATCTTTTGTTGGTTAAATTCATATGCCATATGCATCATGGTACGTAACAATGGCTAGCTTTTAATTAGGTCACCAACTGACCAGGTTACCTAACAACCGCGTCCGCGCGCATGGCGGTGTAATTGTCATTAGTCGCATGCCCAATATAGAGACAGAGAGAGACACGAAATAATAATAATAATAATAATAATAATAATAAGAAACAGTTTTGTTGGCCTGTGTAAAGTCTCTTCCTGCTTATTTCTCTTGAATGACCAATAGTTAGAAATGCTAAAACGACAATGAGCTTCAACGACGTGTATACATATACATAGTGGCATCTAATTTTATCAACTAATCAAGATTCCCAATCTGGAATTACATTAATCTTTTGAGCGGAGCTATTGGCACCCCTACAGAATTCTTGTAAAACCCGCCTCGCTAAATACACCCATCACAAATAAATGAAAATTTTGATCACTTCCAAAAAAATTGTCCCTTTTTCATTCCACAATTAACCCTTGTCATCAACCCGGCCCAATGAAATAAGATTCTCTGCAAAATATTTTCACAATCATCACACATCCGATGAACAATCTCCTACAAGAGATGGTATAGTAATGCAGCCACTATTTTTCTTAATTTCAACTTCTCTTTCTCCTTTCAAACTTCGTTTTTAATCTGGATGTAATGTTTAAAAGTTTCCTTTATAATTTCCTTACCTTTGTTTGTCGCGTCTCCCTTTCATTATTAGATTCTCTCTCTAATCTTTTATTTGTTTATTTATTTTCACAATCAAATGTTTTTTTCAAATAATTACGAGAGCGTCCACGGGACTGCAATTGGAAAATAGCGACATGCAAACAAACACTCTTCATTGCTGAGCTGACGACGAGGCCGCTTTATGTTCCTTAGTGCTCTTTTAATTGGCTTGTTTGCCAGTTCAAAATCTCTATTGAAACGAAATGTATAATCACAACTCTTGAAATATTCACTCAACATGCCGCTTGAATGCTTGTGCATGATTGACCAAGGCAATTATATATTTTAATTTTTCTTTTCCAAATTTTTTTGGGTTTCTTTGTTTGTTTGTTTGACACGCAGGAGTGGATTAAAGAAATGGCAGCACATGTTAAGTCCATCGATAGCTATCATCTGCTTGAAATAGGCTTGGAAGGTTTCTATGGGGAATCGTTACCGGAAAGGCAGAAATACAATCCCAACAACACTCCTGTGGGTACTGATTTCATTACAAATAATCGGATCCCAGATATTGATTTCGCAACCATCCATATTTACCCTGAGCAATGGTAATGTACAATAATAATAACATTCTCTCAGAAAATAGAAGCGCTCTCTCGTATTTGTGTTTATTTCATCAGAGTTGAACTTAATTAATTTGTACGATTTGTATTTCGTGGCAGGTTACCACCAGGAGACTCAAGTGATGAAATTCAACTTGAATTTGTGAATAGATGGATCCAAGCTCATATCCAGGACTCGGATTCAATTCTGAAGAAACCAATCCTCATTGGGGAGTTTGGAAAGTCTTATAAATATCCAGGGTATAGCGAGCAGAAAAGGAACAGTTATTTTCAGAGGGTTTATGATGCCATATACGATAGTGCCAAAAGCAATGGCTCGTGTGGTGGTGGGTTATTTTGGCAACTAATGACACAAGGAATGGCCACTTTCGGTGATGGATATGAAGTTGTATTGGAGATTAGCCCTTCGACTGCTAATATTATTCATCAACAATCTCGCAGGCTGGCTGTATTATCCTCCATCACATAATGCAACTAAATAAGCTGTCCCTGTAGCTGCTTGTATTAATTGTTTTTGAGTAGAAGTAGCACAGGAATATCATTTGACATAAGCAAATTAACATAAATAAAGAAGAAAATTTTCAGTGTTACGAATACTAAACAAACCTTTGTATTTATCGATGCACGAGTACTAATTATTTCATGCCCTCAAACAAGTAGAGATTGTGTAAATTCAACCGGAAATATCCAGTGGTAGCTAGAGAAATTTCATTTCCAGTTTCTTTGGCGAGAAGTTTCATAGACATGTTTGCAGCTCATTGCCTCACAAATCAAGCACGAATCTGATATTTTACACGTACGCTTCTTTTGGCCATCTCTTTACTTTGTTGAATACTTGAATCATGTCCCTTAAATGATCGTCCCATCCTTTATTGTAGTATTTTTCAACACTACCGTAATTCCGGATCGAATATAGAATCCTTCCGAAGGTCTCTCTGCCTCTTCCACGCCCTGCAATCAATCAAAAAAAATGATGTCATTATCTACAATGTTTTCTTCTTGGACTACTACTCTGCTAATAATTGTAACACTTACATCCTTGTTCGCAATGATCACATTCTTTCCAATATTCGCGTTCTTGTCAATTATACAATTCCTGCATGACGGGGACATGTATCGATATGTGTAAACCCAAAAAAATTAAAAAGATAAAAAAAAGATTTTCAAAAATGCTGAACAACTTAGGAGGATGAAACTTACTTGATTTTGGTATCTCTTCCAATGCCAACTGGAACTTTGCCCTCCGCCAAAAGAGCTGCTATCTCTGCTTCAGTTTGGTAATAGTCAGCACCCATCATCATAGTATCCTGCATGTACATGACAATTGGAGAATATAATTGCACATATATAAAAGCAATAAAAATAACTAGTTATTTGGTTCAAGGGAATACGCGGATCGGGCATCTCAACTTTAAGAGAACGAGTTAAGGTGCGCACTAAATAATTATAGTTGAAATTACAAGGCCAGGAAGAAAGGGTACCTTCAACTCCACACCATACTCAAGTCTTGACCGGATTCCCACAATGGAATGTTCAACGCTGCACTCCCTCAAAAAGCATCCATGTGAAATAATAGAATCTTGAACCTAGAATAGAAAGAGTAGTCACTTGACCGGTCTCAACTTAGCGTCAAAGAACTATGTAATCTTGTTGGCATGGGCATTGAGTTTGAAATTATACCCGGCACTTCTCTATTTTAGAAGGTGGTAGAAATCGAGGAGATGTGAAAATTGGCTTCTGCGGATCATAGAAGTGAAACTTGGGAGGCTTCAAAAGCGGAGAATAAATTGAGTTTGGTAACTTGTTTTAACGAGGAAAGAAATCTGGCAGACAATGCGAAAAAAGAGAACAAAAAAAACTACCTTATCTGTCAGGGACAAATTCGCATCAAAGAATGATTTTATAGTCCCAATGTCTTCCCAATAGTCGTTGAATAAAAAGGCCTGGCATGGAAGGAAAAACAGCGAAGTTCTTAAGTGAATTATATAGAGATTGAGAGCTCAGTGCAACTTGTACGCGGATACGCATCAATTATTCTTTTTCTATCAGTAACAGAGTTAAGGTGTAATCTCGAATCAAACAGTGCTAAGATGTAATCTCAAACTAGTGGCGAGAGCCCAAAAGGGTATCATGAACTTCTTCTACGGTTATAAACTTTAAAGTACTGTTTAATCCCCGATTGTCTTATTACTTCATGATTCTACCTGAACATTAAAATCTTTAGTAGCCATCGGAATGACTTCTGATCCAAAATCGTTGGCCTCTGGGTAATGCCACCTACGGAAGATGAAAGATGTCAAGTAAGAAAGAAGCATTACTCATGTTGCTCCATATAATCATAAAACTCTGGTCAATAGAAATATAAAATTACCTAAGAAGCTTCAATAGAACCTCTGTCTTAAACAAATATATACCCATTGATGCAATGTACGGGAAATTCCTTGCTTCTTGTGCTGATAGTCCTAGAGCAGTTGTATCTACTTGCTGTGACAACAAAATAGTTTCAAACAGATATGAGCTAGTTTCCATATTCAATTATAGATTTCTTTAAGTAGTAATCAAGGGAAAGTGGAAAGAGTGACAACCATGGATCTCAAGCTTTCACCCTTAGGTTTTTCAAGAAATTGTCTAATCCTTCCTGTTTCGTCAATCTTCACCAGCCCAAAATCTGAGGCACGACTGCAGGCAAGAAGACAGTAAAAATGAACATCAAAATCCGAGGTATCAAGCAATTTATATTTCTTAGCGAGATTTTATTGTTTTCGTGACTATTGCTACATGCTAAGTAAGGATTTGGATTAAATATGTTGTAGAAATAATTACCTTTTATCCACAGGGAGACACGAAACTGAGATATCACCACCTGAGTTGATATGATGCTGCAGACAGAGATCATGTTATGAAAAAAAACCATGTTAGTGGGAACAATTGAACAGAGAATAACCAAGTTAACGACTGTGGTTTCACCTCCACGAAGTCCATATAATCCATTCGATAGAGATGATCACCGGACAATATGAGAATGTTCTCAATATTTCTATGCTTAGCATCCTAGGAGAACAAAAAAAAATGTCATCAACATTGATAACGTCAGAATTCTTACATATATTGGAGGCTGGGTAAGCTAAGAGGAGATGTCAGATCAAATAGCCATTTTCACATATGCTCTAGCGCATTTCCATTGAACATAAGCAAATAAAGATTAATTCTATCGAAGTAGAAAATTATGAAAACAGGGCATGGACTAGCTTCCACATACCTCAAACATCCAGATGAACTGTCTTACAGCATCTGCTGTACCCTGAAACCACTTCTTTCCGGATTCGCCTTGCCTTTGAGTGGCTGCTAATACCTATCGTTGAAGAGTGAAGCAGATGAATGAGAGGCATAGGCAGTATGTAACCCTTTAAAAAGCAAAATTTTCATTGGTGTGTATACTATTGTCCACCATCTCCACCTCCATTATATAGTTGTTTGTTTCAACATACCTCAACAAATCCGTCACCAAAGTTCATACCATCTCCCAAATTATAGGTTCGAGAAATGTGGCGGTTGAGAGATTGAGAATTAAACTGGGTGAGGATGTAAATTTTCTTAATTCCACTGTTGATGCAATTACTCATTGGAACATCAATTAGTCTATAACATCCCCCAATTGGTACCTAAAAAGATCATGTAAAGAGTAACAAACAACAGGAAATTGTCAAAAGAAGTTAAGATTAAAACTCAGTTCTGAATATATATATATATTATTTCGCAGTAAGCTTACAGCTGGCTTAGCCCTTCTTCCAGTAAGTGGAAAAAGTCGTGTCCCAGCACCACCACCTAATATGATGGAGGCAACAGCCTTGGGGTCTGCTTCTGGTTTTTCAAATACTGGTGCCTGAAAAGTCTGCATAGAATGCTCATAACTAAACAAGAAACCATAGCCATAACACAACTAAGGCAGCAATCAATTATGAAACATGAAAGAGAAATGGACAATAATTCATGATATAAGTGTCCAAAACCCAAATGCAAGGCTGAATATGTTACCATATAATCTTTAGCAACATCTGCGAGAATAGAACGAACTAAGAACCGCTTGCTTGTGGCACACGTTTTACTTGGGATGTTAAATTTCCCTAACCGAACGCCTGACACTGAGCTGTTAGGCTGCCCTGTGGCTGTGCTCACTCTAATCCCCGAGAATGATGAAGTGGGCAACAACCTTTCCTGCTGAGGCATTCTTGAACATACTGAGCTGAATCCATTTAACTCCATTGCCACAACTGTTTCAATAAGTGATTTGTCCTATTTGGATGAATGAATGAATCACACAATACAATGGATCATTTCAAGTCAGATTGTCTATGCATCTAAAACTTTCATACCCAAAGCTATTGGGATTTGAAACCACGCTTTCCATGCAAAAAATATAATATAATACAATACAGAAAAGCCACCCTGCAGAAGTGACTGTAAAAACACATTTACTTGAAAAGAAAAATTCAGGAAAACCAAACGAAGGAAGAGACTTGAAATAGATTAATCAATCTTTCTAAAATGCAAAAAACATGATGCCAGAAATGATATATATATATATATATATATATATATAAATGTAATATTTTCGATCTGATAATGCAGAAGAATATTAATGTTTTTTAAAGAAAGAAACTCATACTGACTGTTTTTGAAAGTGATAAACAACATCAGATTATGCTGTTCTAATATAATATTTTAAATCAACTAAAAGCGCAAGTTGCCTGAGGAAAGAGGAAAGAATGGCTCCAACATCAGAATTTTCCTTTTTTATAAACTCTCTCATTTCTTGAAAATGGGTTTACGTTATCGAGATTCTCAACAGCTTAGAATAAAAGCTTCCCACACATGGGAGTGTGAGACACCACATTCTACACTCAGCATATTACAATATTTATGCATTTATAGTACAATACCCAATATCATACGGCGCTTCCCCCTCATTTGGGTTGGGGTTTCTTATTTCTGTTTTCGACAACTAACTTCATGTGCATGCATTCATTCTCTGACTACTTAGAGAAAATTTCAACCATCCGTTCGCTCTAGTGTTCACACAATATAAATATATAATAAGAAACCATGAATGCAGAGGAAAATGACTCACTCACTCACTGTCACTGACTTCTTTTTCGATTGAACGAGATGTAAACGCCGACTGAATTAATAATATCCATTGATTAGAATATTTACTATAAGATGAAACTGAAGAATCACCGTCACCAAAGAATGGGAAGAGAGAACGCGCATAATAATATTCCCATGAGACTGAGAGCCGCCACCATGCATGCACCGCCAGAAAACAAACCAGCTTTTACTGTTAGCACTTAATTTTGGAGGTCAATGGAATCACCAAAGCTAATGAGTTGTTTGCGAATCTGTTATTTGATCTATCACTTCAAGTGGCAAGTAGGGGAGTACTGTGTTCTCTCTCTATACCGAAACTATAGCAACCATTTGAATTCATCGGGCTTCCCAACTGCTTACCGCATTATCAGTAACTACCCTTAACTCATTAATTCATATTTTAATAAATACACAATAACAATTAGTTACCTCATGTACATATTATATATTAGCTTACTATTTCTTAAATGGTTATACGCACACGGCGCATACTATTGATTTTTTCTTTTTCTTTTTCTTTTTTTTTTTTTTACTATATTGATTGGGAGGAGGAAAATTTATGAGCATCAACTCAAAATGGTTTTTTATTAATCAGTACGAACACCATGAATACGCTATTTATTTATAAAAAATAATAAAAAAAATTTTACAGCCTCTAAAAGATATTCAACATAGAACTATCGCAGTTTTAAGTTGAGTTTGAGACATATCGAACTTCTCATATGCGCAAGCCAAAAACAACTGAATTCTCAGCTGGGGGTATTATTATTGATGACACTCAAGTGAGAGATCTACTTTTTGCCTATTATATGATATGAAGAAACTGTTCTCCGGGGGGCATGAGAGAGGGAGAGAAGCTATAATATTGAAGAAACGAACAGGCTTCGCCAACTGTACAATAAATACATTTGAAGAACATCACCATTATACGCTTATGAAATCACTTATCAATTCTGATGTTATTACACAGATGTCCAAGCTCAGGCCTTCCATCCATCCATGATTTGAAATTTATTTCAGCTGGCGAACGGCAGTAAAGGAATGACCTGAACGTAATTAGGAAAAAGTATCGCCTGCAAATGCACAAAAGGAGCTGGTTACTTGTAAGTTAAACATAACAATTACCTGCCAATCTGCCAGTAAAACACATGCATGAGCGGATGGATAAACTTTAAAAAAAAAATTGATGAGAAACAGTGGCCAACGCATTAAATATCCAATGAGCTTTTTCCATTCGACAAGAATGCATTTGAAAGAATTCAGTTGGTATACAAGAAAGTACAAATCATTTCTAGCAACAAGTTTGGAATTGTTTAATTAATTCAATTAAGATCCAAGTCAGAACTCAACGGGATTAAAACAAATCAGTCAGGAAAATTTGTAATCTGTTTTCTTGAGGTGTGTAAACTAACCTTAAAGCCTTGATACCCATATCCATGAGGTATGCTCGTTGCTCATCATATTCATTCGGAAACTTCTTAAGTTCCTCGCTGTAATGCAGAATATCATCTTGTAAATGCCCTGCACCTGCACACCTGTAAAGTGAAGGAACAAACTCAGCACCAACAAGGATCAAAAGGTCCCTCAATCGCAGGTTAAATCATGCCATAAAGCATCACTTTCCCAAATTAAATACCTCTCGATGATAACGTCAACATCTGCTTTGCTCTGGGGTCCATAGACAAGAACTCTTGTTAAGTTTAATATGTCACGGTAATCACCCATCTTATGCACTTCTTCATCAGAAGCCCAAGGCAAGTTCTGTTCATACGTTGATGGTAGATGTGGGCCAACCAAAGATTGTGGAACCTTTGATGCAAAATTTGCCTCTGCATCAAGTCTAAGACAAATAATTGCCATTGCATATGCAACTCCTCCAAACCCCGTGTGTGAAACAAAAAGGTAACAACCTGCAGAGCTGTTAACAAAATTACTTTTAGTTTTATCATCATTTAAACATTAGGAAAATTTTCCAGAAAGAGGTATATCCAGTAAACTTGAAGAAGAAATTTGTTTCTACATAGTCATTATGCATGAACCAAAATAGATCAGAAAAATACACATAAACGCTCAAAGAAACTCATCCTACTTCCATCAAGGCTCAGCAACCCGTTTTAAGAAAGGCAAAATCCATTTTAGCTTAATTACATATTCTAAAGTAATTCCACTTAATAAGACCGTTTAATAATTGATCTTCTTGGCTGTTGAAAGTGTAGATGAAATTGTAATCATTAAAAAAATAAATAAATAAACGAATAAGAAGAAGAATAAAAAAGAAGAAACTATGACACAGGAGCAAAACAGCATCTTTAAACATGTTAGTCGCTTTTCTAAAAAAGATAACAGTTACAAGGACATTTTTCTTAACAGTGCAAAATTTCAAAAGCAATGATGTTAATTCAATTACTTTTATTTGTTAACTGATTTACTTAATTCATAAATCAATACTTTATGATGATCTAAGCAAGTGTATGTCTCATTTACTAGCACCAGTTGTGATGTGAACTCAGTTAATATTCTAAAATCACAAAAGCCACTTGCTGACAGTAGGCAACATAGATACGGATACTTACTCATCTTCACAGTACTGGATTGAATCAATGTCAGAAGCCAAAGCATCCCTCTCTCTCGTTAATGGTATCCTCCTATAAGTTATATTATATCCCTCATCTTGCAGAGCAGCATATACTTCAGCAGGAGTCTTCACATCATCTGCAAAGATGTTTTCCCAGTATCCTATAACACTGGACTGATTTGATGCTGGGTTATATTCTTCACGATGTAAAAGCATTCGACCACCAGACTGTCTGACCTCAGTTAGTATGTCTTGTTTTAGTCGTGCCTCCATGTGTTCCACCTTCAAAACAGTTGAAAGAAGGAAGGTGAGAAACGTACTTGGCTCACTAATTTTATTCACAAAACAAAAAACATGCTAGTGATGACACACCACAGGACCGGTAATTCCCATATGCTTGAGTGTATCAACAGGTTTATTGAGCTCCCTGAGTACAAATGGCGTGCCATTAATGTAAACAACAGCCTCCTCTCTCAGATCAGTTAATATAACTTTCTGAGAAAAGGATCCTTCTGTTTTGGTCTTGGCACCTAAATAAGCCAGCATCTCTTTAGCACCAGAAATTGTTGGAGTTGCCATACTATACACAGGGTATCCATCCACCTGAAGCAAATAAAAATTTTGGCCTTACAGTAGTATATTATACCATAAACTTGCTTTGTTAATAATCAAATCATAAGCTTATCATACAATCTTTACTATGTGATTCTCCACACTAAAAAGAACTAGAACACAACCAAACAGCATGACCTGATCCAAACAATGAGTGAACCTTGGACCCATCATTGTGCAAGGAGGTAGAAACTAGCAAATATTATGTATCAGCAGACACTGAAATACAGAAGTAATCCTAAAGCAAACCGCAATTTGATTGTGGTATTGAAAGAATTCCATTTCATTCAGGAACAAGCACAAATGTACATAATTATATTGTAATCCACATGCAGACCTTTGAAATGGAATACAGAACATGTTTGCAGTCTCTGGACTGTCCTGTTTATGTGCTTAAGAACGTATGTCCTGGACTAAATCCACCCGTTCTGATGCAGTTCACACGATCAAGTCCTTTAGTGTATGGATGTCCATTGTAAAGGCATTTTCATCAGTCACAGGTTCCATCAGAGAAGAATATCATTCTAGATTTAGATATCACTATTTCAAAAATCAAGACAATTAATAACTGATAAAAAATTATAAATTTGTCACCATTAGGCAAGCCAGAGTCAGAATGCTATAGGTACTTCACATTCAATACCAGCTTTTACAACCCCACACATATACTAAAAGTTCTGTAGCCTATGACAAATGTTCAAGATCATATCATGGTTATACTAGGGCCAATATTTTGCTCACCAACTCTCAGAAAAATATTGGAAATACTAACTATAGACTCAGATCTGAAACAGCCAAACATACCTTGTAAACATGTGGTGCACCATGAATTTGTATGTGGCTGGAAGTTCGCTGACCAGGAAAGAAGTACATTTTCAGTATAGAGCCTTTCCCCAGAACAGAACCGTTACGTGCCCTGACAATGGCCTCCATTACTGCATCTCCATGCTGGGATTCTTGTGGTGCTCTCAGTTCTTCCTGCAAACCCAAAAGCAAAGTTAGTTATGCAAGCATTGTTTCAAGTCAATAAAAAAGATTCAAAAAAATAAAACTGAAACAAATAGAGCATGTTTTCATTTATCACTTGAATTCCTATAAAATTCAAGAGAAGAAGATTTACAGGAACAGTAAAAAATCGCCCAGGCCTTATTCTTATGCTCCATTTCATTGCTTGGACTTCTGGTCTTTGACGCAACCAACTTTTGAATGTCATCCTAGATTCTCCTTGTCCACAAAACCCATCAAATGCTTCGCTTCCAAGATAAGCAGCAAAGGCAATTAAACGGAAGTACCGTTCCAAGTACTCTGCACCACGGTTAAGAGCTACCATCCTAACCCTTGGCTCAACATGTTGTTGATTGAACACCTTTCTGTAATGTAGAACAGCTTCACGTATGTTCTGCAGAGCAGAACATCTATCAATAATAGCATCTAAGGCCTCACGGCATTTGACTCCATTATCAAATAATCTTGTTATCTTCCACAACAACAGGATATCATCTATGCCAAATGCACGACCTTTTCCTTCAGTTCTTACTTTTGAAATACTGGAGGTTGATGCAGTACCATTGCCTCCATTTTCTTCACCACTCGAGCTACCACTATCTAACTCTTCATGTGTCACATCTTCATGCAGAACTTTAATGGGTCTCCCATAATCAATTCGAAGCTTCAGAAGACAAGCAATGACGGTACCAGTAGTTGTCCTTCCTCTACCCATCTATAACATAAATAAATAGGAAAACAAATGTAAGCAAAAAAGAAAGCATAAAGCAGACAAATAAATAGAACATAGTGAACACCTCCATATCCAAACAACAGAAGCAACTAAGGTGCAAAAGCTTTAACCTGACAATTGAAAACAAAAGCAGTATCCTTAGAAGCAGAAGCGATATTCACAGCCAGCATGTCAAAGTCAGAAGTCTTGGGAGCTTTTCCATCAGTGATTGGCACACGTGCATACTTAATGGGAAAACCATCATCTTCTAAGCATTTGAATACCTCAAGTGGTGTCTGAATAGAATCAGAACTCACGTGTTCCCAAGCATCAAATATTTGCCCATCATTTGTTTCATGAATGACCATTATAGCACCACCATAGCGTTCAGCTTCTCGCAAAATATCTTCTTTCAATCGAGCTTCCATTCTCTCAACTCTCTCACGATCAATTCCCTGAATGCACATATCATTTTTCCAACTTCACCAGTTATGACTGAACAAAATGAGGGAATTCAGAACAGTTAAAAACAAATAACACTAAAAAAGGAGATACATAATTGTCAGATGCTGGGACTCCGCATTATTTTAAGATGCTGCCAAGACTACTTCAACATGTCCTTAATAAATATATAATTTACAGCAGTGAAACACTCAAACAGCAGCTACACAACAGTTGGTGAGAAATAGTGCACTTTATGATAGCTTTTACTATGTTTTTAACAAAATAAAGACATAGACAAACAAGAAGAAAAACAAAGTACTGCCATCCTTGTTGTGTCTATTTCTTAATTTCAGAAAATTGGTAGTAATTCTGTGCTCTATAACATAGTTAGCAATGACCTGTGTCTTGATCAAACAGACAATACTGCTGGCCACCATTTGGTGATGCGATCATGCATATTAACAAAAGCATTGTCTGCACTTGGACTTGGTTTATTTATTAACGCACTCCTTTTATATATTGAGCAACACTTGTAGTATTGTAATTATATAAACTTCTAGTGTCATCTTACTGTGATATAGATGCAAGTAAAGTGCATAAAGTAAAGCAACTCTGAGCCTGAATGCTATATTATGTACATCTTCCACTTCAATGAAGTTTATATATGTATGGAGAAAATAATTAATATACCGTGTACTCCAGCATATTTTTGTAAGGTCTTTCAACTTCACGGAGGACAAACGGCTTGCCATTGATGTAGATAACAGGTTCTTCTCTCATATTATGCCAAAACACTGGGCAACAACCTCTGGAGTGGCCAATCCTCCTAATGACAGATCGAATACCATCAATAGTTGGATTTGCAACTCCATATACTGGAAACCCCGCAACTTCCCTGAAATTGGGTGCACCCTCCACTCTCTCTGGCAAACTTTGGTTTTGACAACCAGGACAGTGATCACTTTTAAGAACAGTTTGACTTCCTAGTACTTGCCCATTCCTCAGGGCAGCAACGACCCCCATCTCATGAGGACGGCCATCAGCAGATTCAGCCATCTTCATCAGAGATGGCTTCATATTTGCATACCCAAGAGCACCCATTGGATCTCTCCTGAGCAACCTAAAAGAGGGCACAAGCTCAGCGAAGAAGTAATAAACAATGCCTAAGATAGTAAGATATCATCTATTTTTTCAGTTGATGGAACAGAAAAAATGGCATCACATTTGAATTTTATAAACAATCAGGCACTTGTGACATTATCTGAGTCATATAGTGTGATAAGGAAAAATATATATTAAAAACTGATCAGGGGCAGCATAGACCTATAGAAGCTTCGCTACTAAGGAGTGATTTGATTCAAATGATAGGGACGATAGCCGGAAATGGAAGACATGAACTGATGTAGGTCATAATGAAAAGAGATCTCATTCTCAAGAACTGATATAGAATTATGGCAAGTGATGCGGCAGAAAGCAGAGAAAAGACTTGTGTGAGTCTGGCTATTTTGGGATTAAAATTTGGTTGAGTAAGTTGTGCATGTCTAGGGAGACATATGGATTGATCTGTGTCTAGGGAGACATATGGATTGATCTGAAAAGGAAACCTTTGCATAAATATCTACTTATATATATGTACCTGCGGATAATGCTATATAACTCAGGTCTGGCTTTCATCCAGTCAGCAAAACTACTATGACCAAAAGAACTAGAGCGAAGGGCTGCTCTTTCTGTATGAATGTATACAGCAAAGCATATGAGAAAGTAATATCTCTCTAAGTACTCCACAAAAAAAGAAAGTGATGCCTGCCTCTTCATCTCATCTGGTTGACGCAGAATACTATTTCGATAAGTGGCAATTGCTTCACGTAAATTCTGTAATTCAGTTAGAGAAACTTTTCAATGAGGTGAAAACCCCATAAACTGAAAATTAAAAATATACCTTATACATAAACAGTTTAAAATGATGTGGTACAACAACGAAGGCAAACAGACTGTGGGAGAAACTTTCATGAAACTAGAACAAGAACTTAGAAGATATAGCCAAATGGTTTGAAATATCTACAGAACCATACCTGCATGGAGGCACACTTGTCAATTACTTTATCAACTTGTCTTTTGCCTTCAACACCACCCTAAAGAAATTTCCCCTCGATGAAAAGCTCAAAATGATCAATTTAAACAAATGGATAAACAAACTAGTAATCTATACCTCTAAGACCCGGATCAAGCTTCTTATGACTGCATATTCTCCTCTACGAATTGCCTCCTCTGAGTTTGGCAAATTATCGGCAACGCTAGAACCAGAGTCAAAAACTCTGCCAACTGAATTTGTTCTTGGGATGCCTATATTATGTGAACATACCACATAAGTATGAATTATTATTTAGCGACCAAACTATTACACCCATTTAGCAAATCAGACACAGTGGTACATTGAAAGAAAACCTAGTCACCTTTCCAATTGCCTAGTATATTTCTTTTTCTCTGTTTTCTTTTACCACCTACAGATCAATTGTTTTTGCATTCCACCTTTGTTTGATGCTGGACTTTGTAGTGGTTCAGTATTTGAATGGTCAAGCAATCAATAAGCTGAGTGAGCACCTACTTTGGCTTAAAATTTTGAAAGAAAGTCTTTTGGCCAGAATACTTAACTTTATGCTATTTTTTATATATTTTATCATATAACTGGATCTAACAAAATCAAAAATAATTTTCATGGACCTGAATATATTTCTTATTTTTCCCACTAAAAGAGTCAACAAGGTATTTTCTCCCTAAGATAGCACTGTATTTTGAGGATAGAACCAAGAGGAGATAAATCCATGCACTGGTTTCACTAAACATAGGAGGTTCCAATTAACTATTTCATATATTTGCATGTTTCATGTCTAGGAAGGTTGGAACTCCTCTCCTGCTCATGGAGTGACACCTACTAAAAAGCTCGTCAACCTCTAAATCCTTGAAAGTGCTCAAAACCTCAAACTAAGATGGGCCTTGGTGACACGGTGAAGTTCTGACTAGTAAAGCGTGGATCAAACCTAATCCAAGTCATGGACAATAAATAGATTTATATATCAGTTTGATTGATCAATTTAATATTTAAACAATAGATATGTATGCATATAATTGCACTGCATCTAGACACATGAAATCCTCCAGCTCCCTGACATACCAATCAAGTTTCAGTCCCAAGTATACAGCAGATGGGCTGCAGCAACAACCATGGTCCTAGGACACAATTGCCTTCTCATAATATCAAAATTGACAAAAAAAAAAATAATGAAAAGATAAATTGATACCGATAACAGTGATGGAATATACTATAAGAGATAGAGAAAAATGGTATAATACTCGAGCGATACTGATAATAATTATGAATTATATTTAGAGATAGCAAAAATGGGGTAGCATGTTTGAGTAAAGGAAATACAAGGGTACCAGAAGCTCCAATTCGGTTGAGGTAAACCAACGTTGCAATCACCATTCCTGTTGTAGTTCGTCCACGTCCCATTTGACAATTAAAAATTACCTCTGTGTTTAAGTCAGTTTGAGAAATTTTATCAACCTGAAAACAAAAAGAAAGGCAGAATATTACTTCAGGAAATTTTTGAAGAACGGATGTATTCTGTCAGCGCGACTTCAAATCCACAGACGTTAAAATTTTTACATAACATATAGGCTACACCATGGGCAGAACCACCATCATTAAGACTTAAGAGAAACACTATTATCAGACTAGATAACACAAACTGAAAATTTTGGTGGCAATTGCCAAGATGCAACTGAAAAAATGAGTTTCTCAGCGATCTGATGAATGCATACATGTCAGCCCATGAGAGAGAGAAGAATCAAAGAAGAAAGAATCCTCATACTTTCTCCAACGGGTTAACTCATGGTTCTCATGAAAACATATACTGTTACGGATCCTAAAATAAGATGTAAAATAAGAAAACCCACCAAGATATCAAAATCCTGCTCCTTTGGTGATTTTTCATCAGTCACAGGAACACGTTCATAATCAACTAGGTAACCTTCTACCTGCAATTCCTCATACACCTACAACAAAAACCATGTTTGCAACCATAACAAGTTTGCAACAAGGTAGCTTTCTAATTGCACAAATCTAAAGCAAAGGCCGAGCATCATACATCTAGCGGTGCCTTCACAGAATCACATGATACTGGTTCCCATTGGTCCACCATCTGACCATCTGGCAGTTCATCAGTGACAAGGATTTTATTTCCAAATCTGCTATGTCAAATGTCCAAAACAAATATTCTATTATGAGAAGCATTAGTAACTGGTGCTAAAGACAAATAGAACCATTATAGGAACACAAAAACTAACAGGGCATAGGACCAAAGGATGCACCTTGCAGCTTCCATTATAATGTCTTCTTTCAATCGAGCTTCCATCTGTTCAACCCTAGCCCTGTTGATTCCCTAATCCAAAATAGAAAGTCATGTCTGATTGGCAAGAAATGAAAACTATGATAATTACTTGCGGGGACCCTTATTAGGTGGTAAGCATGTAAAACCTATACACAGCAAGAATGTGTATATCACAATGTAACTTCCAAAATCCTTCTAAACAACCAGGTCACTAAACACAGTAAAATCTATCTTACTAGCATATCAAAATAAATTATCAGTAGCATGCCAAAACATGATTTCCAATATATATTGTAGTTCATGGACATGTTTGAAAGTATTTATGCTACTCTTCCTCTTATCTCAATATTACCTAAAAATCCAATTCATGCTTTTCATTATATTCAAATCACTGAGTCACTCACAAATGGAAAACATCAAAATTGCAATACTATTCTACAATGCTTAATGTTTGCAAAAGTATATGCTTTGAGAAAAGAAAATAAAATAAAGAGAGACAAGACAGGAATTTATGTCAATACATTAAGGTAAAATTTCCATGGAATTACATACTGTATATTCGAGGTTGGAGAAGGGCCTCCCAACATCACGCAAAACAAAGGGACGTCCATTGATGTACACTACCTGTGTCAAATATATGATGCTATAAAAATTAAAACAGAGAAACTTAAACGAATTCACTCTTATATTGTTGATCAAATTATCACATATCAAACAACATTTAAAGTTTACCACGGTCCAGCAGGTCGATATTCTAAAGTTGAAATTATTGGTATTACTTCTTTGTAGAAATTGCTTAGTACAGTGTTGAGAAGCATACCATATTTCAATTGAAAATTTCTAAGTCCATTAAGTGTTTGTTTAATTAATTTTAATTCCATGCATGTCCATTGAAGTTGGTATTCAATAATCACTCAGAAAAATGAAAAATTATTTCTCTATACTCTGCACAACGATGATTTCATGTCAGGACCACTTGGTCAAATTTCATTCCAGTGTTGGAAAGGTGATAAATGACATCAAAACAAAGGCACAATAAATGCTGAGTATTGAGCTGGTTCAAAATGGCATCATCACCACTATTGGCGCAAGCAACAAAAATCACACTGTTGTATTCATTTTACAGTCTGACGAGAAGAGATCAAACTTCTGGTTGTAAGCATTCACCAGGAATGATACAGGAGGTTGGTGAATAAGGGCAGAGTCTTGCCTCTTTTGAGATCTCTTAATGTTATAGGTAATGATTATGCATATTCACTTCGCAGGGTCATCAAATGAGGGCTCTGTTAACTATAATAAGATCGACATATCAGTGAGAATAAAAACCCACCATCCATGGACTCTAGTGGTTAGCAGTCTAATATACGGCCGCCACCATGAATGCTATAGGTTTACGTAAGAAATGAGCATGGTGCTCTTCCCCACATGAATTAGACACATTCCATCAGAAGCAGCTGAACTACTGTTACTAGCTAATGTTACATGACTGTCAATGAGGCAAAAATAATACATTACTATAGGTTCCATGAGGTTTAAATTCAAAACATTGCAGGATTGTGTTCTTTCATTCGTATTTTGACACCTAGAATTTTCTGACACAAATTATTGGGGTTTCCTTTTTCATACTCTCGCTAATTCCAAAAATAACTACTTCGTCTCTCCTGAAATGTAAGGCAGTTTTTTCTCTTGACTTCTGGAAAAATAATGAGACAAATTCCTACAACATTTCATGAATTAAAGTTTCTATCATTCAGAAGTACTAACGATCAAAAACTGATACCACGATGATCATGATGTTTCACCAGTCATGCAAAGCCCAAACATAAACTAAATCATAGCATTATGACCACATACTGAACAACAAGTAAAACTTGTATGCTGATAAATTTTACCGGTTCCTCACGAAGGCTAATCCAAAGAACCTGCACTCTCTTTCCATCTTTCTGGGCACCAATATGCTTAAGAACATTTCGAATTCCCTCAATCGTTGGTATCGCAACACCGTGAACACGTAAAGAGTCAGCCTAATAATAATCATAAAAGAGAGCCGGCCCCCCCAAAAAAAAAGGGAAAAAGAAAGTAATTAAACAATTGTGAGAGTATTCATTTTTTCATAAGACAAATTAATGATCTAAAGTGGTACTCACATAAGACTAAGGGAGCATGAACAGCATCCGCATCAGAAAACATACTTAAAGACATATTTAAACAAAAGCTATATATCCAAGAACTTCAAAACAAATGCTTAGATAGTAGATACCATATGTAAAAAGCACGTTAAAGCCTCTACAAAATTGAAATTAGAGATGACCTTCTTCTTCAAAAGAAAGGAAAGAAAAAAAAATATTCATGAACCAGCATCTTCAGTTCCAAAGATCTAATTCTATGCTATTCTACAAAGCATAGACATTACTCTTATATCCTACTATTGGCAAGCAATTAAATTAATAACAAATTGTGCATCTACAAGGAATCTGGGCAATAGGCTCGAAAAGAAAATCGAATAGAAGTATACTGTAAATTCGTCATAGAAAAGAAAGAAAGCACCAGAAAGCAAAGCAATAAGATTAAGGAAATGCAAGAGAATTCTAGAAATTTTGAAGAAGAAAATTTTAGAAACAAGGATTGAAGGGAATCGAAAGAAAAAGGAACAAACCTGGCGGTAATTTGGAGCGCCATCGATCTGAGGAGTCAAGCGTTTGTTTTGACAGCCGGGAAAATGGTCGCTCTTGAGAATGGTTCTTTTCCCCAACACTGATCCCCCTCTCATCTTCATCACCTGTTCTGGCTCTTTTGCTATCGACATTTACCCTCTCTTAAATCTATTTTAAATTAAATTTTAATCCGCCACCACCCCTACTTTACTATTTACACCCCACGCCCACATCCATGATCATACTCGACAATAATAGTAACAACAATTATTATTGTTATTATTATTATTATTATTATTATTATTAGTACGCTAATTATTTAACACAGACATTATATAAATTATCCTTTACACTATGACTGAAATATTCTCTCTCTCTCTTCGAATATATTACGAACTTCACGGAAATGGAATCGCCGCACCACACATGCCACAAGGCCAGCAACTTCGAATTCTTTGTTGGAAGGAGAGGAGGAAGTGTGAGAAAGAAAGAGATAGGGAATAATGAACTACAACTTTTGCTTCAGTGCCTCGCCCCAGCCTAATCATCAAGAAGAATCAGGTGAGTAATTTTATTAGTACAAGCGTCAAAAAAACTGAATTGGTGGTGGGGTTAGGACTTTGGGGGTTTTTGTTTTAAAGATTAGCTTCTTCATCCTGAGTCCTGACAGAGCAACGTGAAAGGCGTGTGTTGGCGATCATTAATTATGTTTAATTTATTTATTTTTTCAAAAAAATTAAAATAAAAATAAATATGATAATAACCCGCCCGAGCTCTTCTTTAGTGGATATTCTTTTCGACTGGCTGTGGATGCGCGTGCGCCCATCGCAAGCCGCCACCTACTCTCTCGTCCTTTGATACATTCCGCCCCTTGTTTTTTTTTTTTAATTATTATTAACTAAATTTATTTTATAAAAATTGATATGAAATGATTTAATTAGTTAAATTAAATATTATTTAGTCTACATAATTTATTTTTATTATTTTATATTTTTTTAATTAATGAATTAATACCATGTCAATTTATACAAATTTAATTTATACAAGAGTTTGTGATTATATCATTACTCTAAAAAAAAAAATAAAATTACTCTGTGAAACTTAAAAGATGAAATTTTACGGTAACAATTTTTTGCGTACACTTGAAGGAAGAATCTTGAGAGTTGTGAATCTTCATAAAATCTCAATGGCAAATGGCGTTACAAGAAAACAAAAATGGAAAAATAAATAAATGGAATAAATTTGATCAAATGAGTTGAAAGATAAGAAAAGAGAAGATTAAATAAAAGAAAAGAAGCATCTGTCGGGCGATCGTCCCACCTTGTGCATTGTCGGCTTGGAGATGGCGACCAAGAGAACAAAAGTTTGAGTTGAGTTCAATAGCACAGAACGCATGGCGACTCCAGTTGATAATATTTGCCTATGAGAAATTTTTCTTATTTTGTTTGGTTGGACGGAATGGAAGTCAAAGGCATAATAAATGCTTAAATTATAAGAATGCTCAGGACCAACCATAAAAACAACCGAAAAAAAGAGGGAATTTCGTTTTCTTGTGTTGCAAGAAAATGAAAAAGAATTAACGCCCTAATGGTCAGCCTCGAGACTTCGTATGATCTCTATTTCAAAATTAATGCATTTTCAAAGAGGCGTAATAATTAATAAAAAATGACGTTTGACTTTTGATATCTTTTGAGTCTTTACTTACCCTTTCAAATATTGTCACCGAGAATATATGATAACGTACTGTGCGTGTCGCGAGAGAAGCAATAATCTTAATTCTTCGGCGGCTTGGAGTTGGTGACCAAAATCAAAAGCTTGAGTGGAGACATGATTGATGGTCATAAAATACCACGTGGCAGGACCCTCATAAATGTGGTTTTTTTTTTTTGTTTTTTTAGTTGCTTGGAGAGGATGTAAGAAAAAGATTTCAAAAATGCGGTACAGTGTCTTACCAAAAAAAAAAAAAAGCGTAGCACAGCGAAGGAATCAAAGATTAAATGAAAATCAGAAAAGAATAAGCCTGTTCTCACGCGTCGGTAGCTCTCGTTGCATTCTCTAATTGAATATGAATTTAAATTGAAATGAATCTGAATCGAAATGAGTGAATTAGAATAAAAAATAAAAATTAAAATAAATTATTTATTTTAATTGTATGAATTATAATTAGAATGAATTGTATAAATGTTGATGTGTTTACTTTATTTTAAAATAAAAATAGATTATTATGAGTTACTAAAATAATATTAATTGATTATTGTTATTATTTATTTTAATAATTATGATTATTATTATAATAAATAATTATTTTTAATAATAATAATAATAATATAATAGTTAATTAGTTATTATTTAAATTAATTATTGTTAATAATGATGATTATTATTATTATTGTTGTTGTTGTTATTATTGTTGTTATTATTAACAACAAAAGTAAGAATAATAACTACAAAAATAATATAATAATATTTTAATTGAAGATGAAAGGAGAATTATAAAATTTAGTAGGATAAAATAGAGAGTTCAGGAAATGAGAACTAAATTTCCAAACCTCATGGAAATAAACTTCTCATTCTTTAATTTAAAAAATATGTATACTTCACATATTTCATTTTCATTCTTATTTCTATTTTAATAAATAAATATTATTAACTATTCCAATTTTAATTTCTGATTTCTCAATCCAGAAATAAATGCACTATTATTATTCAAGGATCCGGCTATGGTGCCCTGTGACACCATAGCCCCACTTTTTGTCTTTTGCTATTGGCAAATTGCTGTTAGCTCCTTACTCTCTCTTTCATTTACATTTTCACTCCAATGTAATGAAAAATTGCATTTAGCTCGTAACTCTAACCTCTAAAATTATTTTTCAATGTTCAAATACATTTTCATCTAAAATTTTTATTTCTAAACTATCCTCATATAACAAATACATTTATGGGTTCAATTAGTCTTATCTTTTAATTTTTAGTTTTTACCTATTAAAATTATTTCATAATGTACAAAATATAAATTTCTAAGATAATAAAATCTAAAAAAAATTCTATTTTATAATGGGTGTTTGGGAAGTGAGAAAATGAAGAAAAGTGGGGAGAAATGAGAGAGAGAGGAGAGAGAAAAAAGAGAAAAGAAAAGAATAACGATTAAAATGATAGTAATGAGTATTGTCGCAGCATAGCACATGCAAATACAATTGCACCTAAAAATTGTAGCTTTAAATTCTTCACACCTAGAAGCAGCTAAAGGTTTGGTGGTTGAAATAGGAAGTTTGAACAATTTATTTGTAATCATGACAATAAAATTGGTGGTGATTGTATGCATTTTTTTAACTTTAAATTATCAGAACCAAAATGAAAAATACATTTTTAGAACCAATCGTGATGGTGATTAATCCTTTTCTACCTTAATTTTAATAAGGGTACAATTAAATTTTATATGATCAAAGTGGTTAATGGTTAAATAAATAAAAAAATCTAACGGATGAGAATTGACTAATCACATTTCAAAATTTTGAAAACACGCTAACAAATGTTAATTCATTTAGTGTGCAGTCAAATTTATCATATGCTAAATAGTGGTTATTAAATAATGCATAGATCTATTATATATTAAATAATTAATATATATTAATGAAAATTTTAAAATAAGTTATTAAAAAAGTCAAACTAGGTAGTGGACTTAAGTGAAAAAATTTAAAATGATTTGAAGTTATGTGTCAAAATGTTGAAACTTTTATCATTTTTTAATGAGCCAGCAAACAATAGGGGTTGTAGAGTTAATAACCAATTAAATCCATCTAAGCCATTAAATTACTTTTATGTTAAATCTGATGGTTCATAATAGCTGATAAGAAAATGACAAAAAGTGGGAGTATGGAGTCACAGGGGCACCATAGCCGGACCCATTATTCAAACAAACTTCTGCTTTCATTCTCCACAACTGATTGAGAGTTTCCATTTTGTGCTAAATTAACCCCTGTTTAGGCGAAAAAAATTGTTAACACCCAAGGAAGAAAAGCGATGGGATTTGATTGAATATTGAAAAAAGTAACCTTTTGAAAAAAAAAAAAAAATCTTATCAGCCATATCACCTTTCAGTTCTTTCTATTATTGTGACTTTTGTTATTCTTCCTTTACACAAAAGAAGCTAAGAAAGGAGGTATTTAGGTCCGTCTACTGGTCTTCATCAAAAAGTTATTAGATCCCCAAAAAAAAAAAAAAAATCCACAGCTTCATAATAAAGGATTTTTAAGCAGAATAGTACAGACATATAAAATAAAATTTGCTGAAAATATGAAGTTCATTTCGGATTCCTTTATATACAGATTACCTTCAGTTTTCTTTATGCCCAGATTACCTCCAGTTTGTGTGACTGCGTCGGCATAGAGAGTAGGACCCATTCAATGCGAATACAGGACAATGAATAGGACAATGCATTAAACATTAAAGCAATGATGTGCTATTTCTCATCTAAACGAAATGCAATGAGAATCCAAATTTAACATCAGCCAAGGAATAACTCAGGGACGAGAAACGAAGTTATTGCAACTGGTTCTATTTTTACACACAACATTAAACTTCATTGATACATTCTATTTTGCAAGACAGGAGCTTCCCATTTCATGCCTCGATAGCTTAGTTTCAATGATATATCCCTATAGCTACACATTTGATACATAAATAACAACATGAAGGTATGGCACAGTCTGCTCTCAAGCTGAAGCATCCTCAAACATATCTGCACCTGTAATCTCTCTGACAAGATTTTTGGATGAAGGCAAGCCGGCAACCACGTCCTCTTCAATACCACACTCATTTGTTCCTCTTTTGATCTTGAAGTAACCATCCTGTTGTACAAATAAACGGTAATTCATATTTGATAACAGAGATTCCTAGCTTCAGTCAAAATTAGTCATTTAATGTGAAGATAATTTTAATGAAAACATACGTCACCCCAGCCTCTATTCCACTGATTAGCAAGAATCTGTTACAGAGAGAAGGTATATGATTTCAATAAGTAATGTGGTCATAAATATAAAAGGTGTTCAAGTAGAGAAATTGTCAACATACCCAGTAATCCTCGCCATCATCACTAGTTCCCCAACCGATAAGCTTAACAGCATGACCTCCCATTACATCGCCTGTTATGTGTTTGTAGACCCCAGACTTGTAGTGAGCGAAATCCTGTAAGATGGTTAAGAAACCATAAAAATCAAAAAGAATGTCTTTCCTAATGACTGATAATTTGGCAAATAAAAGGAAAGACCAACAGAAGCAGATTGATAGTTGAGATTCATGTCAAAAAAAATGCAGAAAAGTCAGTAGCAAGACTATAAAGTAAGTGTTTGTTTTACCTCATAAACCGTGAAGGAAACTTCAACTGGTCCATTCTTGTAAATTTCTGCCATTATGTTCTCTGGATCAGAATTGATTCTATATGCACTAATACTGTAGTGCTTTGAATTCCTCCAAAGCTGATTTTTATTGACACACTTCCTCACACACTTTGGAGTAGGATATGCTGGCTCACAACCAGGGTGGGAACAGCCAGTACCATCAAAGTAGGGATCACACTGCCAGATTAAAAATACATATATATATTGTTTATAATTTGAGCACATAATCCATGAGTAAAATCAGTAAAACATAAGAATAATAAGATAAGTCAGAAAATATGTAATATAATCTGAAAGAACCTCTAATTTCACATTAAACAACCTGAACTGAAAAATAAAACAAGAAATTAATTGAAGGCAAAAACCAGTAGAGTAATACCTCTTCGGTAACAACACCATGGTGAACAAAGTATTTCCACGCAGAAATTGGATAACCCCCGTCACAACCATCTCCACACAAAAAGCCACAGCAGGCTAAAAGATCATTAACTGATAGAGATATGTTCTGCAATGAAACATATGGTGATGATGATAATGCATCTCTGTTTGTTCTGGTAACAGACGTATTAACATTTCCAAATGCCCGAAGTTATTGTCAAGTTCAGAAGTTTCAATTACCATGCCAAAATGGATGCAGAAACGATCAGATAGTGATTCAACAGCACCAAAAGCCCAGCAAGAACCACAGTGGCCCTGGATCACCAAGATCCCAACATGCTCAGAATTTGCAAACCTCATTCACATGTAGACATGTGATTCTACATGTGAAAACAGTATAATGACAAAAGCCAACAATATCCAGAATGAAATTTTCATACAAGTAATTTTACATTTGCTAACCTGATCTTTGAATATGGAAATCAATCCAGCATTTGACACATGAAACATGAAAGCATCAGCACCATTTTCAACAAAGCCTCAAGTCACAAAAAGCCAAGACAAGTAACTTACCTAGGATC
Source organism: Murraya paniculata (assembly GCA_030449075.1). NCBI lineage: Eukaryota > Viridiplantae > Streptophyta > Magnoliopsida > Sapindales > Rutaceae > Murraya > Murraya paniculata. The sequence continues at coordinate 426,139 of JAEVFN010000015.1, read as the reverse complement.
CTACTGATGGTGCTACATTGTGGCCAACCGGACCTTGCGTCAAAACTTTTAGGCAACTTTAAGGATTTGTCATGAGTTTTAACAGGGACACCCAAGAGTAGCCCTTTAGGTGTTGGCTTGACTCCAAGAAGGTGCTTAAATTGCCCAACCTATGCATCAGGGGAAAAAAGATAAATACAATTGAGCAACTACCTCCTTCAAAAAGAAATTATCTGAAACAAAGTTGTGTAAGTCCAAAACTCACAGTGTAATTGGAAAATTGAGGATTTCTGGCAGCTTTCCATCCGGCCTTAGGGTTCTCATTCACTTCTTTGATGATTGAATCCTGCATGACCACCATAACAACCAAAATTTAGTGATTTTTGCAACTCAATCAATCAAAAAATAGAAGTATTTTCTTTCCTTAAAATCACCTGGAGAATATGAGAATCAAGCTTGAGCTTGGAAACCACTCCCTCTGCAAAAGTCTGCAACCAACACGGCATCCAATTACTCCAGATGACATACATAACCAGTAAAATTCAAAACATAGTAATAAAGAGAACCGCAAAGCAAGTCAAAACACGAAAATTGGATCCATAATCAGTTTGGTTGGTTGCATAACTCATGATAACTCCACCAGCATGCTACAAAGTTCCCATTAGTATAAATAAACTGTGTTAGTTTGAAATTTCATCTGTAATCTAATTGACTATACCATACAATACAACTAAATCATCCAATCTGCTAAGTATCCTCATCAGCTACCTCATCATTTTACTCCAAACCTTGCCTGTATTATGTCTGAACTTGGCATATACTCTGTGAGTGTCTATAATAACAACAACAACAATAATAATAATAACTACTTTTGGATTACCACAACAAAGGGGATACAATCAGATCAGATCAGATCAGATGAACAAGTTTCGCATAAAATCAAAATCTGATCCAAATTCTCTCCATGCTTAAACAGGTCAAAAGGCGAAGAAAAAGAGAAAGATAGATGCTTAAACAACTAAGTAAAGGATTCAATTCAACGTGAAAAAAAAATTAAAATAAAATATAAAGCTAGAACACGTACCTGTGAGGAGATAACGCCAAGAATTAACAAAAATGTAGCGAGAAAGAGGTGAGTTGAAGCCATGGTTGGCTGGCTCGGGAAGGACGAAGAGAGGAGAAACAGGAAAGAGCACTTTTCTTGTGTTGTGTGAACCAACCCCCCGGGCCCCCTCTTATTTGGAAGCGAGAAGATTAAGTTAATTAAAATAATGACAAAGTCCAATAATAGAGGGAGAGCTCTTGGAATTCAGGATCGGGAACCTCCCCTTGTTTTTACTCTTCTTACCCAAATATATATCTATACCTGCAAAGCACTGTGAATAATAAGTACTTTGAATTTGATTACTCTTTATTTTTATGAATTTTTTTATATGTTAAATTTTATTCCCATAATTATTGGATTTTTTAAAATATTATAGCCCACTATAATTGAAGCCTCAAAAATCCTACTAAAGAAAGAGGTGCAGAGTAAATTTTTTTTTATTTAGTAAATTAATATTTTGAGTATGAGGAGTATTCAAAATATTTTTTTAAGCCGTAAATTACCTAAACCCGCATCTCAATAGGACCTCAACAGTCCACTGCTAGAGTGAAAGCTCGATGGCGATTTTTTAATTGACGTTTTGCTTACGTTACCACGTGGGTACTATTCATCTATTTTTGCAGCTGCTGTAACGTACAGCAGCTGCATGGTAGTAATTACCTTTTTTATATATTTATACTATTTGCAATTCTGTGACCGTGATTGGGCCGATTTTCTGCCTCAATGATCTCACAACTGTGGTTGTGATATAATAAATGAATTTGTTTGGATTTTTTTTTAAAGAAAAACGATTTAGAATGAAAGAAATTAGAATATCGTTATCTGATGTTATTTGGTTGTATCCTCAATTGGGTGAAATAATATTTTGGTCTCTTAAATTTGAAATGAAGACAATTATTATTTTTTTTTTAAAATGAAGATTCGATCGCCCTTTGAAATTTATTAGTTCAAATTTGATGCAATTTTCCACGTAATAAACCAAGAATATATGCGATCAGGTCAACCACCCTTATCCCCCTAGTTCCTTATTTTTATAGAGCATGTCAAAAGATTCATCTAATTTTAATTTTTAAATGCTTAATTTGTTTACTTTTGTGGTAAATTATAATAGTGACAAAATAAGGTCTTTTGAAAAGACTTTTCAAATAAAAATATACTTATATTATTTTAATAAATTCTTCAATCACTAAATTTAACTATCCTTAATTTTGCCAAAAATGTAATTATAATATTTTTTTTCTTCAGTAAAAATAATAATATAATATTATTTAAAGAGGAAAAATACTCTTTAATATTAAAGTGAGGGAAAGATAATTTCATTTAAAGAGCTTTTTAATTTTTTTTTCTGACATGGCTTTTTAAATAAAAAGTGAAATATCATTTAAAGAGTTTTTTTAGTGATACTAATACTTTTGTGCGTTCATAAAATAGTTTAAACATAGTTTCATTGCCATTCATGATTTGTGAGTTGGACTGTGCCCATGCATCAACAAAGAATAAATTTAGAGAAGAATAGGCCTTTTGACACCCCCTCAAAATCCTTTATAAAAAACTTTTTTTCAATTAAAATTACTTAAATAATAAAAAATAAATTAATTAATTTCTTATTTGAAATGAAAATTCAATAAAAAACTTAAAATGAAGTTTTCTTTTAGAATTGTTTTACACCCATCCAATTTTATAATTTATATTTATATAAATTTTTAAGTGGAAAAATAATTATTTTTGAAGAACTCTTAAGAGTTTAGGGTTATGGAGATAAAAACTATACAATAAGAAGAAAATTATTTAAGATTTTAAAATTTTTATGAATTTTATAAATAAAAACATAAAATAAATATTATTTTTACAGTAAAGTTATATAATATATATCAAATCAAAATATTCTTTTAATGGTTGATTTTAATATATAACTAGTATTTTATAAATCAAATTGGTGACATTTAGCAAATAAAAATTAAAGAGGACATTACATGAATTTTGGAGGGGGTTAAAAGCCACCCCTCCTTCCTTCTCTTTAGAGAAAGCACGGGAAAAACAAAGATTTAAAAACATTTGTCCAATTTCACAGCCTACAATTGTTGAAAAGCGAACCTGGGGAAGGCCGAGTACTCGTTGCCCGGATTGTAATGGATAAACACGTAACATGTGGTTACAGTTTTATTTGCGTATTCCTTAAAGAAAGGGCAGCAGTGCGGTTGAGTGTTGAAGACTATTTATTTATTCTTTTTATTTTTTATTTTGAATACGCACTCGCGAAGTCTAAGGAATCAAATATGGACAAATAAGACTCGGCTTCCTAGCAATTCAATGTACAGCATGAACCAAAAGTAAATGCAGATTCGGCACCGTTGCTTTTACTCAGATCAATACAAAAAAATGAAAATTCTCTTAACAAAATTGCCAGTCAAAATGTTATTATACACGCATACAATATAAACCATTATCATAGCGAGAGACTCGGATAGAAAAGACCAGTGGAGGAGAGGCAGCGCCCTTAAACTGGTACGAGCCCTCCAGAAGAGTCGGGAAAATGGTGCAAAGCCTCAGTTAAAGTGTTGAATGCCTTGTCATAGGATATAAACCCCATAAACCAAAATTCATAACCATCCCTGGTGACGACATGGATGTACTTTTCTGAAGGGTTCAATCTATTTGCAGAAGGATTTACCGTTCTCAACTGATCAAGATCCACCACCACCTGCATGCATATATAATGGACATGTACGCAAACATTTCGATATCCAAATTCAATAGTTACAATCAGGTGATACCTTGAAGTACATCCACTCCTGCTGCCCCGAGGAAGAATAATGAGAGAGGGGATGGTCGCTGCAGAAGGCCATTCTTTTAGTTGAAATATAAAGTGTCCCGATCACAGGTCCATTGGAAGTTGATATATAGCAAGCGTAAGCCTTTAGGAGCTTCTCTCCTGCCAGTTTATGAAATTCTTGTTGGAATACCTTCTCATACCCTCCTTCCGTAAGCACTTTTGTCCCTTGAGAGATCTTTGCCATTGCTGCATCACTAAGCCTAGGACTGATCCTCACTATATATCGTACGTACGTCAAAGTTCAAACGTTAAGAAAAAAAAAAGAAAAAAGAAATGATATGCTGCAAATCTAAATTAAGCTGAATCATTTAATCAAAGACAGCTCAATACCAAAAAAATCATTCAATCAAAGAGCATATATATATATATATACAGCTCAATACCAAAAAGAAAAAAGGGGCTCACGGTGATGCCAGACGTTGTCAGCAAGGCACTCTGCTTTTCTGGTGGCATCTTCAAATCTTTTCCGACATCGGTTCAACATTTCACATATTGTATCCAGTGACCCTGAAACAAAACAGACACTCACTTTATTTGTTACATGAAACAATATGATCATCATCCCTAGCTAGCATATTAGAAACCAAGATGAGTTAAATATGAAAAATTCAGAACCCCACTGTTGCCAGATGCAGGGAGTGGAGTAAGATGAAGATAAGGGTTGCTGTTGTTATTGTAGTTGGAACTCATGATGAAGATGATCTTAATTTCCAAAGAAGACTCTAGGTGGGGTGCGTCAATCGGCTTGCCCTTGAGTATATATATTTTGGGTTTCTTTTTGTATTTTTGTTTGTAACGATAATATTCTCCATCGATCAGTAACTAGTGGTTTTGGTAAAACGTCGGTTCTGGGAATCTAAAGTAAAGATATGTGTCCACTGTATGACGATGATGATAGTGATAGGCATAGGCTAACGATAAGCTAAACAATGGAATGGAATCACAAGTGCTGCTATTGTTTGTCATTATGGCATATTAACTTATAATAGCAAGAAGCACCTGCAAGAGGAAGCTCAGTTTTTTTTTCCCTTGGGTAAACGCGATGCGTCGAGAAAACATGATAAATTGGGAATACCAACAACCAACCTCACAAATCCGGCTAACACGACTTGTCAGGTAAATTTAATTTGTGGTCATTGATGTTAATAATATATGAACCATTATTCAATATTCGGCTGATATCAAGTGTCAACCATTATTCAAGAGGAATGAACCACATAAGCTTTATTATAAGGAACACGAATTATCTACCTAAAGTGATAATAAAATTGATATTATTATCGTGAGATTATTAGTCATCAGATTAGGATGATCAAATCATTATTATGTAATTATATAAAAATTTCGAGAAATTATTAATTTTCCCGAATTAGTGAAAAAATATATACATTGAGGCATAAAAAGAAAAGGTTATAAATGAATTAAAAAAAAAAGTTTTTAAAAGCAAAACCCGCGCTTAGGCTGTTGCCGATCACGCCAATCAAGATTTAAATAGTCTTAGGCTGTTGCCGATCACGCCATTCAAGATTTAAATAGTTTTTTAAGTAACAAAAACATATTTAATCTGTAATTAAGGGGGTGTCTGTCTGTTACTTGCGAAAAACACTATTGCTTCAGACTTTTGACGTCGATTCACTTCAGTCACTCACATAAGCTCACTGTACAAAAAACCCACAAAGGGGCCAGAAGCAAAAATACAAAATCAAAATTGAATAGCACTAAAAAAAAAAAAGGAAGGAAAATAAAAAAAGGCAAAGCCAAGATGGGGAAAAAAATGAGAGTGAAAAGGCAAAAAAGAACTAAAGTTATGGCGTTTATTTGCCATTCTCGAGAGCTACACGTACACTACAAAGGTGAAAAAAAAAAATCCAAACCTATTGCTTCACTTCACTATTTTAAGGGATCAGCCTCGTCATCTCTCGATCAGTTTTTCCCAATTGCAGCTTTGTATTCTATGCTTATTATTCTGCTTTTCAATTACCCAGTCTCCAGCTTGCCAGATTGTTGATTTTAGTAGAAAGGGATTTGGTGAGCTCCGAAGTTACCGGTAAACTGTAGTTAGTGTTTTGAATTTTATCCGTAGGTTGAAGAGTTAAAAATTCTACTGAATTTATGAATTGCATTATTTTGATACTAAATTTTAGATTTTTATGTACAGCATTCTTTGTGTTTTGGGTGGTTTGGATTCTTTTGGGATCATTGGGTGGTATGGGGTGGAAATGCATATTTCAATGCTTTACTTGATATTTTTTTTAGGCACTGAGAGTCTTTCCGCTGCTATATTTGTTGAGGTGGCTGTTTCTGCTCCTGTTTTACCCATTTGAAATTGGTTATGTATCTGCATTTTTTACTTTGCTTAGAGGTTTGTGGTTATATGCCTTACAATCTTGAAAGTTTCAGGTTGCTGATGACAGTTGTTAGATGATGTAGTTTTATTTACAGAAATTGAAATTTGTGGGAGTTGAGATTAAAAATTCCTCTGGCAATCATATTTTAGGACCTCGAATTCTAGAAATTGTCATATAATTCTTATTGATTTTGATGGCTAAAATCCGTCCTCTTTCCAGGAATCTTTCTTCTGGCGATGACTGGCGATGAAGCTTTCAAATTCACAATTTGTACATTTTTCCACGTCTAGATTATAGAGTTCACATTCCTTTTCCTTCTCAATGGGCATCCGGAAGATTGGCCAGCGGGGAGTTGGTGGCTTTTGCAATCAAATTTCTGATTTCAATGGTAAAGACATGAAGATGAAAAAGAGCACAATCCATGGAATAGACTACGAAGATCAATTTGATGATAATGAGCTTGCAGAAATGGGCTGTGAGCTTGGGATGGTGGAAGGCCAGCTTTGCAATATACCGTATGAACTTTACGATCTGCCAAATTTGAGGGAAATATTGTCTTTGGAGACATGGAATTCTTGTTTAACAGAGGAAGAAAGGTTCTCTCTCTCTGCTTACCTTCCCGATATGGACCAGCAGACTTTCTGGTTGACCATGAAGGAGCTCCTTGGTGGTAGTGACTTGTATTTCGGCAATCCTTTAGATACGCTTTTCAAAAGATTGAAAGCTGGATTCTATCCTCCGAAAGTGACTTCCCTCAGAGAATGTTTGCAATTTATGCAGAGAAGAAAGTATTATCATTTATTAAGATCCTATCAAGACAAGATGGCAGAGATGTTCAAAGAGATGAGCAGGCTATGGAACCAGTGTGAAAGAAGTATTAGCAATCAAGAAAGAGTTCATATGTGGAGAACAAGGAGAAAACAGAAGGGCAACAATTTGCTTGATCTGAATACAATCCCTGAGGATGGTGATTTCTTATGTGAGGAAACTAACTCAGATGCCGCTCTGCATCATTTGTCAAAGAAAATAAACTCACTGGGTAGTAAAAGGTCAGACAATATATTTTCTTCTCTGTCTGCCAACAGAATGAAATTTATAACTCCAAACTGCAATGCAAAGGGCCCTTTGAAGTTAAAGGAATCTCTGCATGGTTCAGTTCAAAACCCCTATCCAAAAGCAACAGCCAGTGACATCTTGGAGAAATCCCGAACTCAACCAAAGGGTCTGCTGAAAGTAGTACCCAAAGTTCCTTTCCGGCTAGATAATACAAAAGTGGTACAGAGACAGCAACAACCTACCTTAGATACTAAAATCTCTTCTTTGCCAGCACCTGTCTACTTCAGGGATAAAGTTGGTCTACATGAATACCCTCTCCTACAGCAGAAAGTTGGTGATGTTGACGTGCATACAACTTTGGAGGAGCCTGAATGTGTAATGAATCAGCAAGAAAGTGCCATAAAAACCAGTAGATATTCAGAGAGTTCTACTTCGACAAGAAAGATAAAGAGGGAAATGAATCCATCATTGGATGACGTTGATGATTTAGGAGTCTGGAAAATGTCTAGAAGCAATGCAGGAAGGGCTTCTAACGTTGAATACGAGTCATTAGTGGATGCTACAAGTGAAAAGAGATACCGGTTTGGAGGTAAAAATTATTGGCAGAACTTGGGTCTTGGAAGTAAAGGAATTTCTGAGAGTTCCTTAATACAATTTCCCTTCAGAATTCAATGCTATGGAGGAGAGTGGCAGATAAAACCCATGCAAGAAGAGCATGTTGCAAATCATTCAAGAATTCCAGATATGGTCTCTAACAATTCAAATCTTGTTGTTGGTAAACACGAAACATATGCGGCATCTCCTTCAGATCAAATGAAGGCCCACAGTGATGCCTGTGTCAAAATCTCAGAGAAGCTTACTGGTAAACCCAGTGTCTCAGAGGGGTCTAAAGCTGAGCTTGCACTTCCTTTGACATACAAGAGAAGGAAGGCTCAAGTAAAGCACAACTCACTTCAGTTTGGCAAGCCAATAACAACAGGACTTGACTTGAACTCCGCAACCTCAAAGTAGTCAAACACACGATAGAGGGATTGTGCAAGCTGTGAAGTTTAAGTTCACGGGTTGGAAACATGCACTCTTGAAAAAGGAATTTTAAGCTACACCTTGCAGCATTAAAGTAGGTATTCCTTGCTAATATCAAACTTCGTCATCTGTGGTTCATAAAATCGCTCATGCTTTGCATCTTTTTATGTATATAAGCCACCGTATATTGTTAAAAAATAGCCTTTTTTGGCGCAATCCTCTCGTTGAACAAAATATTATTACCTGCCTTGCAGTGTCAGGGTATATTGCATATTGGAAAGACAGTTATCGAAATATTCTCTTCTACATCTGCTATTTTAGATCATTGCGCTGGAGATGTCTGGCTATGATGCAATATGGTGGTTAAATTTACCGTTTGTAGACTGTGTTTTTGAACAGTGATGGACATGTGAACTGACTTTCAAAAACATTTCCTAGTGAATGGATCAATTAGATTTTTAATCTGTAGTGACGCCTAAGAGTTTGTGCTTCGCTACAGATTCATCCCCATCATATTATTTAGTTGGCTGAACCAGTGCATGAAAAATAAAGAAACTTCTTTCACCTGGTTTATGTAGGTCACATGTGCTGTTTAAGTTCTTTTGAAAGTCATGCAACATGTCTCATGTGCTTTCCTTGTATGCCAGTCTCTATGCTGCGTTTTTTCTTTATAGCCAAAATAAAATTTGATTCTTTGCACTGGATGGTCAATTGAGATGTTGGGCAAACCGAAGTGAAGTGGTAGTAGTTTCTTGGAATGGTTATTTGAGAGTTGAGTTAAACACGGCTACGCTCTTCCACATGCATACTTGCATAAGGCCTGAACCCCTGATTTCAATTCGTTGAGGCTTTTTGTTTTGGAATATATAATGATCAGATTCTAAAAGAAACCCATTATTATTATTATTTTGTAATTGCAAGTATTCATCTTTTCCTACCTCCAATATAGCAGTGTGTACGGATACTTGGCCTGCGGGAATATATGAAACCTTCTATTCAATATGCAGCATTTACTTGAGAAATTGCAGTTAACTCTTCTGACTCCATCGTCAATATACTTTTTAATCCATTTTTTTCTAAAATCTTGAGTGAAAAATAGATTCCAAAAAAAAAAAATTTGTCAAGTAGATAATGAGAAATTTTTTATCTGTCCTTTAAAATATTCTTTAAAAGATAAATTGAAGGCATACGCCAAGGCGCACGCTCTATGTTGGACGAAGAAGGATTGATTATCCGTATTCAGTGAGGTATGACATACACACTATTTATTAACGGAACACGCTCCGAAAAGACACGGGAAGCGTTGTTTTTGGAAAAAGGAAAAAAATCCCCAAAACGACATCACTTTAGGTCAGTAGCAGGCAGCAGCTGATACTTAGCCCCGATTTTCTTATCCTAAAAACCAGCGTTTAAGAAAATTCCAACCGTTAAAATTTCCCGCTAGAGTTTTCTCTCACAGCTTGCCCAGGCAGAGGCAGGCCTCTGAAGGAATCGTCTCGTTCTCGTCTACTTATAAAAATATTAAAAAAAAAAAAATCAGATAACCAGAAGGAATTTTCCTATCAGGGTGTTGATCGATGTTATCTTGTCAAATTCTCTCCTCCTCATCATCAACGACTCATCGTTTATTAACAACTCGTACGTTTTCTTCTTCCACTGCTTCTGCGCTCAAAGTTGCTAGCAGTTCTTTGAGATTGCCGGAACTATCCATCGATGAGCCGTTCAAATCTGAGTACAAATCAAAACCTAACAAGAAAGATGTTATCGAATCCAATACAAAGAAGTTAAAGAACGATGTGGTGCCTAGTAATCAAGATGAAGATGAAGATGAAGATGAAGATGAGAGAATTCCAATTTCAAGAATTCAAGTTCCTAGACAGAAATACATCCCGGTTTCCAAGGCTGAGCTATTGGATGCGATCGTATCAAAAATGTTACACTCTCAAGACGATAAAGATCAGTTTCTCTTAATCTCCTCGTGAGTTATCTTTCGGGTTTTCGGACATTTCACCTCTATGTATTTGAATTTCTCAGTTTTCTTGTGGCTTAAGTTAGTTTAACTGCAGGTGTTTGGACTCCATTCTTCATGCTGAACACAAAAGCATATTAGAAGAAATGCGAAATGATTATTTCTACACGGACTCCTTGAACGATGAAGGATTATCAAGTTCAGAGACGGAACTTGTAATTGACGATAATGAATCTAAGTTGGATCAAGTTGCAGCTAATGTGGATAATTCTGACTCACCAGACTCGGATAGTGATACGATCAATGGAAATGGCAGCATGAATCGGTTTGGTGAGGCTGAAGGACAGGAGTCTGAACTTGATAAGTTATTACCTTTTAATTACGGTCTTGACTTATGGAATATTTTGGGTTCTTCAGCGAAAAATGTCAAGAGTTACTCTGATAGGGAATCAAGGTTTGTCACTGGCTTGATTCTCGATGGCTTTATGTGTTTCGAGAAACTGACACCCACACTTGATTGAATTGTGTTTCTATGTGCCTGCACAATAGAAATTTTTGAGATGGTTGTATCTAGATTTTTGTTCATTATGCAACATTTTTGTAGACTAGATGTTGCCACTCGTTTCCAGCGTGCTTTCATGCAGCTTCTTCATAATGCTCAGTTTGAAGAACTTTCGGCTGAAGATTTGAAGTTAACCTCTGCTTTAAACTCAGATTATCTCCTAACTCTGCCAATTTATATAGACTGGAAAAGGGCATCTGAATCCAATGCAATAATATTCAGGTAAATACTGTCATACTATCATTATAGCCTTTCTTCTATTTTTATTTTCATATAAACTTCTATTCAATTTTATGGCAAGGAACCCTGAAATATCTTTGTAACACCCTGAAAATCGAGCTGGAGTAACAAATTCCGTTGGCTTTTTCAAATTGACTTTAATGATGATAATTATCAGCAATTACGGGTATTACAAACTTTCACTTTGTAGCTTTAAGGAGCAGTTGTTGCAAGAGAAGTGCAGAGTTCAGGTTGCTGTTAAAGAATCACAGATGGAAGTTCAATTACAGTAATTTATCATTTTAAACGGTTTTATTTGGCCATTTTTCTTTATGGACTGTCCTATAAATTATCATCATCATTGAACATAATTTGAAAATCTACAGCAACTGAATGGTTAAGCAATTTTGATGACATGATTAATGATTTCAAATTTAGAAATCTAGTGCCACCATACATGACTGGCTGATTTGTTACCGTATTCACTTTTCTGTTTTGGACTTGCCATTTTTCACATTTTTTACTATAAAAACTCTTGTCAGTAGAATGTTTAAATTTCACGTGCAAACACCCTTTCCCTTATAGGCGAGGATATGCAACCGAGAGGCAGAAGGGTCTATTAATTGTTGCAAAACTGGATTACTTACAGTCCAGACTTCTGCAAAGGATCTTCTTTATTATCTCAAAACCAATGGGGAAAGTTGGCAAATGGATAAGTGAGGTGATTGCCTTTTTCCTTGACTGTTTCACAGTTGTTTATTATCATGTAAATTATGAGTTGACTGTTGATGTATGATGATTAGCTTTTTAGTAATGTCTCATTGTTGTTGATCTTTAATCAGTGTTTGATTATTTGTTGGTTTTGAGAGATAGGCCATAGCGTTCTTGTGAGAAGGTCATCTAGAAGAAGAGTTGTATCTCTGGTGTACACCACACCCATCAAATTGGAAAAATAGTATTGTAAGACTGGGCAGGCTTAATGGGATAGTGTTTCTGTTTAGTAATTAACATGCTCATTTTAGAAATTGCCCAAAATTTGGATGTCGAACGGATGATTTCAAAGCAAGATGGGTACGAATTTCTGTCCTCTAACCTGTATATTAGCAGTGATCAGAGAGAAGACTCTCAATGACAGTGGTTAGACCAGTGGAGTAAAGACTATTTAGATGAAACAGGATCCAAGTTGAAGATCCAGTTATGACAAGGTGAGGATGTAGGCTGATGTACGGAGGAAAGATATTTTAATATATTATTTGACAGACAATTTGCCATTGATAGAGCTGAACAGCTGTGAGCATTTTCAGCAAAATAGTTGTACTGTGTTTGTGGTAACAAGCATTATCCTTTTATGATGGTTGTTGAAAAGATTTACAAGGTGCTCTTAGCGCTGAAAACTTGGTCATATCAAACAACAGATACAGATGCAATTATGATGAACAGGATTTCAAAATACATTTTCACTAGAATCAGGTATGTTGAAATTGATTCAATGAAAATCCCCTTTTCAGAGAATCTTTTGAGAGAACTGTAACCTTCAGAACCATCAAGGCTCTATAATGTGCTCTATAAGGATAAAGTTCCATTAATTTTCTCTAGTCCCGAAATCTTGTGAGTATGAATCTTTCTATTGTTGTTGTAAGGTAACCAAGTAGTTTCAATAAAGATAGTTATGGTTAGCTTCTGATCATACGAAGTTCGTTGTTGACACATTTGATATCTGTTGCTTCTTTACAGGCTCTTAGTAAAGCTTGTCAGGCAGAAGAAGTACAAGAGATAATCAAAAGAATGAAGCTTTGGCTTGACGAACTGTCTCTTTTCCGTCAATCTTATTTTAGTAGCCAACAAAATTCTGATAATCTGCTGGAAGCAGACCAGCTTTCAGATGGTGAGCTTCCTATTTGGTTGGCAGCACAGAGGGCAGTCAGCCGATATGAAGGATTTCTGTCGCCAGTTGGTCCCCGGGGAAGGCTCTTGAGAAAACTGCTTACATGGATTGGACTAGCACCTTCTACCCCGGAAACTCCGTTCCAGCTTGAGACTGTTAGTAATGCTTCTGAACCATATTCAAGGTTTGTGAAGTTGAAATTACTCTTTTTCTTAAAAAAATAATTTTGTCATGGCAATTTTTTCATAATTTATTTATTGAACCATATTCAAGGTTTGTGCTGTTGAAATTACTCCTTTTCTTTTCTTTTCTTTGTTTTTTTTAAGTTTTGTCACAGCAATTTTCCACAACATATATTTTCTCCTTTGCTGGTTCTCATTATGCCGATGGTAATACGAAACTCAATACTGTTCCAGAAATAATTGTTAAAATTAAAACTTAATAATGATTTGATAAAGAAATGCAGTATTATTATTTCTTACTAAGAAGAATCTAATGCTTTGATAAGACATTGAGGTGTCTATGCTTTTTTTTTTTTTTTTGACAGGTTGATTTTATTTTATTTTATTAAAGTTTTTGAGATTAATATTACCTTGAGATGAATATACTCTTATTTAGTACCAAAGGGGCTGTCTCGGGAAAGAAGCTGTGAATTCGAGCACAGTCCAGGGTCGTAAATAAGATAGATTTACCTTTTTGTCTTTAATAAGTCAATTTATGTCCATCCAAGAAATTAAATCTTGATTATTTGATTGTAAGTGATACCATGACTACGGATGGCCTTCGAGCATTAACATTCCATTGGAAATCTGAAGATCTTCAGAGTTAGCTGTGGGAATTATCTGACACATGATAGTTTAGAAGGTCTATTTACATGATCCTGCAATTTGTTTTGCTTGAAGGTTTGTCTAGCCATTTTAGTAGCATGCAATAAAAGATAGAGCATTACCATTTGAATTGATGAACTAACAGAAGACTGCTCTCCCAGGCCAATTTCCTTATCAAGGATATCACTTAGTGATATATGGAGGCCTGCTACAGGGAAATACTGCAGAAAAGATATATGGAAAATGTTAAAAACTTCTGTATCCATTCTCCTTTCGCAATCAATCCTCCAGGTATCTCTTATAGACATAATCCACTTATCTTTAATCATTTTTCTCCCTGTTGTATAAATATTTATTTGAAGACTGATGTTTATTTTACCCACTTTTAGCTCATAACAACCTAAGTATCATGTGATTTTAAACTACATGGTATTAGACAACCTTCATTTCTATAATTTTTATTATTAGCTGTTATTATTGTTCTTAAATTTTTGTGCTTTTCCTTACTAGGAGCCAGCATTCCAAGAATTAATTTTGCTTTATACGGATGACATGGATGAAAAAGAAACTAAAGATAAAGATGAGGTTCCATCGTTGCGGTTAAAGATTTATGAGAGAATTCCTATTCCAGATTTACCTGTAAATACTTCTGACACTGCAAAGTCTGTTGATTCTCTCGTGTTTCATGTTTTTTTCATTTTACTTTGTGTAATTTTTTTTTGTTTATTCTTCAAGCATTTACTAACAATTTTCACATTGTTTTAAAATACTTTGTAGGTCATATTTCCTCACAAGAAGCTATCTTTTCGTATCATAGACACGGTAAGAACTGGTTGAATACATCTTGTGTGATTCCTCTTGGGAATTTCCAATCGTGTACTTTTGGTTATTTCTCTGGTAGAGTCTCAGTTAAAGCTTACAAGCTGTTGTTTTGGTATGTATAGGATTTGTTTCATGTAAGACTGATATATCTGCAATGAATTTTGATGTTACCCTGTAATATTAAAGCTTGGCAGTGGCTGGACCTTGGTCCTTGAATTTGATCTGATTCAAATCCAAGTACAACTTAAGTAGTAAACCGTGTCCCAAAAGTTCTAATTGATGTTTTTGAAATTAGTGAGGTGAAAAAAGGTATCATAAGGATTTTTGCTCCGGACTTTTCTTCTCTTCGCTCAATATGATGAACCTTTTGTAGGTGCGGTTGGATGTTGCGTCAATTTTGGGGCTTTCAGCATTCTTCATTAATTACAAATTTGAGAACATCTCATCTTCTCCGTACGTCTAGTTTCTGTTTAAAATGATTTGCTGTTTTTTTACACATAACAGTGCATTTTATGCTGCAGTTATGAAAGGTAATTATATTTTACCATATTTTGTTTTTGATCCAAGGAAAATAAGGTTCTAAGAGAAAATGTTTACTGTTGGTATTTCTGTGCTGCTCACTTAATCAGGATTTTTTTTAATAAGAATTGACAATTAGTTCCCATTCTTGCCCTCTTTTTCTTGAATTAATGGTAGCACATAATTTTTTCTTAATTTTTTAAAATTTTTTTTATGAAATCAAATACATTTATTTGAAAAACATTTATAATGTCATTATTTTTTGTTTTTAATACAGATCAGCAATATTTCTTGATGTCATTGCTATCAGTGCTCTCATAATATATGTAACCCGTGTGGCTTTGGGTTACAAGCAGACATGGGACAGATATCAGGTGGGTAAACCAAATTATTCCGCATCAAGTGTTTGAAATTATTCTACTTTAAAATTATAAAAATAAGGTTTAAGGACTATACTGTCCTATCTGTTTCAAGATATCTGGCTAATTGTTTGAAGGAATCTGTTATTGCAGCTTCTGGTTAACAAGACACTTTATGAGAAAACCTTGGCAAGTGGCTTCGGTTCAGTTCACTTTCTTCTGGATGCCTCTGAACAACAGCAAGTGAGGAACATTTTGTTTTATTTATTTTTCATGAAATGCAAAGATAGTCTTTTACTTTGTGTAAAACTTAGTGACCCAGCAAACGTTCCATGTTCTTTAGTGGGATTCACAAAACTTTTAAGACATAACCTAATTAAAAGGACCTTTTTAAAGAAATATTTGTATTTCGATTCTAGAATTTGAATGTGCCAAGTGATCCTTGTCAGTGAATTTAGCTGGATCTAGTTTCATGTCTACATGAGAATTACGCACTGGTCAAGCCACTCTTTAAATTAAATTCTTATGAAGAAATAGAATTTACTATTCTTTACTTTATCTATTATGATTGGATTTTACAATGAGATCCTATTCTTGCTTTTGAGTCCAGTACAAGCAAGCCATTTTGACATATGGAGTTCTGCTTAAAGAAAGGAATGGCCAGGTTTGCCCTTACTAGTTCCTAACACGTCCTAATTTATCTAGTGAAATGTTGCTGTCAATATACGTTTTCTGAGGGTTCTCAAACAAGAATGAATATTGATAACCAAGAAGCCCTTTGTAGCTGCAGGTCACTTGTCGTCGAACTGTTAAAGACAAATGTGAGCAATTCATATATGATGTTTTTAAAGAAAAGGTAACAATGCACTGAGTCTTGAGATAATTGATTTGTAAAGTAGCCCATATCGTTGAAAATTGTTGAGTGGGTTGACATGAATGCAGGTAGAAATGCCTATTGACAAGGCAGTGAACATGCTGGTGAGGTTGGGCATGGCGAGAGAAACATCAATTGATGGAAGATTTAGTTTGCAGGCAACTCCTTGCCCACAGGCATATGAAGCCCTACAAGAACGTTGGGATGGTTTGCTTGGTTAATTTTACTAATAAATTCCGAGATTAATTACCACACAAAATGGAAAATTCATTAGAAAATTGATCAAGTTAGTTTCGGAAGTAAATTTGGGAAAGCTATAAATAAAATGCTGTATATCTTCCAATCACTTTTGTATGCTTGCAATCATGTAATCATGGCCCATGTACAACACGAGCATTGAGCATCAAAATCACGCCACTAATATAGTGCTGACCCTTACTGTGGTTTAAAACATTAGTTTACATATCCTAGAAAAAAGTATAAGGTAAACACCTTCAAAAAATTTCTTCACTTTCTAGTTCCATTTCTTTCTTAACGCTGCTCTGGCAAAGGATTATACAACCATGTGTATACGGTCAGAAGGTTGTTTCGATATTTTGGTTTAAGCAAAGCCTTTGTTTAGATTTTGCTACTTCTTAAACCAAACTTTTCCTTGAACAAATTATAAGTAGTTAAAAGTTGTTCCTTACAACTCGAGAGGTTGAGTTTTGGTAAATACAAAAACTCCGCCACCTCCAACCGCACGCCCTAAAAGCATGTTATTATCCAGGTAGGAAAGATAATATAATCCTCCGACTGATCGCCTGCAGCGCAAGTTCATATTAGCATGTAAATTGCTAGATCCATAAATTAAGCAAATATCAAAGAATTTGACTGTAAATTACCTCCCAGGTGTTGTGTTTGTCACTGGAATTTGAGCCTTGAAAGCACGGATAAATTGCAAAATCTGCCCATAAGCATTCATTATGAATGATTACTAAGAACCTCAAACAAAAGATCACCATTAAAGGTTTGTCCACACATTATTTTGAGTATAGTTCACATCAACCGGAGTTGTAACCAAAAAAGGAGATGCACAAAGTTCCATACTAAACACCAGATTGAAATTCAGGATAAAAGTTCATGTACCTGTAGGCTTAAAAATGAACGGGGTAGTATTGCCGGAGCTATTAAAGCTTGCAACTCCTCACTGATGTAAATGTTTTGAACAGTGATCTGTAAATTCAACTAGCAGGCCTCAAATAAAATAAAAAACAACCACCTTCTTCTTTGATCCTAGAAGTAACCAATTGAGGATTCAGCAAAAGACAATCTCCAGGCTCACCAAACCAATTTAAATGAACCCTTACACACAGAATCACCAAACCAATTTTAATGAACCCTTACACAGAGAATATCTCCTGATATGGGTTAAAGCTAAGTTCACCACAAAAAACTTATATATCAAGACAACTCATTCAAGAAGATAATGAAGCAATTGCAGTCAACTAACGACATCTTTACACTGGAAATAGAGAAAGACAAATTAATTTGGCATATTTAGAGCCAAGATGATGTGGTATAGGATTATTAGAGATCCAGAAGCATGAAATATTCACCAGCTCTAGCATTACATTTGAGGTTGGTTTGTGATGCCTGTCCTAACTTGGGAGGAGGAAAAAAATAGCTTTGCACCTTTCAACATGCTTATCTGCCTCATCTGTACTGTCTCAAACGGTAAATCTATGCCCATCAAGGAATAAATGGTCAACTACGAACACGAGGACACATATCATCTTTGTAAGCAAAAATATAAATGGCTTTGTCAATTACAGGGAACAAGTAATGCGGCCATTAGCGCTGTTTGAACTTTTAACTGAAGACTAGGAAATATTTGCTGGTGATGTGACTGAAAACTTTTGCAAGTCATGTTCTAAGTAGGGGTTGAGAAGCTGACCTCTTCAAACTGCAGGTATATGTTACGAACAGAAACAACATTGAATTTTGCAGAAACAACTAGAGTGGCACCTTCTTCTTCCTGTGAAGCAAAAGAACCACAAGATTCATTCAGCAGAAGTTTCATGGCAGCTCAAGTGGTGCTTTATTTCCATGGAGGAGTAAAATAAGAATTTTTCAAGAAGAAACAATTAACATGTTTCAAATGCGCCTTATATGGAATGACCGAATAGATGCCACTATCAATAAATCCAGATAATGATTATTTCGCAATTTTATTGCAGATCTATTAGTGCAGAATAAAACTCAAGATAATGAAGTGGAAGCTAACTAGAAGTTTACCTCTAACAAGGGAGAAACACTCCAGTGAACAACATTACGGATGACACCTCCATCAGACTTGTCACGGCATTCAAACTTCTGGAAGATCTGCCCTACCTACCCCGACAATCAGGCACAAGCATGAGATACAGCAAGATATCAAGATTAGCCATTTTAAAATGAAAAACAGATAAGAACATAGCGAAACGATATCAATCCATCCAGCAAGTGGCATTTGACAAAAACTATGATATGAGACAAGCCAGTCCACATAACTTGTATGCTTTTAGCAATTAAGTTGAGAAATAAAGCGTTAGCCAGGAGTTCGGGACCTAATAAATGAGATTCCCTTCAGATAAAAGTTCTTGGAGGAAAGTTACGACCAAAGCAAGCAAACAGCAAAACAATCACTCCATCAGTTTCAACAAGCTTCCTCTAGCATTCTTTATTTCCTAATTAACAGAAGGAACATACTAAAGAAAGTTCAAAAAAAAAAAATGATACCCATGTATTATAATAGACAGAGATTAAAAAGAAAAGAGGTAAAATGAGTAATAACATTTGTTGATTAGCATATACCTTAAAGAACGGAAGTCTGGCAGCAGCTTCAAAAAGAACAAGGACATCAGGAGCAGAAGTATACTGCAGCCGCCATGTCCCATCCAACTTTACTAGATCAATTGGCTCACCCCTGTTGTATCCCTCCAAGCCCACCTGCCATTTTAAGCAAATCCTTTTGGCTTCCAATCATTCACTCTCTCCCCGTTCCACCAAGTGAGCATCTAAAATGAGATATAGAGAAAAGGAGATGGGGAAACAGACCAGAGCCTCCTCAATGATAGAGCGTTGATCAGCATTTGTAACATGGCCGCGTTGTGTTCCCTGAATTGTGCTCAATAGATCGTGTTTCTTGTTCTCTAACTCAAACTCAGATACCTGAAACCCTAACGCTCTGAGCCAGTCAGCACAGAAGATGGATGACAGATAGATTTGCAGATTATACATTTAACAGAAGAGAAGAAGCAAGACAAACCTGAGTTCTATCAACAGCTACAGTTGATGAGGCTGAAACTTTCATCTGACCGTACAATTTTCTTGTGGCATTAATTTTTGAATTCATTAAAGGCTTTACCCTTGCAGTTGCAAGGTGAAATGAAGAAGCAAATGCGAGTGCCATTTGTACACTATCAGTGACGGTTATGGATTAAAAGTTAAATTATAACTTATGAATTACAAGCGCAACTGAATTTGCCAAATTATTGAATTGGTTAATCGACAACGTAACAGATAGTATGAGGCAGTAAGTACCTATCACCGTGTAGCTTGTGATAACGAATTAACAACTAACCACCAAGAGAGAAGAAAAGAAAAAATCTGATTTTTTGCGGAAAGAATTTCTTAGAAAAAAAATAAAAGATTTTTTTTTTGAATTAATTTCTTTTAAAACACCATTTGTAAGAAGGTAAGGTGGAAATCTGGAGGTGTAGCCGAACAGTAGAGTGTGTGTCTTGTAATAAATTTCTCTGGCGTGGCGTACGCCTGACCGCGCGCCTATTCTCAATACATTTTTCATACCTAAATAAATTACTTTCCGACGTGGCAATGATTATAGCCCACTAGCCCCGCCCGGCCCGACCGCAATAATTACAAGACCGAATCTCAATCTGCAACAAACAAAATTGTTGCTTGCTTGAGCAAATGGCGAGCAGTGTGGTGGCGAATCGTTTTGCTTTCGTTTTACTGAAAACTGAAAAAACAGTTGCCAAATTCCATTCACTTCCCTTATCTGAAAGATTGAGATTGAGACCCCGCGAGTTTAAGACTAAGAATCAGTTCACCACAAATTGCTGTGTTTCCTCTGCCGATGACGAAAAGTACAGCAACAAGCAAGTTATCAGTGTAACTCCTCGCCTTTATGACTACATCCTCCGAAATGTTCGTGAGCCCGAGGCACGTACCGTCCATCCCTTGCCATTAGTGAGCAACTCGCTACGGCGTCGTTTCCTCGTCTTCCTTTTTGGTTAATTTTATTTTTTATATGTGGATGTTGGTGCTTCAGATTCTGCGTCAACTTCGGGAAGAGACCGCTGGTATGCGTGGTAGCCAGATGCAGGTGTATCACTCTGGGGCTTCGTTGTGTAGGATTTTGATGCACATTATTATATGCTGCACGACATGTCATTTGATTTACTGACTGAATATTGCCTACATGGCTACATATTTTGTTTATTTATATAGGTGTCTCCAGATCAAGCACAGCTGCTTGCAATGCTTGTACAGATTCTCGGTGCACAACGGTGTATAGAAGTTGGTGTGTATACTGTATGTATATCTAGCTATTCCACTTCAATTCTTTCTCCCTTTTCTGTCAGTTTTAAATATCAGTATTGTTCATTGTCTGGCATTTCGACTGAAATGTTGTTGCATAGAATTTCATGTCTTTGTGGAATAATTTAATGTCTAGCAGCTTGCCGTCTTGCTGATATGAATATGCTTATATTATTCTTCAGGGATACTCATCATTGGCTATTGCATTGGTGCTGCCGGAATCTGGTTGTCTTGTTGCTTGTGAAAGAGATGCCAGGTCTCTTGAGGTTGCAAAAAAGTATTATGAGCGAGCTGGTGTTTTGCATAAGGTAGTATCTCTTTATGTCTGCTCTAACATTACAATGTATTTTGAAATTTGTGGCGTCCTGCAGATGGTAGAGACTAGCATATACAACTCCATGTTCTACGTTGACAATTGTGTACTAGTATGTGTATAATCTTATTTTTTATGACATATCTGAGTAGCTCTGAGACAATTTGTTGAAATTAGGTAAATATTAAGCATGGATTAGCAGCAGATTCCCTAAAAGCTCTGATTCTGAATGGCGAAGCTTCCAGGTGGAGCAATATTTGTTTTATGCTGCATTTTCACTCAATAGTAGTATCCAACTGTTATACGTGCAAGAACAGTAGGCCTGTAGTGAGGATTCTCTTTTTACTGAAAATCATGTCTACCCATCATAATATGATACCTTTTCCCTCTTCTAAACTGAGTTCTTTCTTGTGTGGCTAATCATTGCTACTTCTTTTCCGCCCCCCCATTTTTTGGGCAGCCAAATACTAAAATATTTACATATTAACTCTTTTATGCAGCTATGATTTTGCATTTGTTGATGCTGAAAAGAGGATGTACAAGGAGTACTTTGAATTGTTGCTGCAACTGGTAAGACTGAAATGTTAGCCTGTTTGAGATCCTTCTACTCATTTATTTTGATTCCTTTGTTAAATAATTTCTCTTGCTTCCAGATCACAGATTTTTAAGGGTGTAATTGTTAATCTCTTGTTAGTTGTTACAGATCAGAGTTGGGGGAATCATCATAATTGATAATGTCCTTTGGCATGGAAAAGTTGCTGACCAGATGGTAAACTATTGACTATATTTGTAAAAGCTTTGTTCTCTAGACAAAAAGAGCCTACCATTCTAATGATACTTCTTAGTAGGTAAATGATGCTAAGACTATCAGCATTAGGAATTTTAACAAAAATCTAATGGAGGATGAGCGTGTAAGCATTAGTATGGTGAGTATATGTGTTCACTGTTTATTCTTTAGCAAGTTCCCATAGCCCCTATAGTTGATGTTATCCTAAACCTTTTGAATTCTAAGGTTCCCATCGGAGATGGCATGACAATCTGCCGGAAAAGATGATCGTTATTGATTCTGCAACTTGAGTTCAAGATGCATGAGCATTGTGCAGCAGAAATCTCCTAAGTGGCAGTCTCTGAAAGGACACTCGAATATGAAGAAAAGCACATCAAGATAAATTAGTTGACAAATTGCAAGATATTGTTCCAAATGTGATGTAACCATGTGCAGGCCTGGCAATGTACTCTGAGGATGACTGATACAAACAAAAATGTGGATCTGAAATTGAAATTGATTGATGTTTTGTTCCAAATAGGAAGCTGGGATGAAAGTCCATCCTTAAGCCTGTTCTTCAGACATAATATTAAACGGTGTGATGAAGAATTTGCTCACTTTTTGGGAGAAGACTGTAAGTGAAGTTTACAAAAGTGTCTTTAATTAGTCTTTAGCCCCGGCCATTTTTTCACTCAATTAAACGTCCTTTTCTTTTGGGCTGGTTGGAGACAAACGTATCAGACAATTTATCCGGCTCTGTCTGTCTTTTTCTCATGTCTTCATGCGGACGTTTTAGCAGGAGTTATCATAACAAAACTCAAGGAAAAGCAAATAGGCTTACAATGGCATGATAACAACTATCAAGAAGCTGGCCTAGTAACAACGCGAGTGAGTCAACGACAGGCTGGCATGGTAGCAACCAGTACTATAAGAAAACCTCATGATAGTTACTAACGGGAATCAACATCCTGAAAAACAATACGAACGCAAATCCAAAATATTCTTCCCCCAAATCAAGGCTCCCCTCCAATATAGGACAACATGTAAGATCCTATAAGATTCACATACAACATTTTTATCCTTATCATCAAACCCAAGATTCATATCAGATTATCTCTATACTTTTCTCTATCTGATCATCCCCATCCTCTTCCAGTAGAATAACAATCATGGGATTTGAAGGCGAGGAGGAAGCAGCAGCAACACAAATATCAG
The DNA here is from genome assembly GCA_030449075.1 of Murraya paniculata. Lineage (NCBI taxonomy): Eukaryota > Viridiplantae > Streptophyta > Magnoliopsida > Sapindales > Rutaceae > Murraya > Murraya paniculata. Next base: position 402,881 of record JAEVFN010000015.1, on the reverse strand, counting down.
CAAAATATTCTCTTTTCAGGTACAACTCACCCTTGGTTCAAGTTAGCCTGATAGGTCTGGTATGCTTCTGCTGCCCAGGCATGTTCAACGCCCTCTCCGGCATGGGAGGTGGTGGCCAACTTGATCCAACTGCCGCTAACAACGCCAACACCGCTCTCTACACCACCTTTTCCATATTTGGAATCCTTGGTGGAGGCGTTTATAACATCTTTGGACCCCGAGTGACCCTTGCTGCTGGCTGCTCCACCTATGCTCTCTATGCAGGCTCTTTCCTGTACTATAACCACCATCAAGATCAGGCCTTCGTCGTTGTTGCTGGTGCAGTGCTTGGCATCGGTGCAGGCCTTCTCTGGGCTGGACAAGGCGCAATCATGACTTCCTATCCAACTGCTACCCGTAAAGGAACCTATATCTCTCTGTTTTGGAGTATCTTTAATATGGGTGGTGTCATTGGCGGCCTCATTCCTTTCATCATGAATTACCACCGTACTGAAGCTGAAAGCGTCAATGACAAAACTTACATTGCATTCATGTGTTTCATGTCAGCTGGTGCTGCTCTTTCACTTGCAATTTTGCCTCCTAGTCGTGTGATTAGAAATGATGGTACCCGGTGCACCAACATTAAGTATTCAAAAGTCGCCACCGAGGCCATTGAGATTTTGAAACTCTTTCGTAACTGGAAGATGCGCCTTCTCTTCCCTGCTGCATGGGCTAGCAACTTCTTCTACAGTTACCAGTTCAACAACGTTAATGGGTTGATGTTCAATTTGAGGACTAGAGGATTGAACAATGTCTGCTACTGGGGTGCACAAATGTTGGGATCAGTTGGAATTGGGTACGTGATGGACTTCAGTTTTCAAAGTAGAAGGACAAGAGGATTAGTTGGAATTGGGATCGTTGCTTTGTTTGGGACTGCAATTTGGGGTGGTGGCCTTGCCAGCCAGTTGAATTACTCTCATGATGACCCCCCTAAACGATTGGATTTCAAAGCCACTGGCAATGATTTTGCGGGACCTTTTGTTTTGTATTTCAGCTATGGGTTACTTGATGCGATGTTTCAAAGCATGGTTTATTGGGTGATTGGAGCGTTGGCTGATGATTCTGAGACCCTCAGCAGGTATTCTTTGCCTTTACTCGGCAAGCTTTTGTTCGTGATCACATAAACCTTATCTCAGTTATTTTCTTGGCATTGTGTGAATTGCAGGTATACCGGGTTCTATAAGGGAGTGCAAAGCGCAGGAGCTGCAGTCGCCTGGCAAGTTGACACACACAAGGTCTCCTTGCTCTCTCAGTTGATCATAAATTGGTCACTTACTACAGTGAGCTATCCGCTACTTGTTGTCTTGGTCATGCGGGCTGTAAAGGATGACGATAAATCAAAGGAGAGGACTACAAATGGCTCCGATCTTCCATCGGCTCCCACAATTGCTGGAAATAATGCTAAAGGTTACAACGAGCCTGTCAACTCTACATCTACATGAAATCATTTCTTTTCCTTGCTTTCTCTCAAGGCTCTAAAATCTTGGGGCGTGCAATCATGATTTCAAATTTGTGATGTAACAAGTGCTCAGCAGTGGATTCAAAATTTTGTGTCATAACTTGCAGAATACCAGTCACAGGTCTTAAGTAACATGCTAGGAAATTCTTAAATGTTATTGTGCACAAATTTTGAAGCTGAAGAGGATGAGGAAAATAAGTCTGAAGCCCGCCATGATTTCCTTCACATATTTTCGAGTATTTGGTTTAACTAATGAATTTAAACAAAACAATTCTCAAGTAATCTATGGGGCATTTATCAAACACTGAAGACACATCTGCTTTGGTACAACCACTTTGTTGAAATGCTATGTAAAGAAGATATACTAAATCGACTTTCATAACAAATTCCACCCCCAGTTGAGCATAAAATCTAAGGATAACAAATAACTAGGTAAAATTGGCAGGACACATCACTTATTACGTGCAAGTTCCTTCTCAGATGCCCTATCAAAATCTTTACAATAAATGGATATTTAACAGTGACCAAATCAGGAAAGGGAAACTTTTGCTTGAAACGTTAACCTCGATGCCACTCAATCTTCCTGATTCTCTTGAAGATGCCCATTAATTTGGTAATCCTCATCAGCTGCAATACCATCTCCTCCATCCCCATAATTAACCCAAGGAAGCATTGACTCAAACAAGACAGCCAAAGGATTGCGATTTGCAACATCACGTGGGGGTGGAGCTTGGCCGCCATCATGTGGATTGCCTGCATGGATCACATTATGCATGGCTTCCCCCATCCTCACATCAACCACAAAGTTTTGTAGGTTATCAGGTGGAAGAGATGAAACTGCATCAGAAAAATCCTGAACCAATAAATGAGCATACCTGGCAAAGAAAAATATTTAATCATGTCAACTCCAAGAAAAATATTTACATTGTTAAAAAGAACTGAAAAAACAAATTGTATTGTTACGATTTGTATCATCTAAAAAAAAAAAAAAGAGATCTAGCAAAATCTTTATTTAGCAACAACGCTAATTCGGATAACTCTTTAACTTTAACATCACACCATCACCACAAATTTGATTCTGCAAATAGTAATTTAAAAATTAAGAAGGAAAAGCGCATGCATGCAATCTACAGTAAAAATTCCCAAAAAGAAAGGCTCAGCAACAGCAATTAAGATAACAACCAAATAATTCAATTACTCACTCATTTTTTTCAGATGAGAATGCTTCTTCTCTTACACAGGCCCAGTCCCTAGCTTCACTTCTATTGTGTTCCAATGCTTCAATAACCAGCTTTGCAGTTTCTCGAAGCAATTTTTGTAGATCTGGAAGCCTCCATATGATATAGCTCCTTTCCACATATATATTGATCAGGTGATCCAACGAGGGGATCTTGGTTTCATCTGATCGGAAGTAACTGTGCGCAAGTATATTTGTCCATGCCTGATCTTTTAAAGGTACCTTTGCCACTAGTTTCTTAAGAACTGAAGGGTGAAGCATCAAAGCTTGCTTCATAAGATCAGCTGAAGTAGCCTTTGTGTTATCTTTGTGAGCATCTTGTGATGTTTCCTCCCGCTCATGATAAAACCGGCAAATAGAAAGGGAATATGAGAAATTGGGGAACAACCACAAGGAATTATCACTTTTATAGTCTTCAGAGAACTGTTCTAACCATGAATATTCCCCAGCCCGTACAGCAAAGTAGTCAATGCAGAACAAGGCCCCCATTGGATCGTCAGAATCAAGAGAAAGCAACAGTTTGCACACTTCTAAGGCAGATCGATGACAGCCACGTCTGTCCATGTTTATCATGTGAGTGAAGAGTGCTTTGAACAATGGTTTGTTTGTTTCATGGCTGAATTTCAATTGGCAATTCCCCTGCAAAGGGGTGAACATTGGATTCCATGCACATTCTAAGGCATATAGACACTTCGCAACAGCATCTGCAGCCATCTGATGTTCACCCACAAATTTAAAATAGTCCGACATTGTTATCAGTGAATCCAAATGATAAGGATGATACATCAAAACACTTGCTACACCATTGAGATCATGAATAGCTTGGGCAGCTTCAAATGCTCTCTGAGCTTGACCATAAGTAGGTGAATGGACATATCTACACAAATGCACAAAGATAAACAGCACAGATGTAAAATCTAAACTATATGCAGCCATACACATGATCTTGAAACGGGGCATGAGCATTTGTAAATAAACCAAGTTAAAAATGAGATACAAGCCAGGGGAGAGTGGGGAGATGGAAAGGAGCATAGCACTTCAAATAAGTACATCTGTAATAAAGGTTTTACTAAAGGTGAGTGGTAATAAACAGAGGACCACACAAATAACAGTCTCAAGAAAAAACTCCAAGCAATGGAAATGGCCATTTAATATTTTCCTAATGCATGTAGCCAAGTTAACTTCGCTTACAACTGCAAATAGAGAAGTCAATGCTTACAGGCACGGGAAAGCAGGTCCATTCCATAAATGATAATGAAGACACACCTCATGTTTATTTTTCAATTAGCTTAAACCCAACTTGGGAGAAAGATAAAGCAAAAGAGGAGAATAGACAGCCTCAAGAAGTGAAATCAAACAACGCAAACCAAGAAGGCCAAGGTTAATATTTACCTGAAGTAATTGCATCCATCCTTGCTTTCCAGAAATTCCATTGAAAAACTTGCGTCCCAACGAGGCCAATGGTCAGATGGAGAGACTAATATAGTCTTTCTAACATGATGAGTGACACGTCTTGCCCCACGCACGGGTCTAGAACTGCCACTCTGTTGATTTCTCCCAAATGACTTCACCACTTTCGATCCAAATATTCTTCGCAGCTCATTTTCAACATTCAAATACTTGGGATCTATTTCTAATACAGAAGGTGGATGCTGTTTTGCTACATTACTACGAACTTTAGCATTCTCTAGTTTAGCTTTTGAAGGCCCAGGTTGATTGGTAGAAGGGTTGACACCCAGAGATAAAGTATCTAAATCCTCATCCAATGGCCATTCAGCTTTATCAGTATTTGCAGTAGATCCCTCCTTGCTTTTCTTCTTTTTCTTTTTCTTTGATTTCTGACTGGATGTTGGTACAACATCTCTGGTACTTTGCTGTGCAGACAGTTCCTTCTTATCCCCATCTCTGCTCGAGGCTTTGTCAGCAACCTCTGTCTCCTGCAGAATACAGAAAGTACTGATTGTTAACAGTAATAAATAAAGTTTGCATTATGCAGGAGACGCATAACCCCTTTCTGTAACAGCCAGTAATGATGGGACAAGCGTTATAAAGACATCTAAAATAAGCATCAATAAAAAAATAACGTACAGCCTACCAAGAGCGAGGTAAAGGCGACAGAAACAAGAAATGGAACCAATTGAACAAACAATACTGACACCAAAAGAACAGCTCAACCCTCAAAGTTTGCGAATGAGTAATTGACAGAGCCTCCTGTAGTCATCTTATCAAACCAAATTCCACCACCTTCCAATAATATTTCTTATTGGCACAAGAGATTAAGCATATCAATAAATTCAACTTACATCAGTTCTTCCGAGATACCTAGGTATAAACCTTCACAAACATTGATCACTCGGAAAAATCTTTCTCAGTAACTCCGATAAACCAATAAAAAATATACATACCCCGAAATCCAGTTCCAATTTTATAAGAATAGCAATGAATATAAAAATCAAAAACCCGCAAAAAAAGCAATAACAAGAACATTAATAATATACAATAGTTAAGGTCGGAGAAAAAGACCTGGTCCGGGTCATCATCACCGTCGTTGAGGAGGTCGAAGGGGTTTATGGAAGAACGAGGAGCCGAATCAGGAGACTCTGATTCATCGTCTTTCAGCTGCTCCTCTTCTTCTTCTAGCTGTTGCTGTTCTTGTTCTTTGACAACTTTCTTGAATAATCTACTCGACATTATTGGCTCTTACAAATTTGATTCGAGGTTTCACTTATCATGCGTCGTCGCGTAGATTTTATATGCTTCCAAACGGGGGAAGAACAGGGGAGGGGTAGAGGAAATATATTTTAGTGGAGACCGAATGGGGACGGTTTTTCCAATTAATTATGATATTAATAAAAAAATTCGAAATTTACAAAAATAACATAAAATTGCGTAGAAGTCGTCACTTGAACTTCCATAAAAAGTAGTGTCCGCATCGAGTAGTAGATTAGACTTATTAATTAAATTCACTTAACAAAATTAAATATTCTTAATATTAATTTATTGTTTATTAGAAATTTAAAAATATTTTAATTTATAACAGTAAATTAGTAAAATTAAAATGTTATGTAAGAGTTATCGTTTATAAATTCATTACACAAATGAAGTGGCGTAAATTTTAAATGAATATATAAACCATATTGTGTATATATCCATAAAACGGATGATATGTCATACGATTTTTATTTTTCATGACGAATGACAAAACAACAATAAAACATGTATGGCATGTAGATTGTAGTTCAAACAGATAAATGATATGTTGTAAAAAATTTTCGTTGGAGTGAAAATCGTAGGACATATCGATAAATTCATCACACAGATGATTTGTTGACTTGCGAACTTGTATGATATGCCATTTACAATTTTAGCACATAAACATATTTTATTATTAATATATATATATATATATAAAACATTAAATAATAAGGTAGGTTTAAGAGACACACTTTTAAACATAAATTTAAACATAATATTCTGATAATTAGATAAGAGGTAATCAAAGGTTCAGATTGAAGCTAACGTAACTTTTTTTAATTTCCGTAGTAAATTAATGTATTGGGCTTCTCTCTCTTGTGTAATATATTCCATATTTTGTCACTTTTTAATTATTATGTCTATTTTATTAAATTATTTTCCTGTTTTTTATACTATAGTAGTTGCATCATATCTCATTATTATGATTCACAACTTTGTTATGATCCTTTTTTTTTTGAAAAAAAAAAACCATGTCAGCTTTTATCTCAACAGTTAATTAGCTCTAGTCTAATAATCACAACATATTGTGTCTAAATTTATATTTAAAAATGTGCATCTTGAACCTATCCTTTAAATAATTTAAATAAGTTATATAAGTAATTTAAAACATTTTATGTATGATAGTATATTAGCAAGTATTATATCATAAATAAAATATTTAAATTATTATTTATTAAAAATCATACTAATGTAAGTTTATTTAAATTATTAACTAAGAGCCCATTTGAGATTGTTTTTGAGAAGTTTGAAAGTGTTTTTTTAATAAAAAAAGCTAAAAATTAATTTTAGTATTTGATAATTTTTTTAATAATCATTTTTTGAAAAATCATATCATACTACAGTATATTTTGAAAATTGAGAAGGAATGGCTTTTTAAAATCTAATTCAATAATCAATTTTGCACTTAACATAATTTCATATATATTCTCACTAGTATTATAAAATTTAAAATTATCCTTGTTCAATTAGGGAATAAAATTATTAAATTTAAAGAGATTATTTTTATTACTAATTATATTGTGATAACAAAATAAAATATTTATTTAACATTATATTCATTCCAATCATTTGCATTCTTACATTAATTTAGTAATGAGATTTACTAAACACATACAAGTTGCTTTTAAAACTCATAGAACTTTTAAAAATAAATTTTACCAAATATTTAACTAATTTTCTGAACAACTAATTATTTTATAGCACAACTAACAATAATTATTTTAAAAACTACAACATTACCAAACTTGCCCTAAATTAAAGAAAAAATATAAGCTTTAATTTAAATTGATAATACCATAATTACAATGTGGCCTCTTCGCTTTTGTATTGATAGCAGGGATGAAGCCAAAAACTTGCTTCAACTGGGACATATTCAATGTGTAATATAGATCATGAATGCAGTAACTAACAATAAAAGTATTTTGTATAGTTCGAGTAATATTAAAGAGTAAAAACTGATGTTTAGTGAGTAAAATTTTCATCCCTATCTAAAACTTTTATCTTTTTTTTTTAAATATTATTCAATTTCACAATATTCAAATAATAATATATGACACTACAACTATATTATATTATTATTTCTTAAAAGATTTTTACGAATTATCATTGTTCCTACAAGGTTTTGTGTTCTGAAAAAAATATATGATGGATTCATTTTCAATACAATAATACACAATATTTTTATGTGTTCAATTAAGAAGAGGAAGGAGAAGATAACCAGCTAAAAACTAATTATTTCCATTTTTTGTTAAATTTCTTTTATCTTTATTGAGGTGTGGCTAATTCATGTTTATAAAATCAAAATAACTAGTAGATTTAATTTTTGTAACGAATGTTAAATTTGAAACTCTTCAAAATTATCCAGACAACTTTAGTATTTTTTAATACTTAGCTAGGGCATTATCGCAACTTCAAAGTAATTATGGATTGATTTAAAATAACTCTTCAAAATTTTCTGAAACCAGTTTTAACACGTGCCTCAACTGGTCCAATACTGGCTTCGCCAGTGATATATGGTGAAAATTAATTAAAATTCAAATAATTTCCAATATTTAATTTCATTGATAGATAGCTAATTCAAAAAACGAAAATTTATGTAAAATTAAAGTATCTTTATGATAATATAATAATAGCAGGCTTATATAATTGAAGGGATACAAACCGTACATCTCAATGGTTTGTATCCCTTCAATTATATGAGTCGAACATTAATCTTTGATTATAATATCTTGAACTATTATGAATTACTTTTTTAATTGGTTACAATCTAAAATATTAAGAGCAGTGATACACCTACAAACTTTGATACAAGATATTTTTGTATAAACTACATAACCCACATGATTTATCTTTATTATTTCATATTTCACTTAATCAATGATATAATACCATGTCAATTTGTACAAATATCATGTGAACCATTTATTGTTTTTGTTCAATCAAACATATTATATCATGTTAGCTTTGTACAAATTTCATGTGAACCAGTTAGTGTCTTCGTTCAGTCAAATATATTATATCATGTTAGCTTGTACAATAATAATTAGTATCTTTGTTATTAATATTTGAATTTTACTAATATGTAAATTTAAAAATCTCATATTAGGGATTGTTATTTAGAGGTTTAAAAGTAATTTTAAAAAATTAAAAGTTAGTTTTAGTTTTTAGTAATTTTTTTTTTAAGAATCACTCTTAGCAAAATCTCCTCATCTTATAGTAAAATTTAAAAAATAAGGAAGGAGTAATTTTTCAAAATATGATTTTGAGAATCAATTTTATACTTAATATATTACAATATTAAGTATAAAATATGATTTTAAGAATCATTTTTAGCAAAATATATTATAATACTTCAAAATTACTCTTATTTAATTGGGAAATAAAATCATTAATTTAAAGAGATGATTATTGTTATCATCATCATCATCAATTAATTAAAAAATAAAAATATAATTAATAAAATAAAAATTATTATTCTAGTTATCAGTTATAATATCACATAAAAAAATTGTATATATACATATTTATAAATGCATGTGCAGATAAATTTTATTGAAAGATGTTACTTTTTTCACCCCCCGTACTTTACTTCTTCATCGGTGGTGGTGTACCCCTTCTCGAAGTTATCTTCGGATTCTCTTGCCTTACTTTATTTTGGGGTAAGTTTGGAAAGCTTGTAATGCTTTCAAGTTTGACTTGTAGACTTTATCTGTTGATGCGGTTACCTATCAGGTGGCATCGGATATCAAGCTTACTATTTTTGCTTTTGGCTTTAAGCCTTCCCAGTTGAAGGTAGTTTTGGGATCTCGAATTGCAGAGGGTTTGCGAGTTATGACTCCACCCAAGAGGCTGATTCGAATAGTTTCTTGAATAAGGCTGCCTCCTGGGGTTGTGAAGTTGACTATGGATGTTTGCTCTAGGGGTAATCCCGGGATATCTGCTTCAGGTGGTACTTTTTGAGATCATGGAAATGCGGTTTTGGCTGCTTTTGGATTTTTTCTTAGCCGCCAGCCGATACTTTATGCAGAGCTTATGACTATTTGTGAGCAGTTGGAACTTGCTGCTCAACTTGGTTACTTTGTGCTTGAGGTAGAGTCGAACTCAGCCACAGTCGTTTTGTGGATTCATTCTTAAGGACTTGTTTGTTAGGATTATGCTTATTCATTATTCATTGTGTCGGGTCTACGTTTTGACATCTTTTTCTTCTATTTTAATTAGGTATGTGCTTTGCGAGACTACTTATGCTACTAATTTTCTAGCCAATTGGGCCTACACTCATTGGACTAGTCGGCGTTTCTTGTGTGCTTAGGACTTCCTACAAGCTTATCTGGTATTCTCCATTTGGATGCGTAGGCTATTTCTCAAATCAAACGCTAGCATTGATGGCTTTTTATTCCTTTTGATATTTTTCTTCACTTTTTATTCTTGCGTATTTACGTTTATTTTAAGATATTTTAATTTATATCCGCCTACGAGTAACATCAATTATTTTAAAAATTATAATATTATTAAATTAACTCTTATTTTACAATTATTTTAAAAATATAAATTTATAATAATAGCCTAGCCCCAGTGGGTAAATACATTTTCGTTTTAGGACTGACGACCTCTTTGGAAACATTATTGTTTATTTATTTATTTTAAGTAAATAGTCATTGCCAATTAACCTTAATTTTGGGTCCAAATAGTTATGATTTTTATAATAGTATTGTTCGAAGTTAATTGAGAAAGAAATTAAGTCGGTAGACATTCGGCAGAGCGGAAAATACAAATACCATTAAAGTCCGATAAGTGATAGCCCAGACGAGGGAAGAAGGTAACGGCCTTACTTCATCAGTTTGAACGCAGCTGGAAGAAGAAACCACTTTAACCCAAACTGCCCGTAAGTTAAAATCAAATTAATTTCTACGTGATTTCAGGGTTTAGGGTTTTTGACTGAAGGGATTTTTATCTTTCTAGGGTTTGTAAGTAATTCTGTTGTTTTTGTATAGTTCTCATATTGTTCACTCTTTGTTCTTGTTTAAATAGGAAGAAATCAATGGGATCTCTTCTACTTCGTGAATGGGCGGGGTTTCAACAGTTTCCTTCTGCAACTCAGAACAAATTGATCGAATTACTGTCCAAATTGAAGCAAGAGGTTTGAATTTTTTTTTCTTGCCTTTTTTTTTTATACTTTAGTGTATCTTAATGTCCATTAATTAGCTTAGTGTTCTTGCTGTTAATTGCAGAATGTTAACACGTTGACAATTCTTGTCATGGGCAAAGGTGGTGTTGGAAAATCTTCAACTGTGAATTCTGTTATCGGTGAACGAGTAGTCACTGTTAATTCTTTCCAGGCACGTATTAGATTAACCAATTATTTGGATTTGTAAGTTTTTGATTGATGGGTTTTAGGTTCTAATTTCTTACTGTTGTTTTTTTGTTTTGCAGTCCGAAGTGCTGAGACCAGTAATGGTTTCTCGTTCGAAAGGAGGTTTTACATTGAGCATCATTGATACTCCAGGCCTTGTAGAGGCTGGTTATGTTAATTACCAAGCTCTTGAGTTGATTAAAGGGTCAGTACCCGAATCTGACGTTGAATTTTTACTAGCTATATGGTTTAGGATTTGATAGTGAGCTTTTGCATTGTAGGATTTAATGTGATTACTGTGGTTAATAACTGGGGACTTGTGATGCAGGTTTCTTTTGAATAAGACCATAGATGTTCTCCTATATGTTGATCGTTTGGATGCATATAGAGTAGATGACTTGGATAGACAAATTGTTAAGGCTATCACCGGAACTTTTGGCAAACAAATATGGCGCAAAAGTTTGCTTGTTCTCACTCATGCACAACTCTGCCCACCTGATGGACTGAACTATGATGTTTATTGCTCTAAACGATCCGATGCTCTCTTAAGGACCATTCGTGTGGGAGCTGGAATTAGGAAACATGAATTTCAGGTATATTGTTCTTTGTTAACTATTTAATGATTTAAAATATCTTTCTTTTAGGAGGTATACCAATATAGATGAGTAAAGACTTACAGAGAGGCAGACATGGACAATAAGCTAACCTTTTCTCACTTGAGTACGGGATAAGCTGGATATGGAAGTTTGCTATCCCTTCAAGTTGTGCAAGCGAGTGAACCAGAGGTTTTATAACTGTTTTCTTTCAATGAAGATGGGAGTGGCTAAATGTGTGCATGCTTAATACAGTACTACATTACATTGTATTGAGGTGATTCATATTTACCTACGTCGCATTGCAGTGCATTAAACTACACTGCAATGTCATGTAGTATAGTTCAACAGCAAGGCACTGTTCAAGGTGACTGGTATTTACCTTGACTGCGTTGATTCACTGCACTGCAGTGCATATAGATGTAGTACTATACTGCAGTGTGTATGGTACTACACTGCAGTACAGTTTATCAAGGGTTGTCAAGGAAGAATGGATGATGAGGAATAGATGACATGGGACATTGATTCAAAATTATTTTCTCTCTCGCCTTTCTCCTCTCTTAACAATTTTCCTTTTTTTCCCGTCCCTCCTTATAGCTACTGCTATACTTGAGAATCTTTTACAAAGTGACATCTCCTTTTCTTTTTGACACTTCCTCCAGCAAGTTGCCACAAACCTTTGGTATCAATGGATGCTGTGTTTCTCTTGCCTACCACCAAAATGTAAAGAAACAGTCAACCAAATGAGTGAAATAGGAGGAAACTTGCACTGCAAAGCACTGTACTAAAACCCAAATAGCAGTTTGAAGATCAAGAACACAAATTAATCACTTTTCAGACCTAGAAAAACAGTGGCATACCCCACGAGATGTTGCCGCTAGAGATAGAATTCAACTGTTCTTTTCAACGTCATACCAGACCATTTGAAATTTGAAAATGGCATGTTGTAACTTATCATTAATAAGAGACTTTGAATAGAGAGGAGAGGAGAAAGCATAGATCTATGGGGGAGGTGCAAGTAAGAAGGGGAAAAAAGGCGGGGGGGGGGGGGGGGAGCGGGGGTTGGGTGGGGAAGAAACCAACGCTCCATCTAGTCCAATTTACTCTGACAATTTATTCTTCTTCGGTTAATGCACTTGCAATCTGTGTAAGAAACTGTGTGAAATAAAAAGAACCATTGATGGTCCGCAAATATTCTTGAAGCACTGTCAAGCTGGACAAATTTTATTTGCAAACTGAATGTGTTCTTCAAAGACTAATTTCCAGCTGAATATCTTGAATAATTACTATTTACTGCTATGCTTAAGACCGTTTTGATCACATTATTTACAACTTTTAACTTTTCTGATGCTTACAGGATTATGCTGTTGCAGTCGGTTTGGTTGAGAACAGCGGCAGATGCAGTAAAAATGAGAATGATGAGAAGGTTCAGTTCCTCTGCTCTCGTAATGACCGTACATCACATGTATGATTGTCTTAATTATTCATACATTGCTTGTGATTTTAATGATAGATTCTTCCAAATGGTAATACGTGGATTCCAAGCTTGGTTAAAGGGATCGCAGATGTTGCGACAAATAAGAGCAAATCTATTGTAGTCGACAGGAAGCTGATTGATGGATCTGGCTCTGACGATAAGGGAAAAATGTGGATCCCTGCCATTATTGGGCTTCAGGTAAAGCTCATTATTTTCTTCTTCCCTTTCTACCGTCCAAAACATGCCAGCCATTCTAAGTTCTGGGGTTGGATCAGGCTTTCCATAATTTTTGAGATCTCAGTTGACTGAGATTAGCATAAGCAATTTTCTTTATGCTTGTCTTGTCTTTTCATGCTGCAGTGGTTCATCCTGAAATGGATTGAAGGAGCAATAAAAAGTGATATTGCAAGGGATAAGAAGCCTTACTGAGAACTGCACGTATTGATCTTGCCAACTTTAAGTCGTAATCATCGTCTCATCGTTCTTTATTGAGCTGGTTCTAAATATTTTGTTTATTGTATTTATTAGTTCTGCATTATGCGGATATTAGTTATAGAGTTCGTAACAGTTCCTATCAGCTGTGCACTAAACAATCAGGAAAGCTACAAGTGGGATGTCAGATGATTGAGATTTGTTTGAACCGTCATTAGTTTGTGTCAACATAATTGAAATCTTTTTATTTTAATTTGGAGTTCTCTCTCTTTCCCTTCAGAGAGTTCATTTTTGGGTTGTTTCTTCGTTTAATCACAATCCTTGTTGTGACTTTGCTGATAGCTGTATATGGGACGACGTCAGTGGTGTTAGACACAGCAATTATTCATCCCCTTTTCTGGCTTCATTGTAGCCCGTGAAGAGGATCAGTGCAGGTTGTGTGAATGACACTGCATATTCATAATGTTTTCCATCACTATGCTTTGTTGGCCAACCAATGCATGCTACAATTCAACCTATTTCGCCGATCTATGCTCTCCATGCTAAAGATGAAATAAGTACTACGCCCATTGTGGACCCTTAGCCTTGCTTTAAGTTCATAAAGTGCAGCGAGCGACTTTTGATTGCCATCATCATGATCCCGCCGCTTAAGCGTGGTAGCCGTCCGTATATTGCAGCTGTTTAGCTATGTTTCTGCGAAGATTGCGGAGATTTGGAAGAGTTGCGAGAGGGCTGGAGGAGGGGACCAGTGAGTGGCGCGTTCTTCGTTTCTTTTTTCGGGCGGCCCCCCCCTCTTCCTCCTCAAGTGAACTGATTGACGGCCATGTGAGTGGATTATGATTAAGCACACCACTTTTGGCCGCAAGCATCATTATTGACAGCGCAGGCATGGTGACAAATCTCATAACTGATCATGATATTGTTACTCTTATTTGAATCTCCATTAGTTGACTAAGATTTTTGTTGCACGCCCCCTGAGTTATCATTGCATTGCTATGATATACTTAATCGGACAAGCATGGTCAGCATTTTACTGCTGAGTAATTATTCCCGATAGTGCTTTATGATTTTCAATCCAACGGAAAAACTTTTCATTAATTAAGGAACTGAACCCATAATATTGGGTTTTATTTAAAAAGAAAAGGGTAAAATCTGGAGATCCTTAAAATTTTATAAATTCATTAAAAAAAAACTCTACGATTTTTCAAATTTGTTAAAAACATTTCACAAGTTATTTTGAAATTTACCAATTTTTAATCTTAGTTTTTCAAATGAAATTTCAGTTAAAACTTTTGAATCAAAAGCAACATATTTTGGATTTGCAGGTGATAAGAAAGCAAAATCAATTAACTGGCAATGAACAGAACAAATACAATTGAACGATGTGTAGGCCAACAATTATGATTGACAGTGGGGAACCACCAATTACCATCACCTGGTAACCAATCACCAAGCAATGCAAGAAGGTTTAAGAGAGAGAGGAATATATATATATATATATATATATATATATAGTAGTGTTACAGTTAGGAATTCCTAACTTTATTAAGGTTAGGATCCGCTAAAAGATAAAAAAAATCCAATCCAAATTCTAATGCACTTTTTTTTTATCTTTTAACATATTCTTAACTTTATTCAGGTTCCTGACTTTATTAAGGTCAGGATCCGCTAAAAGATAAAAAAAATCCAAATTCTAATGCACTGTTTTTTTATCTTTTAACATATTCCTAACTTTATTCAGGAATTCCTGACTGAAACACTGCTATATATATATATTTAGACACACACACACGTCCTTATATATGTCATAGGCAAGTCTTCTAATTTATTGACCTATTCATCAGCTTCAACAATCAGCAATGGGTCGTAGTAACTTGAAGAACGTTGTGATTGCATTACTAGCCCCACTTCCTTCCATTCTGTTGTATCTTTCATTGCTTAACCACTATTACGATTACGAGCGTCAGACAAATCAACATCCAATTTGGTCATGGTGCTATCACCACCCTCTTCTTTTAGCCAATCTTCTCTTCTTCTTCAATGTCAACGTTCTCTTCTGGATCATCAGTCTCATCCAGAATAGCAACTGGGTCAGTGCATGTGCATCTATCGCCCCTCTTTCATTTCATTAATTTTCTGCAACTTGTTGACTTTATTTCTCTTATATATGGCGGTTTTGCTTTGCATTGCAGATGATAGATTTGTACTGGACTCTGATACCGGTGATGCTTGTTCATTACTTTGCAACGCACCCATTGAGTTTGGGCCAATATAATTATTGGAGGTCGAAAGTAGTCATAGTGTTAACATGGGTGTGGAGTTTAAGGCTGACTCATAACTACTTGCGGCGTGAGAAATGGCAGTGGGGTGCCAGGGAAGACTGGCGCTTCAACGATATGCGCTCTCAGTATGGCAAACACTGGTGGTGGGTTTCCTTCTTCGCCGTCTACCTCTCACAACAGGTTATTCCAAATCATTTTCTCTCTCTTTTTCTCTTCACCACCCCCCCCCCCCCCGCCCCTTTTTGTATAAAATATGAAAATTTCTGAATTTGGGAGTAAGTGGTCGACCAAATGCTGCAATGAGTCTTGAGTTTTATTTTTGGGCAAATATCACATGATTTAAAATACTGGCCAAGGGCATCTAAACGTTGAATTAGTAAAACCCTTCTTGGAATCCGTCAAATTTTAGACAAATTCTATTTGATGTTTCCCAAAGGAGATTGTTGATATATCTTCATTTCCAGGTATTTCTGATTGGAGTGTGTCTGCCCTTCTATGTTGTTCATTCGGTCGACAAGCCATTAAGTATATGGGATTTTGTTGCTGTCCTTGTCTGTTTGTGTGGCATTGTTATTGCTTACTTTGCCGACACTCAACTCCATCAATTTGTTAGTAGAAATGAAAAGCTGAAACAACTTGGAAAGCCAGTGGTGCTTAATCTTGATAGGGGACTCTGGTGCTATTCAAGGCATCCAAATTACTTTGGGGAGCAGTTGTGGTGGTGGGGGTTAGTTATATTTTCATGGAGCCTGGGACATGGCTGGACCGCTGTTGGGTCGCTCATTAATAGCATGTGCTTAGCCTATGTGACAATACTTGTTGAAGAGCGGATGCTAAAACAAGAGCATAGAGCTGAAGCATACAGGCTGTATCAGAAGACAACATCGGTTTGGGTACCTTGGTTCAAGTCATCTGCAGCGGCAGAGAAATATAAGAACACTTGATTTAATATTTCACTTTGTTTCAAACTCGAATGGTATTTCCTTCTATTACCCACTCCTGTGTTTCTGTCTTGAGATTTCTAGTACTTATTTCTGTACTCAGCGTCTTATTTAAAAGAAGGTGGATGCTATTTTGCGTGTAGTCAATTAGGTAACTGCATTAAATTGTATAAAAGGTGTCCTTTTTCGTCTGTATCATGAAAATTTTCCAATGATGGGAGCACAGAATTCCTATGTGATTGGTGTTTATTTAAATCATCTCCGACTGCTTTGATGCGAAATGACATAAGAAGGGTTCTTTAAACCGTCAAATCAAGCAGAGGAACTTATATTTTAAGTTGAATGACAAAGCAAACCAATATTTGGCAGCCCATATAACATCATAGCTGGGTGGGATTTTTTTTTTTTTTTTTTTTGGGTTTTAGAAATCATAGCGGTCCCAAATACCAACTGGTGGCATAATTTAGTTGTAATGCATTTGGTCCCATTGCTTCTGTGATGATTGATCTAAAAATAATGTTTTTGAAATGTAATCATAATTATTGCAAAGTTTTGCAACATTAGGAGAAAAGATGCATTTTAGACTAATCTAAGTGTTGGGAGACATGAACTAGTGGGGGGTTGGAATCCTAGGTATCATGTGTAAGCAGGAAGCCTGATTCTTGTCCATGTCTATGTGTCAGATATTTACGGCCTTGTTATCTGATAGAATCGGCACGTACAATTCCCTTTCACCTGTACTTTGATGGATCACTACTGCTTTGTGCGGCATGGGTACTTAATACAATTCCGTTTCATCATCATTACTACTTTGCATGTTATACGTATTTAAAAGTACTCAAACTGAGATCAGAGTAACCACTTTTGAGAAGGATTTCAGTTACACGAACTGAAATTGATTGTGTTACGACATGCAGTTTGATGTATTCTTTTGCTGTGAGATGTTTCTAGTTCCCAAGCATGAGCTCATGAGGATGGAAAATTAACAGAGAATGAGTATGGAAGCCAAAACGCATTATCATACCACTCTGAAATGCATCATTGTGATGAAGGTTACCTTAATGCACTGGATTAGAGTGCAGCATAGTACCTTTTTTTCGCTACGGGAGATGGGAGAGTGATTCTATTGTTCCTCTATTTTTCTTTGTTTTTTAATGTATTAACGTAGTGTTTACTTATTAGAATGGGAGTGGAGAATGTGCAGTCCTTCCACTTCAGTATTTACTTGTTTGTTTAAAGGGAGAGTGAGAGTGGTCCACCTCTTCCTTTCTTATTATTTTTATTAATATATTTATATTTATTAAAATAATATTATATTATATTTATTTCAAAATAATAATATTATATTTATTAAAATAAAATAAATAATTATATGTATTAAATATAATATAATTATTATTCTTACCCATTTTATAATATAATTTATATTTATTAAAATAAAATAAAATAATTATAAAAATAATATTATTATATTATCTTAATAATATTAAACTTATTAAATAAAATATTATTATCTTCATAGAGAATTAATAATAATACCATATACTATCTTTATTTGAAAATACAATATTAGTATATTAATTTAATTAAATATTATTATATTTATTTACTATTAATAATTAGTAATAATAAATAGTTTATTCAAAAAAATATTAATTTTGTACTATATTATTAATAATAATGTTTCATTTGTATTGCTCTTATCAATAATTTTTAATTTATATAATTACAATTAAAATTAATAAAAAATTATGATTTACATAACTAAAAATATTAATAATAATTATTAAGTTATATAATTAAAATTAATAATAAAATAAATAGTTTATTTTATAAATATATTTTTTATCAACATTGTAATTAAAAACTATAATTTTTTAAATAAGGGTAAAATTATAATTTAAAACTATTCACTCCCAATCTAAGACAATGTAAACACATAAATAAGATTATGATTTTTATTTCACACTCTTATTTCAGTGTAAATAAATAACATATTCACACTCTTAGTCACACTCTCAAGATTTTCATTTCTCAAAAGATTCTTAATCTAATTCGATAAGTAAATACTATTTAATTCTCTTTATTGATGGCATAGAGTTGAGATGATCTAAATGGTAAAAGCCACGTCTATAGAGGAATCAATCTCATCCAAAGAGGAAGAACAAGAAGAAGAACAAAAGGAACAACAGTAATGGAAAAGCAATTAAACCATCCATCGGAAGTAGAAATAGTGAAAAGAGCATTTGGCTTCTTGTTGCAGCAACTTGCAAAGAAGAAATGGAGCATCTTAATTATAAGGGGAAGAAAAAGACAAATTAGGCTAATTTTTCTTTGTGCCACGTGGCCACAGGCTAATAAACAGATAGTGGTCATGTACTTTTAGCCTTTCAAATTTTCAAAAGGATTAGGGTTAGTGTCAGCTGAATGATACATATTTCAAACAAATGTAAGACAGGTAATAAATGGTTAATTTTTTTCATGAAGCGTAACGGCACAAGGGTAAAATGGGAAGTCGAGAACAAAAAATTAATAATCCAATTTATTTCTCTTTTTCATTTTCTTTTTTTTTTTTCATTTCTCTTCTGGTTTCATCTTTTCAATTTGTTGTCTCTTCTTTTTCGTTTTTCCTTCATTTCCTTTTTATTTCTTCTTCTTCTTCTTCTTCGCAGCATCAATCTTCTTCTTCTGATTCTTCGGAAGGCACAGGGACAGAAATGTTATTTTGCTAAAAGACAACTAATTTCGTTAAAAGTTAACAAAAAATATTACGATTTGTCAATTATCTGCTTATTTTTAAAAATTATATTATTTTTTTATATTTATTAAAAGTATCACTCAAGTAAATTTAATCCTATTAAGTATAAAAAAATTTATGTAAAAGAAAATAGAGTGGGATTTTACTTAAATTAGGGTATGTTTGAGATTGCTTTCTTCTCAAGAAATCAACTTCTACCTTGATTTTTGAACAATCATTTATAAATAATTTAGCTGGGTCTTTGATAAATGAAAATTATTTGACAATCACTTTTATATTTGGTAAGTAAAAGTCAAAAGTATAATGTTGAGTGTGCAACGACATAAATGGGCTTATTTATTTGGGGTATTTTTTTTTATCTAAAATTTAAATAAACTTAAATTAATTTAAATTTTTAATAGAGTTAAATGTTTGAATCTAAATAACATATTTATTTTTTCGCCTGAATCACAAAATATAAATAATAAAATGTTCACTCGAACACATTTTAAATCTTATAAACTCAAGTTTCATTATTTTCTTTTAAATTTTAAATAATAATTAAATAAATTATTTATTTTACATGCGTGAAAGTATCCTTTTTCTAAAGTATCATTTTTTAAAGTAATTTTTAAAATATTAAAAAAATAATGTGGTTATAGGAATTTGAACCAAGGCTCTAAAATCATCAAATAATACTTTTACTATTAAACTACAAGTCTTTTATAATATAAAAAAATGTGTCAAAATCCTTATTATTTAGTTCATTCAGAAGGAGCTTGGGGTACATTTTGAAAGAAAAATTAATAGCCCAACCCCTTCTGGGCCTTAATTTGATCCGTCCATGTAGATAACAATGCTAATTATTAAACTTATTTAGGTATGAATGAAAATTAATTAATTAGATAATGATATTTTATAAAATATTTTTAAATGATATCATTCAGATTTTTTTGATTAAATAAAAAGATAAAAAATTAACTTAATAACTTAATGATTACAAATTTTCATGAATTTTAGAAAATAAACTGACTTAATGACTTAACTGATTGCAATTAAGTCAATTAAGTCATTAAGTAAAAAAAAAACAAATGGCTCCTTATTTGTAATTTACTTAGAATGTTCTTATTTAAATCATTTTTTTATTTACTGCTTTTTTTACAGTATCTATTTTCTTTATTACATATTTAAATAATTTTTCATTAACTATTTAATAATCTTTTCATTAACTATTTCATTTTGCAAATAAATTCAACTTACAAATATTTTTTTACTAAAAAATTTATTATAGACAGTACATAATATACACATAAATCAATATATTTATTATTAAATTGATGAATAAATTTTTTTTAATACTACAAAATTTAATAAATTAAATGCAAAAAAAAAAAAAAAAAACTGAGCAAGTAAATTCATGGGAAGAATATTGAGATGATAAAAATTTTTTAAAACTATCATAATCAAATCAAAGTAGTTCATGTAAATGTAACTCTATAGATATGTGTGTGTATAATAAAAATACCATCCACTAATTAAACTTATGGCAATATTATTTCTCAATCTCTCTATCTCTTGACCTTCAGGAACATTACTACCATGATCTTTCTTGAACGACGACCTCCATGTTTGTCTCTTCATCTAAAACAAAATTCGTGTCATTTTCAATTTCTTTAAAATGATTGTCATGCAAATCAAAATTCCTAATGTAGTTATGCAATATCATAGTTGCAAAGACTATCTTCACTTGTGTTTTTGAATGGATATCTTAGTATATCTCTTAAAATTCTCCATCTTTGTTTTCATACTCTAAAAGTACATTCAATGATACTTCTGAATGAAGAATGTGCATGGTTGAACAAGAGAGAGTTTACTCTGTCAGCATCGATCATAATGAGAGAAATTTTAGGGTTTATTGCAAGAGAGGTGTAGACTAATTGATGCAGAATTCGATTTTCGCTAAAATATAATAGGGGTAATTTCGGAATTAAAATAATTTAAGGAGGACATTTTATATATTTTATCTTAAATTACCAGATTTAGAAATAATTAGATTTTTCAATGCCGGTTCTAATCACTTTTTAGTTGATAGTTAGATGCTATATACTTGAAGGACTAAATTTCTAAATAATCTATTTTAAAGTATTGATCAAATACTTTTTGAGTATTAGATTGCTAAATAATCACTTATTTAACAATCAATCTCAAACATACTGTTAACTCATAAAAATTCAACTTCCAATAAATAAAAGTGAGGGTAATTTTTAGCCTACCTCCAAATGAATTGACATTTTACACTGTATTCTCAAAAGAATTGACTCATTGCACCGCGCCCCCAATTCCGTTAATTTTTTAGTTATTTCCAGCTGTCCTGTCGGTCTTTTAATTGAATGACAAAAATGCTCCTTCACTTGAATTCAAATAAGTTTAATTACACAAAACCCAGTCAAATATTTTATATTTATGTTAATGCCCTCAAATAAAAGGTTAATTATCAAGCACATGCCAATTTTTTTAAAAAACAAAATTTTAAACACATTTAATTTTTTTTTGGGGGTAAAGGATTTATTTTAATTGCAATAAATTTTTTTGAATGAATAAAAAAACTTCTTGCTCCATGTACATTGTCACCACTATTATTTTTCTCTAGAAAAACCTTATCAACTTATAAAATACACAGTTACCAAAAAAAATTAATAGAGGAAAATACGATCATTCACAAAGAAATTTGGAGACAACAAATAATAAATAAAATAAAATAATTTAAAAAAACACAACACATTCAATGTAATTTGAGTCACAATTAAATTTAGCCCCTTCTAAAATCATTTTCATCACCACAAAGTCTTTATCCACCACCATACTCTTCAACCCAATCTACAAAATTAATCCATGAATCATTAATTGACTCATTTGATTTTAATTACTTGATTTAGGATTTCAAAGTACAAACCCTTAAATCATAATTCAAAACAAATCCCAATAACTAATGAAACCATAAACTCATAATACTAAATCTAAAAGGAATTAACAAGTGGTTGTGAAAGGAAGCAGAAAGGAAGCAATTGACGCTCTAAAATGACGTAATAGTGATCACAATAGTTAATGTTCTTCGTTAAGAAATAACGGAGAAGAAGAAGAAGAAAAAGAGATGGAGAAGAAGAAGAAAAAGGATTGGAGATGAAGCCTAAAAAAAAAAACAAAGAATAAGAAGAAAAAGAAATGGAGACGAAGGAGAAGAAATAGACAGAAGAAGAAAAGGAAAGCGAAAGGACGAAATAATAAAAAAGGAGACAAAATAAAGAGAATTTTCATTAAAATTAATTTAAGGAACAGACTTTTGATTTTAGCTCTCTATCATTCAAGCTAATTGAGAAAATAACAGAATTAGGGACGCGGTGCAATAAGTCAATTCTTTTAGGGACATGGTGTAAAATATCAATTCATTTAGGGGTAGATTAAAATTTACCCTAAAATTAATTATGTAGGGCCCAAGTTTGGTCATGTCATTAATTGGCGAATTTGTGAAGAAACCTCCAGGGAAGCAGAGAAGGTAAATAAAAATAAATTCTGCTTCCTGTACAGTTACTACTCACTGCCTTTTGGTCACAGGAAGCAAAGCCGTCACAGACTCAACGGTGTTACTGAAGTTTAAACGCCAACGCCAACGGAGCGGAGGGCATTTCAATCTCAATCACTTATTAAGCGCAGTGGAGGTGAGTTGATTTTGATGATCTGAAGTCAACTGCAATCTGAAGTTGCGAAGGAGATACAAAAATACGATATCTTTTGCTGTCAAGATGATAGTGAATCGAAAGAAGAAACCAGCGTTGGTGATCGTGGTGTTACTTACACTGTTGTGTATTGCACCAATCGTGGCTGTGAATGCGAAACAAGAGAGGAAGCTGTGGTTTAGACAAAACGGTGAGTTTAAGATTCTACAAGTGGCGGATATGCATTATGCGAACGGCAAGATCACGCCTTGTTTGGATGTACTCCCACGTCAGGTCGCCGGTTGCTCTGATCTCAACACCACTGCCTTTATCAATCGCATGATTTCAGCTGAGAAGCCCGACCTCATCGTTTTCACTGGTACCCTTTTTTCCTTTTCTCCCTCTTTTTCCCGTTTCTTGGATTAAAATTTAAAGCCAAAAAAAAAAATGTTTGATTCGATTTCTATAATTTTTGCGCTGGTTACCGTTAATTAGGATTTTTGGCCAATTGAAAACCCTGGTATTTCTCTTGAACTGTTGCATAAACTTATTGATACTTATTACTGAATAAAAGTTATGCTGAAGTTTCCCAAACAAGAAGAAAAAGTGAAAGTTACTGGTGGTTACTGAGTAACTCTTGCTATTTGTCAGTCATTCTATCCAGCTGCTAATGTAAATCCACAAGGTTAACTTTGAAGATTGAGATATAAAGAAGCAAAATCCACCAATGATACTGTCACAATACTTAATAGTGACGGCAGTTGCCTAGTTTTGGTTGTTTCTCTACCCAATATAACTTTTGGAAGTTTTTGCCTCATCCAACAGGTGATAATATATTTGGATTTGATGCCACAGACGCAGCAAAGTCTTTGAATGCTGCATTTGCCCCTGCAATTGCATCAAACATCCCATGGGTAGCTGTTTTGGGTAACCACGACCAAGAATCCACTTTGTCAAGGGAAGGAGTCATGAAACATATTGTGACGCTGAAGAACACATTGTCTCAAGTCA
The DNA here is from genome assembly GCA_030449075.1 of Murraya paniculata. Lineage (NCBI taxonomy): Eukaryota > Viridiplantae > Streptophyta > Magnoliopsida > Sapindales > Rutaceae > Murraya > Murraya paniculata. The sequence continues at coordinate 378,856 of JAEVFN010000015.1, read as the reverse complement.
ATCCTACGGATGCACACATAATCGATGGTTTTGGGAACTATAACTTGGAGATTGGTGGTGTTAAGGGTTCAGGTTTTGAAAACAAATCAGTTCTTAATCTCTACTTCCTTGACAGTGGAGATTATTCAACTGTTCCATCTGTTCCTGGCTATGGTTGGATCAAACCCTCTCAGCAGTTTTGGTTCGAGCAAACCTCTGCCAGACTTCAGGTACTAACCTCCTTCCTTACTGTTCTTTTGGCATAGTGTATTGGTTTAAATCACATTGACTGGCACGCCATTTGAAAAGTTTATGGTGCGCAAGCCTCATTTACTCATATGATCTACCTTAGGGACATATTTTCAACATTATTATGCAGGTTCGATAGAGAATGTGAATTGACCATAGATGTTCCATGTAGGTTATGCAAAGTAAATGCTCAGTTTTCATAATTGCAGGGTATGTTGATTCCTAATTGTGTGGAATATGCTCACCAAGCCTAATAACACTATGAGGCATGCTCTAGGATCCCCAGTTAGTAGATAACATCATTCATATTTGGTTTATGGCTCTTTGACAGTATATCGATAAACCATTTCCCATTTGTCTGCAGAGGGCATACAAGAGCAAGCCAGCAGCTCAGAAAGCACCTGCACCAGGGCTTGTGTACTTTCATATCCCATTGCCTGAATTTGCATATTTTGATCCATCGAACTTCACAGGTGTGAAGCAAGAAGGCATAAGCTCTCCTTCTGTGAACTCAGGCTTCTTCACAACCATGGTTGCGGCAGGCGATGTGAAGGCTGTTTTCACAGGCCATGATCATGTCAATGATTTCTGTGGTCAGCTTACGGGTATACAACTTTGTTATGGTGGGGGTTTTGGATACCATGCCTATGGAAAGGCTGGGTGGGAGAGGAGGGCGAGGGTGGTGGTAGCCAGTTTGGAGAAAACAGAGAAGAGAGGCTGGGGAGATGTCAAGTCGATCAAAACATGGAAGCGCCTTGATGATGAACACCTAACTGGTGTTGATGGTCGGGTCCTCTGGAGTAAGACCTCTTCAGGTAATCTATGGCCCTGCATGGTCAACAAAAAGGACATGCAATGGATATCTGCCTTCTTGTCTGTGTTTTGATGAATATCAGTATTCTTTAAGGAAGAAGAGATTTATTTGATTATTAAATGATAAACAGTGTGACATTGCTTGTTAATTTGTTCCTGATGGTGTTTATATGAAATTCTATCATATTATTCTTGGGAACTGGAATTCAGTCTAAATAGACAAATGTCAGGAGCATGACCCATTTATTGCTTACACTTTGAAATATCTGGCTCTATGATATATTAAGAGTTGCAGTGGTTGACTGAAAGAGGTACGGTACCATTGTCTGAACCTTTATGTTTTTAATATGCAATCAGACTCATGGTGCTTAGCTGCAGAATCTGAAGCTATTGTGAGTTCCCAGAGAAAGTCAATGTCTTCACTCAAATGTTGGTGATTCAAAGCCAAAATGCTTGTTCTTTTGTTGCCTTTTGTTATTTCACCTACTGGTCCACGTGTAGCCAAGTGTAGCATCAGTGAATTCATATTAACCTTGTTATCTGCATAGTGCACATTTACCCATAAGACCCGCTTACATAGGCCAGTGTGCTTTCATTTTCCTGTTCTAGTTGAGCCGTTATCTTCTATGTACTGATAATGGTTTTGAATTGGACAGGTATGCGCAGAAGGAAACACATTAATGGTGCTTGAGTGATTCAAGCAGGACCTGTGTTTCTTATGTGGACTTGTAACCGGCGACCTGGCTGTGAGAAAGATGTTATTTTGAGTATGGTTCAGTGGGTGGCATTGTTGTTTAGGAGTTGGATGTGGTATACACATCTTCGACAGTGATATGTATGTTATGGAAGAAAAAGCAGAGAGCAAAGGTTGGGATGAGAAAATTCTGTCTTGCTTGCAGAGCTTTTGCCACAGGAGCTCTCGGATGAATAAAGATGGGATAGTAGTTTTTTGGACATGATGTTAATCTTTATGGGTTATTATGACGGACAATAAGCTCTATAAAAGTACCATATACTCTTGTAAGATATTATGCAATAATTAAACATTTTTAGGGCAGGTTGTTAACGTTATAGTTTTTAAAATAATTGTTGTTAGATGTGTTATAAAAATAATCAGTTATTGGTAAAATTTATTTTTAAAAGAATTGTGTATTCTAAAAGTAGTCGAATACGTTTGATAAAATAAATTGTTGTAATAATATAAATGATTGAGATAAGTATAATATTAAATAAAATTTACTTACACATTTATAAATATGTCTATATAACATTTTTTATTGTATATATATAATAATTGATAATTAAAATAAATATTTTTATATTAATTTTAATTTTAATTTTGCTGTCTTAATATAATTGGCAATAAGAATCATTCATCAAATTTAATAATTTAATTCCCTAACTAATAAAAATAATTTTAAATTTTTTATAATATATATAAGGATACATATAGAAATATATTAAGTATAAAATTGATTTTTAAAATCAGATTTAACAATTTTTTAAATTTTGTTGTAAGATAAGGTGATTTTATTGAAAGTGATTTTTTTTAAAAAAAAATTTACTAAATACTTAAATTATGTAAGTTTTAATTTTTTAAAATTATTTTTACTACTCTTAAAAGCAATTTTAAATGGATCGTTAATATTATAAGATAATCTAGTCCAAACCGGACCAGCTACATACAGTTGTCATTTGTATTACATTTTTAATATGTACGTACTTATGATGCTCGCAGTTTGGAATTGCCCACCAAACACATTTGAAGAGGTAGCAGGCTTCCTTGTTATATACGAATTGAGAATGTATAGGTTACCTAACTATATATATATATATATATATATATTAAAATAATATCTATTAAGACAAGAGAAGTCAAGTCATTGCAACAGACCTGCGATATTTGCTCGGAAGTTAATTAAGGTGTAGCCAATCAATCTCCCAAGTAAAAGCCTTGTTGTGATTATATAAATGACCTATCATCCATTCGTTTTATAAGTAAACGACTTTTTGAGCGTACAGCGTAGAGGCTAAATTGTCTGTCGTATGTAAGGTACTGGTAACTTGTGAAAACGGTACGACAATTCGTTTATAACCTGTACCGTTGAAATCCATGTAATGTCAATGGACCGAGAATGGGAGACGCGTGGCCCCATAGTGCATAACTCAACGTGAAAAGCAGAAAATATTCTCTCCCCCCCTCTCTCCAAAGCCTATATTCTCTTTTTTCTCTCTGTTGCCTTCTAGAACAGAAAAAAATCTTTGTCTGCCCTTTCCCATAAATCGGACGGCATTCAGGGTTAGGGTTAGGGTTACCGTTTGAGTTTGAGGGAGTAGTAATCATTCGAATCAGCCACATGCGTACATTCTCATTAGCAAATCGTTTAATTGTGGTCTTACTCTTCTTCTTGGCACTGAACATCGGCCTGCAGTTGGTGCAATCAACGCAAGAGAGTGATGGCGTTTGCGCAAGATTCACCAAGCCGGAATCGTGCCCGATTAACTGCTTCCGACCCGATCCCGTATGTGGCGTTGACGGTGTCACCTACTGGTGCGGCTGTCCGGACGCGTTGTGTGCCGGCGTTAAAGTCGCCAAATTAGGGTTTTGTGAAGTTGGCAGCGGTGGCTCCGCCCCTCTTCCTGGTCAGGCGCTTCTTTTGGTCCATATTGTTTGGCTCTTCTTGCTTGCTCTTTCTCTTCTCTTAGGCGTTTTCTGATTGTATGTTCTGTGTGGAATTAATTCTTTTTCTTTATAGATTCTGCAATTGCTTCAGGTCGCGGCTTTCGAGTATTTGTGATTTTTAATACCTATATCATTGAGTTTGTAAGAGTACATTTTCTTCATTCTTTCTGTGATTAATAGTAACCCACTTTTTTTTTCTTTTAATGCGTTTCAAGAATGTGGAAGATTTCAGATTTGGCATGCCGAAATCTTGTAGGCTGAAAACTAAACATGATAATACATATGACACTATCATCTCCATTCATATCAAAATTTGAGATTATCAAAGAGTTGAACGATGGCTTTTCGTGTTGTCAAAGAGTTGAACAATGAAAATAGATGGGGAGTGCCCGATCGAATTGATCGGGTCATGTAGGAACAAGGTTCAATTCGATCGGGTCATGTAGGAACAAGGTTCAAGTCTACCATTCTGTTAGGATGCCTCAGCTGCATACATCACTGCACTTCCACATTGCTTTACACAATCCACAAATTAGGCAAAATGAGGATGAATCTGATTGCTGCTCTCTTAGTTTCAGCAACAAAAAACAGTTCCGTAATGCACGACGAAGCTGTGTGTACACAATAAAGTTGGCTGATGGTAACAAAATTACAAAATTCATATATTGATCATTATTAAAACTATTCAACCGTGAAAGCATCTAAAATTTTCAGGATTATCTCATTCAGGTCAATTACCAGAGGGTTATTGACTAGCAGATTACAAGTTTTTGAGTATTCTTCAGCCAATCTTCCCACCCAGACCATTCCTTAAGAAGGTTCATCCTCATTGTTCATCATTGATTCTGTTTTTCATCCCTCAACCTGTCAATTTCCCTTCCAAGAAAGTCCAAAGTTGTGTCGGTCACATGGTTTGGAGAGCAGCCTGAATCCAACATCATTTTTAAGAAATTATGTGCTTCCTTCAATCGACCTGCTTTGCCATTAACTTCGATCAGTGTGTTAAAAGTGACAACATCAGGATTAATTCCACTGGTCCTCATCTGCTCAAAAAGCTTATTAGCTTCATCAAATCGACCAGCCTTTCCTAGTACATTAATCAGGGTGTTGTACATAACTACATCAAGATAACCACCACCCTCCTTCATTAGCTTATCCAAAATTGCACTGGCCATATCTGCTCTTCCCATTTTCCCCAAACCTTGAATTATCACATTGTATGTCGCTATATCTGTTGGGCAAAACTTCTCATCCATCTCACTTAGGACACCCCATGCCTGATTGAAATAGCCTTTCTTGACAAATGAGCTCATAATGGAATTGTAAGTGTAATTCACAGGATCAACTACCCATATCGGTAAATATCTCAAATAGCTTACAGGCCAAGTTCAGCTTCCCTCTGGCTAGAAATATAGACAAAAAGGTATTAACCATGTCAATATCAAAAGTGCCCATCCCTTTTCCTTGAACCCGCAGGCCCCTGGCCAGTGAAAAAAGCTGCGATGAATGACAGTCTGACTTTACTTGATCGGCCAATTTATCCATATATGGAGATGATGACCATTCATCAGTGTCCGTTAATTGACTTCCCTCATCCTTAGCATAACCCTCTCCTGAATCAACATTGGCATCTGTTTCTAAGGTGGTAGAACCCATTAGACTCATAATTTCACTTAAGTCGCCTTTGTATGGGAACATTGGTGTGTAATCCTTTCTTTTGCTCTTTCTACTTTTCATCGTAGCCTCCACATCAGCTTTCCACTTAAGAACATCTAGCACTAGATTACCATCTCTAATGTGCTTCATCAGCCTGTCTGTAAAATCCCACCTACCATATTTATGAAACCCGATCAAAAGAGATGTTATTGTAACTAGATCAACAACAAAGCCTCTGCCTTCCATTTCTTCCACCAGTCGTAGTGCTTCCTCAATTTGCCCCTCCCTACATAGTTGCAAGACAACAATGCTGAAAGTAATCCCATCCACAAACTTCCCCTTCTTCTTCAAATCACAAAACAAAGTGTAAGCAGCCTCAGCCCTTCCATTCCTAAACAACCCATCAATCAGAATATTGTGTGTCCAACAGGAGGTTCTTACCCCATCCTGAACCATTTTCTCGAACAATTGGCATGCTTCCATAACTTTCCTAGCCTTGAACATTCCATTTAGCAGAGAATTGTACACTACAGTATCAGGAATGAGCCCATTATACTGCATCTCACTAAAAATCTTCATTGCATCATCCATTCGATACGATTTACAGCACCCCTGAATTATAATCCTATAAGTAAACTCATTTGGCTCATGACCAGACCATTTCAGTTCCTCCCACACAATCAGTGCATCTTTCACCTTCCCAACCACACAAAGCACTTGAATCAAGCTATTGCAGGTATGCAAATCCGGAACCAAACCCTTTTCTTTCATCTCTTTAAACAGCCTCAAAGAGGTATGCAAATCACCCCAACACCCAAATGCATGAATACATATATTATAACCATAAATATCAAACTCAAACTCCTGTTCCTTCAGTCTTTCAAAAACTTGTTTAAATTCTAATCTCCTATCAGACTTTCTAAGAGCAACTAACAATCCATTACAGGCAACACAACCAGGAAGCGATTCAACAACTGAATTATCCGCAATGTTGTCATTACAAGCTTCAAGAAGCTTAAATAATATAGAGATCGCTAAACCCAGCTGTTTTTTTCTAACCAAACATACAAGAACAGAGTCATAAACCTTTGGGCTCAAACTAGTCCCTAATTCTTCCATATAATCAAGAATCTCGAGTGCAAAATCAATCTTACCCGATTTAATATATGCCTCGAGCAATAGCTTAAAAGTCTCAGAATCGACAACGACATCATCCTTTTGCATTGAATTCAACAAACTGGGGACTTCTTCGAGGAATCCTGCTCTACAAACGGTCCTAAAAATGTGAGAGTAAGTGCAGGCAGTGTGCTTGTAAATAGGCCTGAGAGAAGAGCACCATCGAAAGAAGTCAAGCTTCTTTGATGGGTCGAGGGAGTTCTTGCCCAGGACTTGGAGGACCAGAGGCTCGGAGATGGGAATGGATCGAGGGTCAAGATTGCGAGTGCTGGACTCTTTGAGGGTTTTGGTGACGGAGGCCAATAAGAGGATGTTTCCCAGCTGGAGTGACGCTGAATTGAGAGGAGGAGATAGGGTTTTTCTCCCATGGCGCATTGCATCGCGCAAGAATAAGAGCGGAGGCGTCGCGCTGGTTTCAGATTTTTACTTTTTTGTCACCTATTAAGCAGCACACGTCACACGAGGACCTGCATGAAAATAATTACAAACTATGTTTTAATTTGTGCATTTTAAACTTTTAGGGGACCATAGGTTATTATCCTATTTCTGTTTACTTATTGATGAAGAAAATGATTTGGAAATCGTAGAATTATTTTGAAACATTAAAGTCCACACCATATTAGGATACAGTACCTCGAATTCAAAATCTTCATTTAATTTCATAAATCAAATATTTATTTTTGGTAAATTGGAATGGAAAATGTTATTCCCATGTGTACGGAGGTAAACAAAAGTGTACAATAAAATGTATAAGAGGGTATGATATGACTATTTAATCACAATGGAGTTAGATTAGAAAAGAATATGATACCCTAGGGAGTAAATTGGCAGACCAAAAGCAAGCTACGGATACAAAGTTATCTTCCTCATGACAGTTCATGTCTCCTTTAAGCATACACACGTGGAAATTAAACTTGTGAGAACAGCCATCGGAAATGATAACTGTGCAAGCATTGAAGCATACAAAATCAATCTGATAAAAATGGGGTAATGAGGTATTCAAAGAGTCCTAAGCCTTTTTTTTTTCCCAAATGAGAAATATTAGGCAAGCATCAAATTGCTGTCATCCATATTAGCCATATCCAAGTCTAACAATTGACATATCAAGTAGCTTTATATCTGTAAATGACATTTGTTCTTGCTACCGACGCTACAGAAACAAAAGGGCTGGTCTGTAACTAAAGCAAGGATAAGATGCTATGCAGATTGCAGAAGAAAGGGACACCTGGTCTTGTCAGTCTTCGTTTGAAGATGCTTATTGCTACTTGCATGTGAACTTGTGAAGTAATTAAAAGAAGAAAAGGAAGTCGCCCGAAGGCTTGGATGTCACGAGGACAGAGGGTTGCTGTAGCTAATTATGTTTGAAAAGGGGAATGAGAACAGAAAACTCGCAATAAATTTATGTGATGATGCGCTGACGATGAGTAAATGAGAACTTATCAATCAGTTTGGGGATCTCCAGCTATTTGGAAAGTTCTTCTAAAAGGAGCAAAAAACTCGCATAAGAATATCTTGTAAAATGTCAAAGTTGATAGCATAAAAAGCCGAGTATGTTAAAAGTAAATCTTTATAAAATTATTATCTAAAATTCATGAATATTTATGTTATATTATTAAAAATTAATAATTAAATATATAAAAGCGTACTTGAATCTATAATGCTGAATTGCTATCTAAAATCGTGTTATTAGCCTCCACCAGCGCAATATATTAGAGAATTTTTTAAACTCCTCTATGTGCTCTCTCTAATGATGAGATGTCGGAAGATAATAAAATAGTTATTTGTGATGTGGGGGCTATAACTACTTATATAAATAATTTTTTTGTTATCATTAGATATTTTTATTTTAACCCATCATAAAAATAAAAAATTTTCTTAAGTCTCTGCATATTAAAGGCATATATCCTATCGAATATATTAGAACCCAAATTACTAAAAACCTTAATAAATCACTTTTCATTTAATTTGACATTGTATGACAGTTTGTAACACATAATTATTCACATATAAGCCTAATGTTAGATTAAAGATCCAATAATCTCTCACTTAGACTATATGTGTAACCTTATAATCATACTTTACAAAAATAATTGTATATGTTATTTCTTGTTTTCCAAGTTATGGAATTGTTGCATTAATCCTAGCTTATAGTCACGGGCCGCCCACACGAACTGCGAATGAAGGCTAATTTGGGGCGCGCACAGCCACACTTTGCAGAAATCCACCAACGGCAAGATGTACACAGCAGTGGAGTGCGTTTAGCACTGGACCACCTCACACACACTTGTCGCCCCGTGGTGAAGCCCGCATCTCAAGCCCGAGCGCCAAGTCATCAAAGCCCATAGGCCAAGATCCACCAAAACTTGCTAGCTTGGCCCAAGCCTTGACCCATCTTTTAGAACTCTCTACACTCTTGTAGATAAGCCATTTGTGCAAGTTGTCCACTCGTGCAATTTGCCAACTTACACACTTGTAAATAAGCCTCTAGAATGAACAACTCTCATCTATAAATAGGGCATGATACTTAGTATTTTAGCTATCACCCACCAACAAGCAAAGTGTAAAGCTCTCTCTTGTAAAAACTCTCTTAAGTAATAAAATCTCTTCATTAGCCATATTGCTCTCTTCTCACTAACTTTTCTTTAAGCATTTTCGCTTAGTTAGGTTGAAAAACTCTCAAAGACTTACTTAGCGATTTTGTGTTTGAAAATTACCTAAATCCCGCATGATTTATTGCACATCAAACTCATCCCGTGACATTATGATAAACACCCGCCTTAAAAATCTTTTCTGACGTGTGGGCATAGGGCATTGTGGGTTCAGGCTTGTGCTACGTGGGAATGTCATAGTGTGTTAAGTCCTGTATTGACTTCAGCATTTACTCCTCTTGTAGAGATATTTGTATCCGTGTTTGATTTCTCCATCTTCCATGAACGAATTTACCTTGGAAGGTTGTTTCCCTAACTCTTGCATAATTTTTTCACTATTTCTATTTCTGCCCATCTGCAAGTTACATTCTTCGTTATCGAACAGCGTTTTAGGATCTATCCAAGTTATAATTGGTCTTTCAATCCTGCTTTGAGGCAAAAGCAAGGAGATAGAGGAATGTATTAAGATGAAGCAAGTCAACGTAGCTCAGCAAGATGAACATTCTATTGTAGTACTCTCACATGTCAATCCGATCAATGTTGATTCAACTAGTCCTTGAACACGACACAAGTGCTTTTTCAAATTGACAGAGACCAATAAATAAAGGGTAATAAACTTCCTGAATAGTTTTTTATATTGTGGCTTAAAAGACCGTAGTTGGAGTGTCTTGTGTTAAATAATTCAAGTAGTGGAAGATCTTTATTCAACTGTCTGATTATTAGCTTCAACACTTGTGATAGCAGAGCTTGGTCTTTGACAAGGTCGATGTTGATGTATTATTTAAATTTTTGGATGACTAAAATTTCATAAGGTACACTGTTGGTTTTACTCAGCTCAATCATTCCTTACTAAAAAAATATACGTTTGACAATGCCTACAACTTCAATAATTTATGAACTCAATCTTTATGCTTTGAGAAGGTAATGTTAATAATAGGATGTTTATGTGGGATTCTGTGCAAGTTTTATGTTGTCTATATAAGTTTTAACGACAAAATCACTAAAGTGTAGGTGATATCAGATCAGAGGAAAATCATTATCAGTCATAAGTTATGAAATTTTATAAAACAGATATATGTCCCTGATTTATATATGACTATGATGAACTCATATTATTTTTTAATTCATGAATAAAACATTATCTTATCTTTCTGCAATATTGCAACAGAAAAAATTGATGTCTTTCCAGCAAAATAAACATTTTATTGATATCCAAGTACTTCTTAGCCACAGTAGAAATGGACAAACTGGAGCATACCCCAACATGAAATCCCAAGGGTATCAATTTGCCAAGTGTAAAGCAAGTTACAAATAGAGAATTTTCGCAGTTATATTCAAGATTGCTCAACAGATTTTAAGACTTAAGTGCATGCACCTCCATATATTATTTATACTTTCACACTTCATTATCTGTTTAAAGTTTTAGGCTTTAGCTTGCACATACGCGCAATGCTCACACTCCAGTAAGAACAGTGCCTGATTATGATGATTGCAAAAGGAAAAATCAATTTTGATGCATGCGTTAGTGGTGAGATTTGGCAAGTTGCATTAAGTTGGCTATTATTTAATTCTAAGATTTGACATATTGTTCTTGCTTCTAATGCAATTATGCAGCAGTAAATAGCATTCAATCTGCGCATAAAGGAAGCATTAGATGCTATTAAGATTCTAAGAAGAAAGGGGTATATTGGCCTTGTTAATCTCTATTTGAAGATGCTTATTACCGCTTAGATGTACAGTAATGTTTAGAAGACACGAGGGATGAGGATCACCACTAGTTCTGTTTTAATACAGAAAATTAGAAGAGAAAACTAGTGATAGACTGATGATGACGGGTAAATGTAAGCTCAATAATTGGATTTCGTAGTCTCCAAATATTGGGAAAGATCCAGTAAAAGGGATAGCACAGACTGGCAGTAGAATATCTAAAAATGGTAAAGTTGACTGCAAAAGGGCTTGATGTGATTTTGAGACCTGTCTATTCCCATTACGCTTATTTATAGTAACATAAGTCTGGATGCTAGCATTGTCTTTCAGAGGAAACAATTCATAAGAGAAGCTCTCTCGGTGTTTTGCCACAAGATAGTTAAAAACATGAATTGCCATGGACAATGGATGCCTGTTCTTATGATGGTGGCAGTTAACTTTGGATTTGCCACTGTAAATGTCTTTCTAAAGAAGATTATTGATAAAGGATTGAACCATTTGGTTATTGTTGCATACAGGCAGTCAATATCTGTTGTTTTCTTAGCACCAATTGCCTACTTTCGGGAAAGGTAAAACCACTTCTTTAACTTCCTATTTTAAGTTACTTTTAGCTACTTATTACTCGCATTTGATTGATTTCTGTGTTTCCCTGATTGTTAAACATTTCTTTACTTTTACATCACTGAGAAACTTGATGACGGCACTTGTTTAACTGTCAGAATTTTATGGGTATGTTCTTGTTCTAGGAAGTAATATAGTTGGTCTTCTAGCAGGAAAAACAAACCCAAGCTTACTATTCACATCTTGTGTCAGCTATTCTTCAGTGCTCTAATCGGGTTAGTAATAACATCCGCAATTATTGGGGTACCTCCGATTTGTTCATTTTAAATGGTTATGCTTACTGATGAAAAATGAAACATGTTGATCAATTTCAGGCTAACACTAACACAATACTTGTTACTTCGAGGACTGGAATATACATCTGCTACTTTCTTATGTGCATTCCTTAACATGGTTCCTGTTATAACGTTTCTATTGGCTTTGCCGTTTGGGTAAGTATGGCAAGTATAGTCCTTTTGTTTTTATGAAGACCAAAATTCTAATGCTTTTATAAATCTGGCAGCCTTGAGAAAGTGAACATGAACAGGTTGGCTGGGAGGACTAAGGTATTAGGCACAGTTGTTTGCATTGGTGGAGCTGTGTTGTTAACCCTTTACAAAGGAAAGGTAATATCCAACCCACATCTTCAAGCCACAAATTACAATGTAACAGGCTATGCCAAAATGATGATTTCGAGTAAAAAGACAGAGAAGTGGACCATTGGTTCAATATTTTTGATCGTAGGCTGCACTGCATGGTCTTCATGGTTCCTTATGCAAGCCAGAATTGGCAAGAGATTTCCATGTCAATATTCTAGCACTGCTATCATATCCTTCTTCGGTGCAATTCAATCAGCCATTTCGAGTTTGATCATTGAGAGGAACCTTCCCGGGTGGGTTTTGAAAGGCAAATTGGAGATTATAGGCGTCATATATTGTGTAAGTATTCTGTCATGGCTCAAAACATCACTCAGCAGTTAATTAGAATGAACCTTTATTGTACAAACCATAAACCCTTTGCCTCATTTGTGAACACAGGGGATGGTGGGATCAGGCTTGTGCTATGTGGGGATGTCATGGTGTGTTAAAAAAAGGGGTCCAGTATTCACATCTGCATTTTCCCCTCTCACTCAGATATTTGTGGCAATTTTTGACTTCTCTCGTTTTGCGTGAAAGAATTTACCTTGGAAGGTTAATATCTTCTAATTTCATTTTTTTTTTTTACTATTATTGGTGTTTACCTTGATGATAATTACATGGATCCTAACTTCTTCCTTTGTTAATGAACAGTGTTCTAGGATCAATCCTAGTTATAATTGGTATGTATATTCTGCTGTGGGGTAAAAGCAAGGAGATTGAGGAATTTGATCAGATGAACCAAGGCCAAGCAGCTCAGCAAGATGAAAGTTGTGATGCAGTGTCACATGTCATTCCAGTTACGAGCAATCCAACGAGTTCTTGAAAATGTTGCAGTCAATTCATTCTTGCGGACAGCAGCAAATCAGTTCTCAAATAGTTTTTGTAGCTTGTAAGTTGTAATGCCATAGATAAGAGAAGGAGATTACTGCGTACCACCATATGGCAGTTTCTTCTATCCTCAAGTTTACATATTTCACTGGAAGCCAAAGAAGAGACCAGTTATGATTGAACTCGTAGTGTTGCAACTCTTTCAACTTGTACAATTATTGGCTTCTCTTTTAGTGAGCAATCAACATCAATCATTTCCATTCTAGATTCCCATGTCCCAATCCCACAAGTAAATATACCATTATTGATATCAAGTCATAATTCAACTGTGTTATTTAATCAGCAAATAGTTGTTTTATTATTGGTGGCCAGAGTCAGAACTCAAACGTTTTGGAATGGGATTTCTAATACTTTTAATGACGATTAAATAACAGAAAGTTGTAATTGTTCTGTTTCAGTTTAAATTCGGAAACCTTTCTCCCTCCTTTTTTTTTCCTCCCCCTTCTGGTGAAGGAAACTGGCCTCACCCCACCCTAAAATTAAATATATCCCCTTAAATTTGAACCATTAAGCGGGACAAGGAAGAGTCAAATTTAAGCCACATGGTCATTTGCAACTCCAGGTTATGCAAGTAGAAACTATAGCCATGAACCAAAAAAACATCAACACAATTTTTCAAAAATCCAAATGCAGTGTAATTAATTAAGCTTTGCTTTTGATGTTACATTGTAGAATCAACACTTTGCTTTTCATTTGTTGGATAAACCATTACAATAACAAGCCAGAGACGAAATTGGCACAGATACAACAACTTGAAATGTCCCAAGGAATTTGATTTCCAAAATGTAAAGGCAGATACAAATAGAGAAATATCTTCTCCATGACGACTCAACTTTGCTGTTTTTCTGTTGGAAGACTTTTAGTGCACGCAAATGCAACTCCATGTTCAGTTGTTATATATATATATATCTCTCCACACACTAAACGCCTCTATCTGTTCAAAGTTTTAGCTGGTACAAATGCCAGTTGCTGAATAAATATCTGATGATTGGTGATCGCCGTGACAAATACAATTCAAAGAAAATTGGTCAGCACTCACCACTCACTCAGCAGCATCCTTTTAAACGCGTTGTTGGATTCTTTTGCAGAATAAGAAATAATGACGGTGCAAAATGATTTACAATTAACCAAGAATCAAATGGCATTTGAATTGGTTATTATTTTAATCCTAAGATTTGACATGTTGTTCTTGCTTCTAATGCTACTATTAAAATTATTCAGTGGTTAAACTATTCATGGAAGAAGCATTAGATGCTGTTTGCATAAGAAAATGGGTCTTGTTTACTATCTTTGTCAAGTTGCTTACTGCTACTGATATTTAAAGTAAACTATTATAAGAAAAAGGCAGTCGCTGCGGCAGAAAGGCTTGAATAATATAATATTATCATAAAGAATTAGGGACCTCACATTTAATAAGAGAAATGATGAGAACATGAAACTCGGGGTGAACTTATGAGATTGCATGTAAATAGAATAAGAGTAGCAATGGGTTTTTTCTATTCTCCTCGTGGAAAAAGGTCCTGGAAAAGGAGAACAGAAAATGGAAAAGTTGATTGCAGTAAGTGATTGATGTGATTTTGAATTTGAATCATGTCTATTCCCATCTTGCCTATTTATGCCAAGTTAAATCTGCAGTCCTTGAGTGATTTCAGAGGGAAATGTATAGAAGAAACTAGAGAGGCTATTTTAATTTGCATTGTTGTGCGACTGCAAATAGTGTTAGACATGGATTGCTGCAGACAATGGAAGCCTATTGTTATGATGGTGGCTTTAAACTTAGGACTGGCAGCCGGGAATGCACTTCTCAAGAAGATTCTTGATGGAGGACTAAACCATTTGGTGATTGTTGCATACCGACAAGTCGTTGCTACGATTTTCTTAGCACCTATTGCCTACTTCCGGGAAAGGTAACAACTATTTAGCCTTTTCATTTTCAAACATTTATCAGCCACTTAACAGCAGTTGCCTTTTCTTGCAGGAAAAGCAGACCCAAGCTTACTGTTCCGATCTTGTGTCAGTTATTCTTCAGTGCTCTAATGGGGTTTGTATTAATATCACCGATTGATTGATGATGCTATAAACAATTTTGTTGATGATTGATAGATATATACATTTCAGGGTAACACTCGCACAATACTTCTTCCTTCTTGGATTTGAATATACAACTGCCGCCTTCTCGTGTGCATTCATCAACGTAGTTCCTGTTAGCACCTTATTATTGGCTCTGCCATTTCAGGTAAGTTTAGAGAATAAGTTGATCATCAGTAATTGCTTGGAATTGACTGTCATCAAAACCCTCAAAACACTTGCAGCCTAGAGAAATTGAACATGAAAAGCTTGAGTGAGAGGAATAAGGTATTAGGTGCAATTGTTTATAGGTGGAGCTCTAACGTTGACCCTTTACAAAGGAAAGCCATTTTACTTAGGAGCCACAAATCACATAACAAACCACGTCAATGCGATGAATTCAAGCAAGAAGGCTGATGACTGGGCCATTGGTTCAATAATTTTGATAGCATTCACGGTGGTGTGGTCTAGCTGGTTCCTTATACAAGCAAGAATTGGCAAGATATACCCGTGTAAATATTCTAGCACAGCAATTATGTCCTTGTTTGGTGCCATTCAATCAGCCGTCTTGAGTTTGATTGTAGAGAGAAACCCTGCCGGGCGGGCTATGAGAGGAAAGCTGGAGATAATAACTATCATATATTCTGTCAGTACAGAACTCCCTTTTTAACAAGACTCATCGAATAAAATGAAACTTTTTCCCATTAACTAAACTAAACTCCTTTGTTTGATGGTGGGGCAGGGCGTGGTGGGATCGGGCTTGTGCTATGTGAGAATGGCATGGTGTGTTGAACAGAGAGGCCCTGTTTTCACATCTGCATTTACTCCACTGATACAGATATTCGTGGCCATCGTTGGCTTCTTTATCCTTCACGAACGAATGTACCTTGGCAGGTTAAACCTATCTTAACTTTTCCACTATTTCTATTTCTGCCCACCTGCTAATAGAGAATATGATGACATCCTTCGTTGATGAACAGTGTCGTGGGATCTATCATAGTTATAATTGGTCTCTATATTCTGCTCTGGGGCAAAAGCAAGGAGACCAAGGAATGCCAAGAGATGAAGCAAGCCCAATTAGCCCAGCAAGATGGACATTGTGATGCAGTGTCGCTGTCACATGTCATTCCAGTCACTCTGGATTCCAGCAAGCCTTGAACACTTGGATTCCAGCAAGCCGTTGGTTTGTAACGTTCAGAAACCAAATACTAATGACAACTATCTGTCCATTTTATTGTGTTCAACTGCTCCGTTGTTGCATTCAACATTTCTGCTATTAAAGCTTGTTCAATGGCAAGACTGATGATGATGATGAACTTTTCAACAAAAGTACAATTTTTGTAGTACAATATAATTTGGGCCCCGTGGACTGAGCGTGTATTAACTAAGAGCGGCCCATTAACGCTCGATAACAGTCCCTAATACCCTACTGCGCGATTCAAAAACCCTAACCGTCAGTGAATCTTGTTTCTTTCTTTTTAGTTTCCTCTTCTCCTCCTCGTCCTCCTTCGTTGGCCGATCAATTGTAAGCCGAGAAAAAATAAAGAGGCAAAAAATGGGGGCAAAGAGAAAGAAGAGCGAAGGCGAGGAATTATTAAACGAAGGAGAGAAGGAAAATGATAAGAATAATGAAAGCAGCAGTAAGAAGATGAAGAAGGAGATACTACCATCGATGATTAGAAACAAAGAGAAAAGATCTGCCGTACACGCCAAGCTGAAGCACCAGAAGAAATTAGAGAAGCGCAAGAAACTGAAAGCACGTGACGCTGCCGAGAAACGCGCTCTCGAGCTCGGTGAGGAGGTCTCATAACCTTAAACTCTCTCTTTACGAAGTTGATTCTAATTTGCTTGTAGGAATCGATTTCTGTTGCTGATTAAGATTAAGAATGGTCTATTGTTTGTGCAGCCTCCTGCGAGAAAGACCCCTCGCACTATCGAGAACACAAGAGAGCTTGATGAGACCGTATGCCGGCCCGACGATGATGAGGTTCTTTTTTTTTTTTTCAAAAAGAAAAATCTTTTAAGTCTTTTTAAGCAAAGACTTCTTGTTTTGAAAATACAGGCCAAAAAAACGAAAAGATAGGCTAATATTTTGCGTTTATTTGCAGCTATTTGCTGGCAATGATGCTGATGAATTTAGTTCTATTCTAAAGCAAGAATGCACCCCGAAGATATTGATCACTACATGTCGTTTCAATTCCAGCGTATGTTCTTTGGACTTTTTTAAAAAATTGCTGTTATAAGGCAATCAACGGGGACATGGGATAATCTGTGGCATTTTTTGTATTGTTTCACTGTTTATATGTTATTTGTTCTGCAGAGAGGACCGGCCTTTATATCAGAGTTACTTACTGTGATCCCAAACTCTCACTATTATAAGAGAGGAACCTATGATTTGAAGAAGGTGAAGTGTTTTCATTCTCTCAATTTCCAATACAAAATTGCAATTCCTAGTGCTGTTTCATGATGAATATTGATAGTTGTGCAGATTATAGAATATGCGAAGAAAAGGACTTCACGTCTATGATAGTTGTTCACACCAATAGGAGGGAACCAGGTTAGTGGCATTTCTTGTGATGTGAGAAATTTTGTGCACTGTCTCTGATGTTGACTTATGCTCTTAGACTTTGTTTTCGTGCCTTGCATTTTTTATGGGAAAGTATCTTCTTCTATTTTTCTGATCATACATTTGTATATAGTTTTCCTTAACACATAAAAAAGAAAAAGAAGGGGTGGGGGGTTATTTACTTCTACCTCATTGGGTTTTAATAAGGATTCTATCTGACAATATTTGTGCCTTTGCTTTAGATGCTCTGCTAATCATTGGCCTGCCTGATGGACCTACTGCCCATTTCAAGCTGTCAAAGCTTGTTTTACGCAAGGATATTAAGGTTTGTTGCTTCTGTGTGCTGAATTTTTTTTTTTTTCCTTTATCACCTTTGTTAAATTTGCTGCTCTTAAGTTAAAACTAAAACTGCATCTTTGGTTGGAGCTAAATGTTTGAAAAAGAAAATAAGATGTGTAAACTGGAACTTATAACACTCTCTTTTCTGCTTCTTTAAGTAGGACAATCCTGAATTTTCATATTCCTGTATATTAAAGGTTGATTTATATGAAATGCACTGCCGCAATCTATATGTTAATTGTTTTCCATATATATGTCTCTCACTCGCTCTCCTTTGTTCCCCCCAACCCCCCACCCCCCCCCCACCAAAAAAAAAGAATCATGGAAATCCTACCGGTCACTTGCCGGAGCTGGTGTTGAATAACTTCACAACACGCCTGGGTCACCGTGTTGGGAGGTTGTGTTCTCTTTCTGTTAATAGTTTAGATTTGAATTAAAATGTAATGTCAATATTATTCTAACTAACAAATTCTTTTGTTCGTCTTTTCCTCTAGATTGATACAGTCACTTTTCCCTCAAAGTCCAGAATTCCGAGGTCGTCGAGTGGTGACCTTTCACAATCAACGAGATTTCATATTCTTCCGACATCATCGGTGTGTCCCATTGGAATTTATTAGCTGCTGTATGTGGACAATTTTATGCTCTTTTTGAAGTTATGTTTCTATTACAAAAGCATTCTCTTATTATGCATGCAGGTATATACTTGAAACCAAAGAAAGTAAAGGAAGCGACTCTAAAGGTAAAAAGGCCGAAAGATGCGAAGAGTGAAAAGATTACTCAACAGAAAGTAATCGCTCGCCTTCAGGTTGGTTGCTTCCTCATTTGTATGTTTCAAATGTGTCTATGGGTACTGGCGATACATTGATTTTGATGAAACTCAATTCTTCTTAAAATTTCAAGTAGTGTACCTAAAATGCTTCACCAAAATTTTTTATACTTCATGGCAAAAATTTTAGTCATCTCCCCCCTCCCCCTCTTTCTTCTGCTATTGAAAGCCAATGTGGGCTCTGTCATTCTCTTAAAACAACACTAATTTCCTCGCAATGTGTAGGAGTGTGGTCCTCGATTCACACTGAAGTTGGTCAGTCTGCAGCATGGAACATTTGATACCAAGGGAGGAGAATTTGAGTGGGTTCATAAGGTATTTCCCTTCAACCAAAATAGTTTGGTACGTTCCCACATCTGCAACCCATAATTTGGATTAATTATTCATTTCTTTTAATGTTTCAGCCGGAAATGGATACTAGCCGAAGAAGGTTTTTCTTGTGACCTCTTTGGATTGCTACCTGAGTTTTGTTGCTTAAAATTTAAGCATTTTCTGGCGGAGGCCTCCAACCAGCAATAACTGATGCTGAAACTTCAACCAATTGTGGCCACATAATTGTGCTGGGCTTGGTTTGGTAATTCTTCAATAAGTTTTGGCTGATCGTGATTTGTTTCCAGGAAGTGTGGGTAGAAAATGATTGTAGCCCACCTGTGAGCATGATCTTTATATAATTTTGATTTTTAAATTCCCCATAGCTGCATATTTCATGTAACAATGATTTTCATTTCTGTTATATGACAAAATTCTGCATCATTGTAAGACTCGAGGGAGTACTTTCTGTGTCATTATATTTAAAAAAAAACGCCGCAACTTCTACATTTATAACTTGTTTCCCAGCATATTACTGTTACAAAATGAGACTTAATCCAGAGATGGAAAGAGAGGAATCTGCTATACAGTTTAGTCGCCATAATTGAGAGCAGCTACTGATTTAAAAAACCATCTACCGAGGGTCGGGCCATTGTTTTTTCCAAGGGCGGGAATAAGATTTACCCAGCGCTCGCTGCATCGAATTATTTCTCAGGAGGACGAGGACAATTCCATTGAGTAAGCCTATTGCATGCCTTTTTCAGTAGATGAAGGCAAATCAAAACAAATACACCTCCAAATGCTGCCGCTCGTAACAGATATTGCTCTGGGGGTGAGTTCGCTGCCAGATAAACTGAATCTTTGATTATAAAAATAAAGCTTAAACTTTCCAATAGGGACATGGTCGTTGTGATCTTAGCTCTGTTCGCTTCGTAGAGTCTACGGACAATTCTGAAACAAAGCGTACCCACAACTAGAGATGTAGTCACTGACCAACCCCTGTAAGTGACCAGCTTCCCTCCCACAACCAAAACCTCTTTCCGGCAAACACAAGACACGCACTCGCCGGAAAATCTCGACGACACTAGGGCATCAAAACCTGTATGGTAAGGTAAAATAACGGAATCCAAGTAGAGACTTGCATGTAGAATACCAGAAACTGTCGATGCCTCAAAGAAAGAATACTTAATATCTTCATTAACTCCAAAGTCGAAGGCGAGAGCAGAAATGTAAACCAGTTGAAGGATTGCCGGGCCGACGCACGAGAGAGGAAAGAGACTGTTGATCCTGTGGCCCTTGGCCAGCATTAAGAGAATTATGGGGAGGGAAAATGGTCCAGATGGCAGCAAGAATCTCTTCGATTGACTAAATGGTGGAGCCGGCCCTCTTCTTGATACTATATCTACAACCATTAGCAACAATGTTGCCAGGTAGGAAACTGCTGTATAGACAAGAACAAGAACGTCCACGGCAAGCGGGTAGTTTCCAGGGTAAGTGCTGTCGCAGTAGTAATGATAAGGGCAGTTGATTGGATCCAATGTTTCTTCTGTTTGCCACCCAACACACTTGAGAAATGTAGTGCGGACATCTTCGAGGTTCCATTCTGGCACAAATGCTGCATTTTTCCGACCATCCATTGTACTTGGTTTATGTCTCCATTTCTCCTTACGAAGCCATGTTGTTTTCCTGAGCGTTGTATGTATATAATAGAGTGGAAGCGATGCTGGCTTTTTCTTTTTCTTTTTCCCACCCCCCTTAAATTAGGCAGTTTCTGTTGAGCGTTACCGATGCTTTTTGTGTTGGTAAAATGAAAAATGGACAATGAAACACTATCTAATTTTTTTTTTTTAATTCAACTTGATAGTTGCGAGAGAGAGAGAGAGTGAAACGGCAGTCAAATAAGATAACTTATTGCTTGCCATGTATATAATCTAAATTAATGCTTAGCTACCTGCGTATAAGTGTAAGCAACAAATTTCGCAGACCAAGTACTTGCTCGCTGACAGCGATCGAACTGTTTCGTTTTGGGTAGGTGGCAGGAACCATAACATTGTAGTTGTTTTTCTTCTTAAAGTGAAAAACAAAAAAAGTATTTCGGGTTGGAGCTGGGAATCAATCAAATTGGTGGCGAGTGCATTCAGTGGGACGGCAATAGAGGTTGAGGCAGCTTAATACCAAAGAAAATATATGTTTGGTATGTGATTGCTACCCACTGGGCTGTTGGTTACCAATTTGTTTCAGGAAAATGCTTAGAGAGTTTAGTACGCTCAATCAATATTTACTTAGACGCTAATGCCAATGAAGCTTTATTTTATATTAATAATTTATTTAAAATGAGAATGTGAAATGCATCTAACTTAAATTCAAATGTTAATGATGACCCTCTTTCTCACCTACGCTCGCCAACTTTGTGAAAATGAGTTCAACTCTACATTTGGTGATGTTCTCTTTTGCTGGAGTCTGGAGTAGAGACCTTCATACTGCACTCATGGCCACGACAATCTACAAAGATCAAGGATTGGTCCCAAAAGATGGCTAACAAATATTTTGTAATATAAATATATATATTTCTTTTTTTAAAAAAATGTGTCAGTGTGAATGCACTATATCGCGCTATTCATCATATAGTCTAAAAGAAAATAAAACAGAAAGTAATGGCTACAGAGCGAGGAGGGAGCCGCATGACGATCAGTCTGGGCAGCTGCCCCGCTGAATCTAATTTTTCAAATAATAATTTTAAATCTCAACCATATTTTATACTTGTATTCGCTCCCAATAAATTTTTTGATTTGCCGACACAAGCTTCTACTAAAATTTTTTTTTTAAAAAAAAAAAAATATATATATATATATATATATATATATTGATTTGCCGACACAAGCTTCTACTAAAATTTAAAATATATATATATATATTAGATAATAGATACAAAACTAAGGTGGTTTTTTTTTTTTAATCTGAAATCTGAATAGAACTGAATGTCTGAATCTGAATTATATATTTATTTTTCGTCTGAATCGCTACATATAAGTATTAAGTTATTTTTTTAACTTTAAAAAAATCTAAAAGCTAATATTTTTACATCTATGTTCTTATAAATTATAAATATTAAACAATTAATAAAATCTTAAATAACATAAATAAGATAATATTTTTTTATAATATAATCATGCTCAATCGAGTACAACCCTTTAATATTTTAAATTAGTATATGTTAATCAATTTTATTGTTGTTTATGATATTTTATATAAAAAAATATTCATTAAAATTTATAAACATGAATAATGCTAATATAAAGAAAATAAAAAATAAAAATAATAACAACCTATCACTACATTATCACAAGTTATAAAGATGAGTAATAATTCTAATTATTAAACTTATTCAGGTATGGATGAAAATTAATTAATTAAATAAAAATATTTCAAAAAATATTTTTTAATGATGTCATTCAGATTTTTTTAATTAAATAACAAATTAAAAAATGAGAAACACTTAAAAAAAATTAATCTGAATTCTTTTTAAGTAAATTAATTTACCCCCACTAGTTTATAAGTCTCCGTGAGGGGGGTAACAACAAAAGACTGGTTTTAAATTAGGATGCAGTGTTTTAAATTCAGAATTGCTATAAATTTGAATTCAATAATTATATATTTAAAATACATTTCCGAATACAATAATTATTAGCAGGGTCGGTAGGGCAAACACTTTTTCTTTTTTCTTTTTTTTTATTGGACTAAAGACTAAACTGAATTATTATTTTTTATTTTAATTCATTTTGGCTCTTGGCATATGTAATTAGTTGACACGAGGCAACAGGCAATGTAGGTAGCCCTTAGCTGGCCTGGTTGTACCGTCTGTCGTTTAACAGTGACGCGTCGACAGAGGGGCACCAGCACGGCAGACCCACGCACGCTCACAAAACGCGTCACCGTTTTGATGAATTATCATTCGCGATCTTAGTAAAATCATTAATTAATAATAAACTTATCTATCTTCACGAATCATTGAGTTTTCATCGGCTCGTGCGAACGCATTTCGGATCTTTACCAAAAGGCATTGGTATTGAAAAGAAAAAGGATATTAATTAATTTATTGTTGCCTTTTGAGTGAAGGGGTAAAAGGTAGGAGCGGTCAAACGAATAATTGAATTGTATTATAATCGAATCATAAATGAATTAAATTAAAATTTTACTGATTTGAATTTGATTGGTTTATTAAACAAATTGAAATCTCAAGATTTAGATTCGATTATTAAATAAATATTTAATTTGATTCATTTAATTCGTTTAGTTGAATTAATAAATAAATCGAATCGAATCTGAATTCGTTTACTATTCGTTTATCCTATAACATATCGAATTTAATATAAGTTCGTTTACAAAAATTTAATTAATAAAAAAAAATTAAGTAAAGTAAAATATAAAAAAATTATAAATTTAACATCCTACAAAATACAAATTTATTATCATTTATAATTATTATATCAACCTTCAAACCTCAAAATTTTTTCATACATATTTATAGATAAATAAATAATCTAATTAAACAAATAATAAAAAAATTTTAAACGAATAAATCGTATTCAATTAGTTTATGACACATTTATTAAATGAATCTTAAATGAATAAACGAATTAATGTCTTTAAATCTGAATTTATTTAATAAGCGAATCGAATCAAATTTACTCATTTATAAAATGAATTAATTTTTTTAAATTCTAATCTATTTAATTTATTTCAAATCGAATTGAATATACAAATTCTGACTTAAATTAACACCCCAGTAAAAAGATGTTGACCTTTCATATTTTAAAAACGAGAATGTTATGTGACCTTTCGTTGTTTCTAACCAACGTTTTAGTTTAGAACTGTTTTTATCGTTGCCGATATTTTCACCCGTGCGAGTCACAACATAAATAAACAATAACATTGACCCGTAAATGACGGCATATCAACTACTTTTGACTGTTCCGATTGTGACTATCTTACAATTATCATTATTTTCCCCCCAAATTTTGCGTTCTATTGTTGCTAGAATGGATATAAGATTTTTGTATAACAAATTCTATGTTAAATTTGAACTGTATTTACTTTACAAATATATTTTTGATTATATCAGTAAAATTTTAAGGGTCCCTCTATGATGCTGTAATTTTTTTACGGTATTAATAGTGTAAGTAATGTGAACCATTAGATTTAATTAATAGTGCATATTATATTTATTAATAAAAAATTTTAATTAGTTTTAAAGTAATGTAACCGGTAAACCTAGTGGCTAAAATGTTGGGAAGTCTTAAAAAAACGAACGTGGAGTTGGCTAGAGTATGAGAAATTTCAATGACCACCCTTATAGTTTCAAATATTCTCACATATTTTACTTAAATAACATATTTTGTTTAATAACAAAAAATTTAATAAAATATATGATTTCAATAAAATATATGAACATTTATATGAAACCCACATTCATACAAATGTTTCATTAGACTTTTAAAACTTATCTTACCTATGTATCCTAAACCATTCATTATCGGTTTTTCGTAATTTTATTAAATAGTAATTTCAAGCCAAATAGAAAAGAGTGACAATATTTAATTAATTTAAAAATTCAATGCGAAACTCAAAATTGCTAAAATAATACCTAAATTATATCATTAATGTTATAAGATAATTTGATTATCATATAATCAAACTAATTTCAAAATTTATTTTGAAAGCATGCAAAACTAATTTCAAAATCTATTTTGAGAGCATGCAAATTAATGTAGTCTCTGCTATGAGATTTTTTTATTCTAATGTATGGCCATGGAAGAGTATTAAAAGATATATATTTGTCCAATAGTTAAATATAAATAATAGCCCTTCAATTTCTCATGTGGTATATTTCATTGGCTTACTAGCTTACAAAACTATATGCAAGTATTAAAAATTAGACTACTGTATGAAATATCATGTGATATATTTTATTTTACCTTAAATTAATGTATGAAATGCCTATAAAATATGGTTTACTTCATTAGTCTACAAATTAATTTTCACTGCTATTTATATTTCATATATCAATTATAATTAATTGGGGCAACTATGACTTTAATTTCTCTTTTATTAATAAATAGGGATCGATAGAAGTATTCAATATATACAATTCATATGTTTTAATGACTATAAGAAAATCACCTCTACTAACTTTTTCCCACGCCTTTTTTATTACATATTACCAATTGCTTTTCTATAGTAGTATTTTGTAACAGACAACTACAATTGACTACTCAAAAATCTCTTTATATTTTTTATTATATTTTATATTAAAGTTGTAGCACATTATAAATGCAAAGTTTAAAACAAAATTAACATGTTAAGTACGATGTATGATATAGAGTATTGAAATAATTATACCTAACACTCATAGTAATTTATAAAAATTTATGGTGTTTTATTTACAATATCTTTTCTAATTATGTCTATATTAATATCTATCTTATAGTCGATTTTTGGATTTGTAGATTTTAATTAATCATTCGGGATAGACTAATAATAACTTAATATTAAAATAATTTTCATTATACTGGTTATTTTATTAATTATACTTATTGTAATATTTTATTTGTATCATATAATATTTATTATTATTTTTATCCTATTATTATATTTATATTTGTTTAGGTTGTTCAAATAAAAAATGTATAATAGTTATTTATGAAAATTAAGGAGTCCGCATTATCATTTATGAAACTAAGGGGATCTATATAACTATTTAAGTAAACCTTGGGGTGTGTGTAGCTTTTTCTCAAATTAATATTAATTTAAAATTAAAAAATAAATATTTACCAACAACTTGTAAGTTACCTGCTACATTTCATTAATTATTTAATTATTCGTTATATTAAATGAACGATTGAGATTAAAACACTTAAAACTAATGGTCCACATTAATCCCACTATCAATGTTGTAAAAATACATACAGCATTATAAAGAAATCCAAATTTTAATCCTCTGACGATGATAACGTGCGCTTAAAACGCACGCGATAATCTATTTTGTTTATTTATGAAAAAGCAAAAGAAAAAGGAGCAGCTAGCAAAGGTGTGGTCCTTCATTCATTTATGTCTAATATTCCTGCATATTAGTGTTTTATTAAACACAAGTACACAACAATGTGCATAAAATGAAATGTAATGAGATACACATTGGAAAAAAAAAAGCAAACACAAAAAAAATCTAATTAAAAACATGTTTGGGATCGCTTTAGATTGTCTAGCACCTAAAAAGTATTTAGTAAACAATTTTTAAAAATAGATTATTTAAAATTCTGATTATCAAATAATCAACTTTTGTACTAAACACTAAAAACTATTGGAAATAGCTTTTGTATATCAGATTTTTAAGGAATATGAGATTACAATCTGCAATTTCAATTTTGTCCTCATCTTTACAAGATATTTCCAAAAATAGCCACGCACTGAAAATAATATAATTTATTAAATTTTACGAATTAAAAATTTCAAAAATGGCTAAAATAGCGGGGCAATCATAGCCGCCAACAAATTTTTCAAACTCCCCCATTGGCGAAATTACTCCTAGTCCGACACCACTAAGGGCGTTTGGGATTTGCAAATGCTGATTAAATAAGTTGTTTTTATTTTATGGATGAAATAAATTATTGATTAAAATAATAGTTATGTATTTAATAAATTATATTATTATGATTACTGTGAATTTGAGAAGTTGAATACATGCGTTTGGTAAATTTTATTATAAAAATTATGTTTATTATATAATAATCAAAACATATATAAGTTTAAATTACCTATTATTTTTTGAGTGTGTTTAATAAATTATTTAAACATTTTTTTTAATGC
Organism: Murraya paniculata; assembly: GCA_030449075.1. Taxonomy (NCBI): domain Eukaryota; kingdom Viridiplantae; phylum Streptophyta; class Magnoliopsida; order Sapindales; family Rutaceae; genus Murraya; species Murraya paniculata. Next base: position 351,849 of record JAEVFN010000015.1, on the reverse strand, counting down.
ATAAAATTGTATACAGTGAAAAAAAAACTAAATAAAATATAATCTAATGAACTTCATAATCCGTTACATAAAATACAATAAACATTTATATTTATACATAATCTAAATAAAATAAAAGTAATAGATATTGTATTCACGTCAAATTAATATTGGAGATAATATACAGTAGTTGTAAAGGTAATTTGATTGTGGGATAATATGATATCAATAGTTTATATATTAGGGTTTATGAAAAAATGAGATATAATTGTCTTTTTATTAAAATACTAAAGTTAAAATCGAAATTTTAAAAAGGTGTGATGACTTATTTAATAAGCTGCATCCCTCCACCCACTTTAAAAAACTACTGTAAAAATAAAAAAAATTACGAAATAAACTATTTTTACAAAATTAACCAAACATAATATTTATAAAAAATTATTAACTAAATAGGTTATTGAGTTTCAATCTTAATTCCAAACGCCCTAACTTTGTTAAACTCCAAATTATCTTCCTTATGCAATGGTTATGTCATCATCGACATAGGAGAAACGATGGTGTCTCCCGCGCTCCACCATCACAGCGTCCCCGTCAAACGAAGAGAAACAAAGGTGAGCCGCGACTACCCTCCGATAGATTAGCAAACACCAACCTAAAATCAGGTGGTTTGCACTGTGTATCGCCGCTATTCAACGATTGCCACAGAGTTTCCACGCATGCTTGGGTGCTCTTCCACTAAGCCTTCGATATCAACTAAAGTTCTATCGTTGAGTAGATCACAAAATTTACAATCGAATGATACTTAGACTCTTTGAAAGTGAGCTAGTAACGGTGTCAGCATCGGCGACGGAAAATACTTTTTTATTAAATAAATTTTTTTTATTTATTAAACATATTATTTATTTGTTAATAAAAGATGAGTTGTTATTTATTAAACATTTTAGTCATGGTAAGTAAATACTATATACTTAGGATCAATTCACCAAATGTATATAATCAATTTATTGAGAAATAATAATTTCATAATCTATATTTACGAAACGAAACGTGCAATCAAATTATTTATAAAATTGATTATTTTAAAATCTATCTTTAAAAAAGCTAAAACAATCCCAAACACGTACTAAATGTTGCTAAAAAGCTAAAAAGTTGAAGCGATAAGCGCATAAGTCTCGACCTCCGATTATTAACCAACCGACTAACTGATATTCAGAAAATTCAGTTAGCAGCCCACAGATAACGAAAACCAAATAAACGAAGCTAGCTGTATTTTTTATTTTAATTTTATATTAGTGTTTATTAATTAAACGAAAAATAAATAAATAAATAAATCAAACATGGGCCCTTTTGTTTTGTATGGAGACAGAACAAGAACAATAAATTGTCTCTCGTCTCTCCGTGTAAAATCAGAAAAACACCCATCTGGATTCTTTATATCAATTTTAATTTCTACCCACAAAACTCAGAGCATCACCATCTCTCTGCAGAACCATCATCTCTTTCAATCAAAGTGGGCACAAGTTGTAAAATGGTTTGAATAATTTCTCCTTTTTGCTTTCCTTATTCGTTTGTGTTTTGGTTGATAATAAATGATATTGAAAATTGGAATGAAATTATAGGTGGCAGTGGTGGATTCGAATAATTTAAGCATTCCGAATTTGAATACAAATGGTAATGAGTCCCGTGTTGGTTATAAAAAATCAGTTTCAAGAAGCAGTAGTGGGTATGTTTCTTCAATAATGGGCGAGTGTTGCATTTCTTGTACCACTTTTAATATTTTGGCTCCCATTTACAAGCGACTCGATCATCAGGTTTCTTCTTATCTGTCTTGTTTCTTTTTATTATTATTATTATTATTATTACAATTTTCTCTTGGCTGATTTTTATGTGTTCTTTTTTTTTTTTGGGCAATGAAATAGAATCAAAGTCTTCGTGAGAGTGATGTAAGAGACTCCTGGTTCAACAGAAACCAGACTATTTTGGATTGGTTGCTTTGTGAGAGATCTTCTGTTATATGTCTCCAGGTAGGTATTCTTCATGTTCCTTTTTACTTATTTTCAACAAGTTTTGACTTTTTTTTTTTTTTTTAATGTATGAAACTGTTCAAAAGAATGGGACTTTTTAATGGCCATGATGACAAAAATCTATCTTTCAATGATTGTTTGGTTTTGATTAATAGGAGTTTTGGGTAGGAAATGAAGAACTTGTGGTTATGTATCAGGAGAGACTTGGTAATGCAGGCTACAATACTTTCAGCCTTGCTCGAACCAACAATCGTGGGGACGGTATGTGCTCTTTGACCAATTACTTTGTTTCTCTTGTATTTAGATTTATTCACATAAGTTCTGGTGTCATTATTTCGACTGAGGAGTCTTATGAGTAGATAGATATTGGCTATTGCTGCTCAATTTGACATATTTACAATTCGCTTACAGGCCTTTTAACTGCTTTGCATCGGGACTACTTTAACGTCCTAAATTATAGAGAGTTGCTTTTTAATGACTTTGGGGACCGGGTTGCTCAGCTTTTACATGTTGAATCTGTTGTCCCCTTCTTTCAAAACCAGAGAGGCAGCCAACAAGAAATTCTGATTGTAAACACCCATTTGTTATTTCCTCATGATTCAAGTCTATCAGTTGTAAGACTGCACCAGGTATAAAAATATTTTCATCTAAATTCATATCTTGGTTACTTTATATCATGTTCTCCTTGTCAGGCGTTAGCTATGTTGCTCGGCAACCTTGACCTTTGTGTTTCATTTTATTCTTATAGGTATACAAAATACTACAATATCTAGAATTGTATCAGACAGAAAACAAGCTTAATCACATACCCATCATACTCTGTGGGTGAGTTTACCGTCCTCCTCCCATCTGTCCATTTGATGCTCTATCATATATTCTCCATATGCGGACATATTTATTTACGTTTCTGTTCAATTAACTTCTGCAGTGACTGGAATGGAAGCAAGCGTGGACATGTTTACAAATTCCTTAGATCCCAGGGTTTTGTATCGTCTTATGACATTGCTCACCAATACACTGATGGTGATACAGATGCTCACAAGGTTGGTAGTTTCAAGTGGCAATTTTGTTGCCCTAATATCACCAGACCAACAATAATGTTTATGATACTTACCAGTTATCTTTATTGCATGACTGTCTTCAATATCCCTTAGTGGGTAAGCCACCGAAATCATCGAGGAAACATCTGTGGTGTTGATTTTATTTGGCTCCGAAATCCTAATCAGCCAAGAAAACCTCTAAGGGCTAGCTGGGCTGAAGCAGTTTTTAGTATCATAAAGGTGAGTGACTGGCCGTGCTAATTTCTATGCTGTTTGTGGAACACGTAATTTGTTATTGTCCTTGTTAGTTTAGTCATTAGAGGGTAACTGTGTTAGTTTAGGGCATGAAATTGCATGCCAGCCCTGTTCGACTTCGATAAATCGTGTTTGGAGGATACATGCATAACTTCCTTTGTTTTGAAAGTGTAGAAAAACTGATCTTGAGCTTTCCACACACACACACACATATATATCTAATGCTGAAATTTCTTGGTTTCAGTGTCAGCTTCAAAAAGCTTCGTTGGCTGAAAACGATGCATTTGCCTTCTTTAAGGCTGACAACAATGGTGATGTTATTACCCATTCAGCTTTCTGTGAAGCTCTCCGCCAGGTACTTAAAATATTAGCTGCTTTTGTACTTGTCATTTAGTTCCAGTCGAGAGATGAATGACTGTATCCCGACCTTTATACAGGTAAACTTAGCTGGCCTCCCTTATGGGCTGAGCTTGCAGGAAACAGATGACTTATGGGCCCAAGCAGATGTTGATGGAAATGGTGTTGTTAACTATGAAGAATTTAAGGTACATGCATATTTTTGTCCAAATCGTTAATCATATCCTTTCTTTGTAAATGGTGGTTGGAGTTTATACTAAACTTTCAGCATTGCAGCAGAGAATGTGGAATTCAAGTTGTTCGGGGCAAATAGAGAACAATTGCAATGATAACATGGAGGATTCGAAAGACTGCACAGAAAAAGAAATCCTAGGTTTTGCTGTGAAAAATGCATTTCTCTTCCCCAGTGAAGTGGAGAAAGGAAAGTGGCCTGAGAATTACTCTCTTTCTGATCATGCCCGGCTGAGTGTTGTGTTTTCGCCAGTGAGAATGCAAAGTTCTTTGTAAGTTGATACTTAGGCACATTTGTAGATAAAATCAAAATCAATGCAGATTGAGAATTTTGTAAAGCTCTGAGATCGTTCAAGGATAAGCCATAGGGAATATCAAATGGTGTAGAAAAGAAATCTGTAACCCAGAATAGGTCACCGTTGGCCAAGTTTTCCAGCCAAAAGGGTAACTATACACTCAGCTACAAATTGTCGGGTGAAAAGATTCTTTCTTAGAACTTTCAAAAATCCTGTATGATGCGGGAGTGTAAATCCGTAATCTTAGTGGAACTGTTATTGATTTTCTCCTTCATGGTTTTTCGCTTTGCTTGCTCAAAATTTGTATCATAAGAAAAGAGCGAGTCTTCCTTCATTCTTGGAAATGAAACATTTTATCCAAGTCTGATGTTTATGGTTTCGGGTGGCTGTTATGACTTTTGTCCAAATAACAGACACAACAATGCAGAAGAAGAACGCCGCAAAAATTTGCAAGTACTAGTTATTGACATGTTATGTACGGCCACGAAGATGCAGAACATAACTGTATTTGAGTGAGCAATTTGGTTTCAACATTGCAAGGGTAGAATAGGTAATTTAATTACCAGCTTAGTCCTTTTCTTTTAGGGATGGTCACTTTCAAAATATGTGGTCGTTTTCTTTTAGAAAATTGTTATTTTCAAAAAAAAAATGTGTGTTACAATATTGATGGTATTGCTAGGAAGCACTTTATAACCTTAATAGAAAGCATAAATGATAATAGATTACAGAATGTGAGGGAGCTGGATGATAAAGGAATTATAGAAGAAAAAGAACAAGTTGCTTCTGTATTTTAGAACCAGACTATAATAGAATAGATTCTAAATATTTGCAATGACTCTTGATGATTAATCATGCTTTGTCAAGTTTAAGATGGCAATCGGCTGCAAAGGTAAAACATCCACCATCAAATTAGCCACGTGTATGCTTTTGTCGAGCTATTTTGTCATGACGCCACACGTGCTAACGGTAAGTCGGTGAGCATGTGGTGGAAATCCACTTAAAAAATATCATAACAAGATGGTCATTTTCTAATATGATTGTCCTTTTAAAAAAAATAAAATAATAATAATAATAAAGTACGTGGTCGGTTTTTCAAGATGCTTTTGTTTAATATGTAGGCTTTTTTTTTTTTTTTTCGAAGATGATTATGATTGATTATATAAAATTATTATGGGTTTATATAATTAAAAAAGATAATTTTTATTTTTTTAATTAATTTTTTTATGTCATATCATATTATACATATTAGTTTGTATTAAATTATTTATGACTCTATCATTATTAATTTTTTTAACGATGGTTATTTTTAGAGAAATATGTGATAATTTTGTCTGGAGATTATTTTAAAATGTTTTTATAAAAGACATGTCGTTTTATGTATTCTTTTTTTTTTTAGGATGGTTATTTAAAAAAAAAAAATATGCGGGAATTTTTATGTTCTAGAACAGGTTATTCTTTATGTAATATTGGTGTTGCAGAAAGTATTTCGATAAATAAATTATATAAGAAGTCAAATATAAAGGCAAGAGAAGCAAACGGATCATTATATTAGAGATGAGAATTTTACAAACAAGGGAGTTAGTTATAGGTTCCATTAGCCAATCACATGTTGCCAAGTTTAGCTTTCCAAATTCCAATCGATGTGTGGCGCGATCGTGATCAATGTAATCCAAGCGGCATGCCTCGCATATGAAGCATATACGAGGAGATGAGTGCTTTAGCCTTTGATGTTTGATCCCCATGTGATGGTAAAGTCACATATTTATGGCGTGGTGAGATAGCCACAACGTTCGAAACTATTTTTAAAGTTTGTTGTCATTTTTTATCTCTTTTTCTACATTTTGCTTCGGTAGGGTATCAATCAATTGAGTTATTTTATTTTGGGTAAAAATCAGTTTAATCTTTATATTTTGAGGTTAGTGTTCGTTTAATTTTTATATTTTTAAAAATATCTCATTTAATTCATACTATTAAATTACTTTTTTTTCCTTTAACTTACTTTTATAATATTACATTCTTTCAATAACTTTGTTTTGGGATGTTAATAAAAAATAAAAAAATTAAATTGTCAATTTAAACCCAATATATATATATATATATATATATATATATATATATATATATATATATATATATATATATACACACACATTAATTTTTATGGAAGCTTCTGTATGTCTAAAAAAATTTGATGCTGTAAAAAGAATTAATATATTAATTCTTTAGCAGAGTGCTCGACAAAAATTAATATATATTCTTTTGTTTTTATTTTATTTTTTTGGGGATTAAATTGGTAATTAAATATTTTTCTTTTTATTAATGCCCAAAAAAATGAAACATTATTGTAAGAGGATAATAGAATAAAAGTAAGCCAAAAGAAAGGGATGTTAATAATTTAACGACATGGACTAAATAAAGTATTTTTAGAAATATAGGTACTAAACGTACTTTGACCCTTTTATTTTATTTACTTCTTTCATTTGCTCTATCTCTGATTTGGATTAACTTCTCCTCTCTCACATTTATCAAAATCAATACAATCGATATCATGTATTGCAGGTGGCAATGGATTGAAGATGGTGAAGACAGGCCGTGGTGGTTAATTGTAACGTTGATGACGGACTTAGTGGTGATGAAAATGGGTTTTGTTATTCGAAATTTATGCTTGCATGATAATACAAAATTAAAGTGGCCCAAAGTTAAAGAAGCAGGTCAAACGGGTCATTTTCATTTATCCCTAAGCCCCTCGTCTGAGTATTACTCGGACTGCGAATTCATCATCGGTCACCAAATTAACCATATTGGCACTACAGCCACTAGGCCATCGAGTGGAGTCTCAGCCAGCCTATCTATACAAGACTGATATATGTTTGTGTCTATCTATTATATTATTCATTGGACAAAAACAGGACAGGCCCGCCTGCTGGCCGGGCGAAAAACATATTCTTTTCTTTACTTGAATGCTTTCTTTACCTACAGCTACAATATTAGTAGATATGATATGTGCGTTAATTTAATTGGTCTTTAATTTCTAGAATGTTCTTCAAAATTCAAACTGAGACTTCCAGAAATTAATGCCTTCTTGCAAGCATGTCTACTCGTTCCCTTCAGTTAGTTGTTTTCCAGAATGTTCTTTGGAAGCAAGCAATACCTTCTTGCAAGCATCAAATTAAATAGACAGCATATATTTTAACTTTGTAACTTGCGAAGGAAGGCGAGGAGTCTGTGCGCAACGCAAGTGCGAAGAAAAGGTGACCAAAAACGAGTGAGAGAATTTGATGATTATTACTTGAGAAGCATTGCTTCATTTTATATTATGTTAATTATATAATTCTTACTTTATTCAATCCATACATGCATATAGCTTAAGTAATTAGCAAATTAGAAGCGCTAATTTTCCTCGTTTGGTAACATTTGCGTATAATAAATTTCCTACAAAAAAACGTACTCAATATTTTCTTACGCGGAATTGCAAACTTACAAATCATCTTACATTAGCTTCTTTGATAAGTCCAAGACTAAGACTATAATTGAAATTGAAAGTGATTGCCAAGTCAATGCTTGAAGGCTATATAAGGTGTCGCTCCTCACTCAGCCTCGGCTTCTTGTATAGCAAAAAATTCCCTTCAAAAATCTAAGAAATTAAATCACATACACATTATATAGCTATTAAGTACTCTAGCTCTCTTCTTTGTTCTATATATTGCTTATTTATATAGTAAAAATGGACTATGATTACTTGGGCTACAGATTCCGTCCAACCGAAGACGAAATCATCACTTATTTTCTTGAAAACAAGATGCGTGGCCAGGCTTTCCCTGTTCAGGCAATTAACACACTCAAGATTTGCGCCTTTGAGCCTTGGCAATTACCTGGTAGGTACTCTATATATATATAATTCTCAGGCATGAGCGCCGATATTATTATTATTTTTAATGCTGACATGCTGTTAAACCGTAAGGTTTAATAGAGTTAATTTTTAATACACAATACTTTATTAAACTACTTAACAGTGTGTCCGCATACTAAAAAAAAGAGGGTACTTGCACTAGAAGAGAGGACTATATATAATCCTTCTCTAGTTAAAGCACCCTTTTTTTTTTTTAATGCAGACCCACTATTAGGCCGTACGGTTTAATAGAGTTAGTTTTTAATACTATTAAACCATACGGTTTTGTAATGTATTCAAAATTAATTATATTAAACCGACGGCTTAATAGTGCGTATTCGCATTAAAAAAAAATGAAGGCGCCCGGATGAGCCACACACATGCTGAATATTACTGATTAATTAATTTGATTTTTATGTGCTATGTACGTGTACAGAACAAGCAGCAATTCGGGATGATGAAGAGTGGTACTTTTTCAGTGAACATAATAAGAAGTATGCAAATAGTGAACGTGCGGAGAGAACAACTAGAGCTGGTCACTGGAAAGTGACGGGCAAAGATCGTCAGATTTGGGACAAGCACAGGAAAGAAGTTATTGGTGTAAAAAAGAATTTGGTTTTTTACGAAGGTCGTGGCTCCAGTGCTGTCAAGACCAGCTGGGTTATTCATGAATACCATTCCAACAACGCTTCTGCTTATCAGGCATTCTCTCATTTTAATTACATTTTCTTTCTTAATATATAGCAAAGTTTATCAACTAATGCTCCGTTTGATATTTAAGTGTCGTAAAATTGTTGTGAAATAGAAGTTATAGCATTTAACATTTTGAACTTAAACTTTTGACTTAATTTTTTACGCATATTTTGAGCAATTTGTCTTATTTAATCTAATGGTGGATATTGACATTATCAACAGTGATGTTTAATGATGTTAATTCATCTGCATTAATTGAGCGTTTATTTTTTTTTTTTGGGGTGTAGAAACGGTATGTTCTCTCTCACTTAAGAGGAAACTTAAATGAGAAGAACTATACCCGAGGTGCATCAAGTGGTCACGCAGCTTCTGATTTTTAATAAAAATCATGTTGCAGAAAATACTGCCTACTGCCACTACAGGTGAGAGAGATCGATTTTACACCTTAATATCCGATATGTGATCAGCTCTCATGAAAAAATAACTAACACTTGATTGTCTGTATATGCATGATGTTCTTTTGCTCTAGGTACGAGGTCCCTCAGCTACTGCTTCGTAATCGCAGAAGATGCAGTTTATGTCACTTACTGTATTTATTTAGTAGCTTCATGAATTTGGTTTGTTGTGTCGCGTATTTGGGGAGTTGTTTGTATTTGTTTCTTGTTGTTTGAATTTAATTAATGAAGAATATTCGCAGTTGATATATTTTATTAATTTGTGCGATGATCGATCAGTGAAGATCGAATTGTCCACATGGGTATTTTTCATATGCCTCGCTACGTACACTCATGATACTTAAGTTGGTACTTTCGATGCCTTTTCTTTTGCATTTAGTTAGAAGGGTTTGACCACTAACCAAAAGGAATATGTGTGTGTGTGTGTGTGTTTGTGGGCCAAAAGGTCAATTTACGATGCATTGTGGCTGGAAGGAGAGGCAAAAAGGGTCAGCCAGGCGACCGCATTGAGTAAAATATATAAGTGCGAGAATAGATAATTGATGTAGTAGTAAACAACTTCTAAAGAAAGTCATATGCGAAAGCTCCACACACCATCATTATCTCACATACATTCACTTCAAGATCAATTAACCAATCACGACATTATTAACAAGAAATTAATAATAATCCAAGATATACAGCATCGTAGTGTAGTTTCGATGAAACTTGCTCCTGTGTCTAATCAAATGTAAGATAAATTCTTTTATACTGAATTAAATTTGGAGCAGTGTTAAACGAACAAGATCATGATAAAACAAAGACAAAAAAAAATTTATTTTAGTCAATTTTGAGGAACTTTAGAAAAGGAAATATGTAAAATCATTAAATTAAAACAAAATTTCAAAAATTCACGATAAGACAAAAAATTTTGGTCTTTATTTTATCATTGTTTTGTTCCTTTACCGTTTTCCTTGAACTTGATGTTTAGGAGCATATTACTAGAGTTTAGATAGATGATGACATTGTTAATGACTGTGTTTGATGGGGGGTCAAAAGTAATGAACTCAGAACTTACATGAAATGACACCGTCCTTAGTAGTAAAATTTATTAAGTGTGTTTTAGTACTATAAATTTTAATAAAATTTCGGTGTTCAAAAAATTTTGGAGTGCAAGTAACCCATCTTCAAATCAATTTTAATTCACTTGAAATTTGGTCAAACAATGTACGAGATGTCGGTTAAATTAGTTTGGTTTACAAATTAAGGATTCTGCTCTACGAGATTAGATAAAAGAGGGTAATATTTTAATTGGTCTTTCAAGAATCGTTTTCAACAATTAAACTGAATTTCAGACTTCCAGAAAGTTCTTTGACTAATTGGTACACGTCTTTCCTTCAGTTAATTATTAAATCGAAGTTGAGAATCTTTCCAGAATGTTCTTTGAAAGCAACCTTGCAAGATTAAATTGAAAGTATTTTAACCCTGTAACTTTGGAAGGAAGGAGAGTAGTCTATGCGCAATGCCAACGCAGGTGCCAAGTGGGGAACATATATAACAAACTAACGAAGAAGACAAGGTTTAAAGGTGACCAAATTAAAACGAGTCAAGGAATTTGACAACGACTTGAGAAGCAAGCTTATATTATATTCTTAAATGATACAACCCATTTACATAGTCCATATATATAATATTGCTAGAGTCACGTACCGTTAGTTAAACTTTATGTGTACAATCTGATTTAGCACGATTGTATCAGTTATGATGAAAAATATATATCACATGACACACATAATTATATATTTTTATTGATTTTTTTAAGTTTTATACTTTTATCCAACCTATATATTTATGTCATATCAATTTTTACATACTTATTCGTACAAATAGTCTGTCACTCTAACATTGTTGTACCATTTTTAATGGGAGGAGGGTTATTACTAAGAACTAAACTCTACTTACGCAATATTTACGTTAGCTCACACAAAGTCATCTTACTTACTTTTGATCTGCCTTTTTGAGATGCATTAATTGATGGGTGCATCTAAATCTTACATAACTAATAATTTACACATGAGCAAGATCCTTGAAAGGAAAACAAAAGTAAGATAATTAAGAAGAGGATCCATTTCAAAATAGAAGAAATTATAAAATCTTATGAGCCTAGCTCATGAAAACAAAAATAGAAGACAAGCTCAAGACCATGAAGTTGGAACACAATAAGTGATTATTTTATAACATAATTTATTTTCAAATATTTTGTAATTTGGGATTGTAGTTAATTTATAATTATTACAAATAAAATTTCCTATAAAAAAAAAAAACATAGTCATTAGTTCTCACGCGCTTATATTAATATATATAAATAGAATGGTTACGCTTGAAACAGACGCGGCATTACATTGGATTTTATTACAAATTAAAGATAACAAAACTTGGTAGTCCAAAATCCAAACAATCATCTCGCATAGCTTCTTTGATAAGTCCAAGACCGAGACTAACGAAAGTGATTGACAAGTCAATGCTTTAGGGCTACATAAGCAGTCACTCCTCACTTAACCTCGGCTTCTGGTATAGCAAAGCTTTCCTTCGATCAAAAACCTAATTAAGAAAGCATATAGCTAGCTATTACGTACTCTCTCTCAATTCTCTGTTCGATCTATTGCTTATTTATATAATAAAAATGGACTATAATTACCTGGGCTACAGATTCCGTCCAACCGAAGACGAAATCATCACTTATTTTCTTGAAAACAAGATGCGTGGCCATGCTTTCCCCGTTCCTGCAATTAACACACTCAATATTTGCGCCTTTGAGCCTTGGCAATTGCCTGGTAGGTACTATATATCATTTACGCACCCGCATGCATGCACTGCAAAAGCAACTTACAATGAGTTTAATTAATCAAATTCCGTCTCTGTTCTAAATTTTAGTTAATTAGATTTGATATTGTTGTTGAGTATGTAGCCGTGGCTTTTCTAAAGTTTTTGGTTAACCCTCACAAATTCGGCTTGAAAATTAAAATGACTTAATTATTACCCCAACTTTGTTTGATGAGAATCTTATATTATATTTACTATATTTTTTTTTTTTGGGGTTAAAAGTTATCGTTGAAAAAATTTATATTTACCAAACACAATTAACATTTATTTCACCGATAAAACTTGTAATTCTCAGTAGTTGTGGCTTAAAAGCTATGACACCACAATACAAAATAGAGGCATAGAGCTAGCCTAAATTAACAATGTGATTTTGAAAGAATAGTTGATTGATAGGTTCGTACGTTTGTGTTTTATGTAGAACAATCAGCAGTTTCGGACGATGAAGAGTGGTACTTTTTTACTGAACTTAATAAGAAGTTTGAAAATAGTGATCGTGTTGATAGAACGACAAAGCTTGGTCAGTGGAAAGTGACGGGTGACGATCGTGAAATTTGGGACAATTGTGGGAAAGAAGTTATTGGTGTGAAAAAGAATTTAGTTTTCTACAGAGGTCGTGGTTCCGAGGCTGCGAAGACCAGCTGGGTTATTCATGAATACCATTCCAATAACGCTTCTTTTTATCAGGCAATCTCTTACCACACAACTCGATTTTCTTCATATAGCAATTTTGTGAAATGAGGCTCTGTTTAGCACTGGAATGTTGTTATAGCTTTGAGTCACAACTGCTTATGATAGAATGTGTAGCAGATTGTTAATTAGCTTAGCTTCTAAAATATAGTTAAACCACGCACTTTATCAGGTTAATTCCACAGTAAAACTACCACACAGCCATAATAAACGAATATTTAACTTGTGAGTTTTGTGTGTGTGTAAGTTTTCGCTCATAATTAAATTGGTAGGGTGAAGCTTTATTTGGTGGAAATTTTCTGTGGCTTGAGCACAGCACAATCTTATGAGCTTTCTTTTTATCCTTTTTTTGGTTCCCCCTCCCCCCCCATGTGTAGAAACCTTACGTTCTGTGTCGCTTAAGAGGAAACTTAGATGATAAACCCAAGAACTATAGCCGGGGTGAATCAAGCGGCCGTGCAGCGTTCTGAATATTCTTGAATGGTGTCTACAGAAACGGGGTGAGAAAACATCAACCTTGCTCCCAAATGTATTAAATGTATACGCTCAACTCTCGTAAAGACTACCGATTAACTAACACTCGGTTGTCTGTACTCGATTCTATTTTACTCTAGGTACACCCTCAGCTACTGCTTCGTAACCAATTAAGGGCTGGACCCCCGTGGATGCACCTCATTAGTAGTCGTTGTGTCATCAGAAAATTTGACAGCTGACTGAATATAAGTATATGTAGTTAATCACTTGTATTTAATTAATTTGCCGCTTGATGAATTTGGGTTGCTGTGTTATGTATTTTAGTAGTAATTAATTAATTAATTATGACTTGGTGCTTAATTTAATTAATGGAGGATAGCAGTCGATGTCAGTTTGTTTGATGATCGATCCGTGAGGAAAGAACTCTACACATTTTCAACATGCATCATATGAATATATTACGCATGCCTTGTTACGCGCCGAAAAGAATTAAGCAAGCACTTTGACGCTTTTGTCCTTTGCATTTACTTCGAAGGTTGGCCTACTAATGAAGAAAACATATATGGTCAAAAGGTAAAAGCACGACGCATGGTGACTTATATGGGTGGACCCACTTTGGGTCAAGAAGGAGATTCATTCTAAGTCATTAAATTTTCTTTTAAAATATATCCTAAAGAATTTAGATATATTTTTTATGTAATAAAATATTTATAATTTAATGATAAAAGTATTATTTGACGGGTTTTAGAGTCTTAGTTTAAATTCTATAGGCACATTATTTTAGTATTTTAAATATTTTATAAAAATTACTTAGAAAAATAATATTTTCACACATATCAAATAAATAATTTATTATAATTATTATTTATAATTTAAAAAAAATAATAAAACTTGAATTTATGAGACTTAAAATATGTTCGAGTGAATATTTAAAAATTTAAAAATTAAATATTTTTTTAAAACTAAGTCCCTAATTTAATTGTCTAAGTCTGCTACTGATACTGATGATTCAAGGAATTAAAGCCAACATTGACCGAAATTTATCACTAAATTCAGACTAAAAAAAAAGCGCTAGTAATAACTAAACTAGAGTTAAAAAAAAAAAAAAAACAACAAGAAGAGTCAGTCGGGCATTAAGTTTTATCCTCAATGTTTTAAAATAGGTGTTTTTGTTTGTTTCGTTCTTTTATTTTTTCTTGGAACTAAAATTGAGATTTTTTTTTTCTAGAATATTCTTTGAAAGCATCATTTGAATAGATAAATTGAAAGTATTAATTCAACTTGTGAAGGAAGGGGACCGGAGGGTGGGAGAACATAACAAAACCAAACCACAGTCACAAAGAAGGTACATAAAGTTAAATGGAAAACGCGTGGCAGCATTGTACAGTACGCTAAAGGGGGGAAAATAAGTTAGACCCTCTTGCATTTTGTCAAAATTAACCAAACCTCCCATATATTTCAAAATCCATTAAAATCACCTTAACGTTAAGAAAATATTTTAACTTTTAAAATTTTTATTGCATTTCCTATTTTATCAATATATTATCTAGTTTAAACTATTGACACGTATCAATTAAATAAAGAATAAGCAGGTGGCCCTATAATTTTTGACTGAAATGTCCTCGGTGTTGTTAACTCTTTTTACAGAAAAATTAAATTAAGGACTTGAATGACATAAATTGATTCATTTAACAAACTTCCCGACTCTGAGTTTTTTTTTTCCACAAATAATGAGGACTCCACTAAAAATTACCCATTAGCAAATGAACAACAAAAACGGGCGGGTTTTGTTGTGGGGTCCACTGCTCAATCCAATAAGATGACTCCACGTCTCCAAAGCGTCCGACGAAGCTTCGGCGTCTAGGCAAAGGCCAAGACGTATGACTCTCACAGAGAAGGCCGTCAAGTCAATGCTTTTAAAAGATGCATATATTATTTTGATCGTCCGTCACTTAAGCTCACTCCACCTCACTGCTTCTTCTTGTTGCATAATAGTAAGTAGTAAGTCGGAAGCAGAGACCATAAATTTTCACTGAGGAAAAAATTAATGGAGGGGCATGGGGTTGTGGGATTCAGATTCCATCCAACTGAAGAAGAAATCATAACGTATTTTCTTGAAAGGAAGATGTGCGGCCTTGATTTCCCTGTCCATACAATCGAAGATGTTGTTGATGTCTGCATGTACGAACCTTGGGAGTTGCCTCGTAAGTGTAGTATGGTATAGTATGTATATAAATTAAAATGATCATCATTCATCTGTAGTAATCCTCAGTTTAATTTACAAGTGAAGTAATAATAAGTTATACGAGTACATTTTCTTTGTTTTTGGTGTGCATGTATATCATTGTATGATGATGCAGAGCGTTCACCAATGCCCAGAGAAGACCGAGTGTGGTACTTTTTCAATGCCCCTGTTTCAAAATATGCAAACAGTAAACGGGTTAACAGAACAACCAACTCGGGATTTTGGAAAGCCACCGGTAAGGATCGTGAAATATGTGACGATCGGGGGAAGAAGATTGGTTTCAAAAAGAATTTGGTGTTCCACCGAGGCCGTGTTCCAAATGGAATCAGAACCAACTGGGTTATGCATGAATATCACTCCAACAACGCTTCTTCTTATCCGGTATTCTTTTTTTCCCTCCCTCTCTCTCGTTTCGCTTTAATCTTTATTATTGTTATTTCCTTTTTGTTTTTGGAGTTTTGGCATATGATAGATAGAATCCCCCGAATTTTCGTTCTGTCCGTTGAGTATGAGTTTTGGTGGTGTCCCAAGCCCAACCTAAATTTGATCTTACATATTCCATTGAATCAATCTATTGTCTCTGTTGTTTACCTGTTCTTGACTGATTGTATATATAACTGGTTGAAGGTTGAGGGTGATTAGAATAATCTTGCTTTTATTGGAGTTTGGAGACATAATTGTTTGATTGATGATGGAGGCAGCAGATTACTAGTTCATTTCATTTGTGTGTTTTTCTTCAGTTAGCACATTTTGTGGACAAGTATGCTTTTGGGGAAACATCTCTGTTCTGCTTGAATTTAGTATAGGGATTAGATTATGCATGCATGTTTTGTATTTCATTAGTAAACTGCAGCGTTCTGACGAAAATTTGCAATACAATGACTTTTTTTCCCCACTTTTTCCTTTAATCTGACTCGTGTAGAAGGAATTTGTACTCTTTCGTTTGAAAAGAAAATCGAGTGATAAGCCTGATGCTTGCAATGAACCAACTCATCATTTGGCTTCTAATTCTGGAAATCGTGCCATAGACAACACTAATCCACAGGTAAAAGAGAGCGTGTCTCTATTTTCAATTATCAATTTATACTAGCAAAGCATGACAAACATTAGATTACATATATACTTGAGACTAATGCTTAGTATCTCTATAATTTTTCTCTCCAGATAAACCGCAATCTATCTGAAGAATGGCAAGTACTCCTTAACAATACCGAGTTGGATTACAACCTTCTTGCAGATTCTAATGGGTTACATGACAACACTCTCTCTGAATTGCTATCAAATTTTCAACCGGTGCAGGGAACTTCCATTAATTCCAGTGGATTTGATCACAACACTCTCCCTGGATCACTGTCAATGGTTCAACCCATTAATTCCAATGGGTTTGATCACAACTCTCTCTCTTCGTTGCTGTCGATGGTTCAACCAGAGCGAGGAACCTCATATTCTGATGGCTTTAATAACGAACCTAGCTTAACTAGTGAGCAGGAAGATGCCTTTGTGGATTCTCTGTGGGCCGACCAAGGTGAAAGCTTTGGTGAAAGAAGTACGAACACTCTTCGTCATGACTTCAACCCACCAAGGTTAGTCGGAGGCAGCAGTGGCGCCGATTCAAAAATCTATGAACAGGTAAAGAAATTCATCCCATTAACTAGTGGAGAATTTACTCCAATTGCACATAAAACAACAATTACATATATTTGAGAAATTTATTAGTATTACTATTGATATTATAATATTGCTTCGCTTGTTATCCCGATCAAAATATTAGCAGTAGAATTCTCATATAGCTTAAAGGATCTTGTATGTGTTTCTGGGCAGAATTTGAGAATATGACATTTCCTTTTGGACCTTGTCGTTTAGAGCACATCTATTGAATATTGACTTTTCCATTCACATCTCTATGTGACAGCATGGTGAAGTGCTGGGAACTTCAAACGTGTTTTATGCAAACGCGCTGATGGAAACAGTTTGGCCACTTAGTGAAACTTCATCCTCTTCAGAAGGTGATGGCATCGTGGACTTGGATATTTCATCCGTCAATTCAGATACTGATCTGCCTGGGGTCTTTTGTATTCAAAGTGTCGTTGATGAACTGCAACATACACCCAAGTACCACAAGTACTTTGAAGCGCAATTTTCTTCTACTCAAGAACTGCAAAAGCCGAGAAAAGTTTCGAACAAAGCAGTATCAAAAGTTGAGGTAAGCATGTTAAAAATAACCTGTCCCCACAGACTCTTCAATCCAATCCTCAACACATTGTAGGAAGTCTATATGAGTGGTTTAAACCCATGCCATTTATTTTGCAGATGGGAAAAACCGTACAGCATGCTGTTGATCTTCCCCGAACAGAAAACGCCACTGTGAGGTTAGTCAAAGACAAGCAAACGGCACAAACAACAAGTGCAAGAAAAAATTCAAACTCTCGCTCTGACAGGTCTGCTAGCAGCAACACAAAGGAGTTTTACATTTGCAGTTTAACGGCTGGGTCTGACGGGGCTGGTAGCAGCAACAAAAAGAGTTCTTTCGTTTCCCTACAGACATCTCAGTTAAGCCATAAAACAAATCCACCATCAGTATATCTTTTCAATGTGCTGGTCAGTTTAGCTCTGATCATATTTATTATTAGGGAAATGGCGTATCTTCATTGACTTTTGCTGTTCTTATCAGTTGCATGATACAATGGCATGTCATCTCAGCAAGACACAACAGCTAAATCCCAAAGCGTTAAGCATGTGTCTCTCTGTGATTACATGCCTGCATCTGGTATAGAAAGCAATTTTCATTTTTAATCTTTCATTATATGCTCATGTTTGTGCTTGGAGTTTTGAAATGCTACTGTAATTTTATGGCCAAAAAATGTACTGAATCTGGTTGTTGAAAGTAATTTACGTGTTTATTTGCTTTATGGTTATATTTTGTATGTCATGTACATTGTGAGCCAGAGAATGTAAGAATTTAGCTAATTCTTGCACATAGTTCATGTTTGGATACTAGGACAAAATTTCGGATTAGACTAATTATAGAGGCAAAAAGAGTAAAGTTAAATCTATTTGTATTTTAAAAGTTATTCTGAACACCGTATTACTCCGTATATTAATGTGTTAAATTAAAAAAAAATTAAGTTTTTTATTCTGAACACCCTATTACTCCGTATATTAATGTGTTAAATTAAAAAAAAATTAAGTTTTACTTTTTATATTTTTTAAAATGCCAAAAAATTTTTTATTTAAACTAGTTAAATTATTTACTCAAACCACCAATTAAACTATTCAGCAAACTCAAAACGAATTAATAACAATTTATTATATACAACGATGGAATCAAATTATGTTCTAAATAAATTCTTTAACATAAGTTTTAGTTATTTGTTTTTATTTATTAAGAATATGTTTAATATTGGCTTTTACAACCCAACTTTTTGACATAACAATTGAAAAAAAATGACCATCTGGCCCAAAAAGGGAAAAAAGGAAAAATAGAAGAAGAAGATGATGAAGAAAACGAAGAAGACTTAAGAAAACGAAGAAGAAGAAGAACTAAAGGAGAAGATTACAAAAGATACTTTTAATTTTTTTTGAAACTTAATACGAAAGGTACTTTTATTTTATTTTTTAAAATTAAAAATAAAAAATATGTTCAAAATATACTAGAAGTATTAATTTTTTTCTTGTTTGACCAGATATTGTTTAAGAAGTTGGAAATAAAATTTTAGGGCTTATGGTAAGACTATTACATATTAAATAATGAGTGTTTTACATGAATGTTGAGATTTATTATATTATGTTAGTCTATAAGAAAGAGTCCTTAATATTAATTCATATGATGGATACTTTTGTAATATAATTATTTATTACAATACCAGTGTTCAAAGTAATTTTTAAAATGTAAATAATCTCAACCTGAAAGTAATGGGATAAGTAAAGATTAAATGAAAAGTTTTTGTGTTTTTTATCAATCTTTTCCTTTACATTACAACTACTATTAAATATAACAAATTAATTTCATAATTTATATGATCTAAATTTTTTTATTATATTAAATATCAAAATTTTGTCCAATAACTTATTTTAACTTGTTTGAATTTAAGATTAAATATTTCAAAAGTTTATTTAAACTATTATTAAATGTCAAACATAAAAAAATCAATTATTTATCTACCAAAATACTAACATTTAGTATTAAACTCAACATTTAAGGATACAATTTAAAATAATTTTATTATTTTAAATAATTATTTTAATTAGATTTAATATAGTTTTATCTGACGTTGAACCATATAAAAAACCCATACTATTACTATACAATTCAGTTTAAAATCCTAAAAGTAAATCCAATCCAATCCTAACTTCAAAATTATCCTTAAAAATTTTAAGAAGAAAGCACGACTTGATACATCATAATGTTCATAAATAAATTTTTTTAAAAAAAATTACATCATACGACAACTCTAAGTCACGATTATGATCTTGAATAAGCTGAGAGTTATTATTATTATTTTTTAAATGAAGTGTTTCAATTTTGTAATTTGTGAAGGAAGGTGAAACTGTGAATGTGGGGAACATAACAAACCAGTGATCCGCAACCACAAAAGAGTAAATAAAAAGGTTAAAGGGCGAAGGTACGATGGTGATTACTTGAGAAGCAAGAATGAGTAAAATCAATGGCAGATGAGATAGTGGGTTCATAAACTACTTGAGAAGCAAGTTCATAGATTTACTTCAATTCATTTGTACAGAAAAACGGCGAATAGAAGTTTTGCTAGCGGCTCTGGCTCTTCTTTTTTTTTTTTTTTAAATTTAAATATCATTTTTGAAAGTGATGACTAAAGCGTGAAAACAAAGACTCGAAACTAATTCTTAGTTACTCTTTATGATTTTCACTCCTGATTAACCATGATTTATCCGAAGAATTGCAATCACCCATTGATTGGCTGGAGTCGCTTAGACCAAAACTCTCTCTTTGAACCGCTGGCCAGGATTCCAGAGGAGCAATGAACCTCCCATTCTGATGGGTTGGACCAAAAACCTCTCCCTGCACTGCATTGCTTGCCGTCGATTCAACAGGAGCAAGAAACATCACATTCTAATGGGTTTAATAACAAATACAGCTTGTTGAATTTCTCATCCTAGTGAGGTTGAAGATGCATTTTGTGAATTCACAGTTGGCCAGCCAAGTTGAGTGCTCCAGTGCAACCAATGCACAGGTAAACCAATGCGGGGACATGGATAAAGAAATCACCCATGCACAGGTAAAGAAATTTCATCCCTTAGTTAATTGAATGAGTTTTGTAAAGAATTTGAGATGTGTTAGTATCCTCACAAGCCAAAGACCATGCTTTGCTGCATTGCCATCTCCACAGTACTGTATTGTAAATATTAATATCTTCATGTGACAGAGAGTGGTGAAGGGCAGGAAATGCCAAGCTGGTTTGATGACGGGAATGCCAGTTCAAATAAGTACCGGCAATGGCAGATGCCACCTAGTGAAACTTGATTCTTTGCAGACGAAGAACAGTAAAGTGGAGGCAATGAATTCTATCAGAAAGTGATCAAGCTACCAGATCCTCCTATCTTGGAGGTCAACATTCTTGAAGAATCAATCGATGAAGCATTAGTCGTTGATGAATTCCTACTAGCCCGAGAACTTGCCAAGTTCACCATAGACAAAAATCCCAGCATCCCATAGAACAGAGACGTGCTCCTGAAAGACACCAATTGCAGCGTCAAGTTTCAAGCATTGCCATATTTGAAGATATTTAAAATAATGCTTAGATCGTACATTATGTGTTTGCCAGAAATAAAAGGGGGTTATTTTCTTCTTCTGGTGAGGACTCCATTTGACCTTACAACCAATCCACCATCAACCAATCCGCAAATGCTGGTCCGTTGCATATCGATAAGGAAAATGGCCTCTCTTCACCGGGCTATGCTATTCTTACCCGACGGCACGTCTCATGATAATGGTGCTTATGCTAAGACCCTTGCCTAGAGTTTCGACATCCTAGTGTCATACTGTCATTTACGATAAAATAAAATTAAAAAAAAAATGAAAAGTCCTGAACCGTGATGTTGAATGTAAAAATTTCTGCGCACACTTGCCAAGTGGTCGTACTTGTACAAGCTACACATTGCGTAAAACTTGCTACTGCCGTTGGTATTGTTTGCAAGTGGTTTGAATTGAGAAGACCGAAGTGAATTTGCTCTTCATAGAAATTCTCTCTCACTTTTAAGGGAGTTGCCCATGATGTTCAATTCCATTTTGGTTACTTGCGTGATTCATGCACAGGGTAATATGGGACCTCTCTGGCGTCAGCCTTATGTTTGTTATTCGCAGCTGAACAAGCCAAATAGCTAGGCCCTTCAACGTGATATAGAAATTGACCAACTCAGCAACCAAAACTGCCATATCAATGGCAGAGAATATTAATATTATTTCTCATGAAGAAAACATCAAGTAATGCTCTGTTTGAATCTAATTAGGAACCCCAGCAAAATAATAATAGTAGTAATAATAATAATAATAATAATAATAAAATCTGCTTCAATATCTCAAATATCTTAACTCAAGCCCTTGAACAACAAAGAACTTTACAGCATGTGCAACCAAGCAGACACCTAGAATTCTGTTCATAGCTGACTCAGTAATCACTGGTCCACACAGAAAAAAATTGGTTATCAGCGATTCAGATGGCAAGCGTAATATATAAACATGACAGCACAACTTAAAACATCAGGCTACAAGGTCACATAACATCATGAAGATGCTTAATGTATATAAAAATGAACTATTTGTAGGAACTTATCCTAAACCCTAAACCAAAGTATATAAAAGCCATATTATCCTCATGTAGCTCAAACCCATCGCTTAAGAGTATTTCTTTCCACATTCTTTCTAATGTATGCCTTCCTGTATTCATCAACCTTAAGATCTTAGCTTCTACAGATATTTTGCCTCATGGCTTCCCAGCATTCTACTCATTGAAGCATAGCAGCACAAGGAGCTTACCTACATAAATTTACAAGCTTCATAGAGCTCACATTAAGGTGCTAATACCCATTTGAGATTCCCTAATCAAACCAGTTGAAAGCTCCATCAAATTATCTTCTGTAATATACTCCATGCCCATTGCCTAACCCATGTTGGTGTACACTAATCTAGTTAAAGGTACTGCACAAAGAGACCTCATATGATGAAGATTCTTTATTTTAAGAAGAGAAAGAGGAACTATTTTCTAACCTTTTAATGCCACTGTGTTGGATGATAAAACGAACAAGTCAATGATATAGATTACAGATGATGGAAAATTCCAAACCTGTAAAATGCAAACTCGAGGTTAGGCATGTATAGTGACTTTGGATCAATGATGTAGACTAGAAAGTGAAAAAAAAGAAAATATTGTGCGAGGCAAAAACAACAAGTCATTTAATATGCTGTCAACCAATGAGCAGGGCATAAATGCTTAAGTGGTTTCCAGAAGTCATACCATCATGGCAACAAGAAAAATCTTGAAGTAACTTGAAATAAGCACAGCAAGCAGGAAGTCTTTGAATCTGTAAATTTGGAGTAATTAGCTAAAGATATCGTATAATGACCAAGAATGCTGCATATGGAATAATCAAAAGAAAAAACATATTCCTCTACTTTAAAAAGATATCAGGAGGATCCATATGATTTTTAAGGAAGTATCTGAACGCAAGGAAACAGTTTTACCTGCTAGCTCCAGCTGATGCATTTAACAGAATCCTAGATGCATGAAGAATAACACCAAGAAACATAATGTTCCCTAAAATTACATCCTTCAACATCTACAATTGACATCAACAAACTCAATCATTCAGCACCATAGAAAACCCAAAATCCATGAAATAACAACTAAATTGATTTGCATTTCATACCTTTTGGCATATCCAAGCTAACGAAGAAAAACTCATGGATGAACACTGTCCTTCATTGCTTCGTTTTAAAAGCAGACTTCTATCTTGGTTCGCTGAGGAATTCTACAACAAATATTCTTTTGACAAGAGTTTGAAAAAAAAAAAACTAATGAACTCATTTGAAAGGGCTAACAAGAATTTCATTAACAATAAAAATGGGATACAAGCATCCAGAAGAAGAAAACCAACAGTCGACTTCCATAGTATTCCCTGCAAATTCCAAACTCATGTTACAGTGCGATCAATACAATAACATGCAGTAGTAGTCCCATCACAAGATAGATTTAATTCATACCTCGAGATTCACAGTTTCACTATTAAGTACATTATAGAGCAGATGCCTATAAGCTTGAGGCTTGTGCAGAATCAAATCGATCAAAAGAATCTACAAATAATAATGTAAAAGAAAAAGCTGGGCAAGTCAACCGATGATCGAAATCAAATATGAAAAGCATAAATTTTATTTGATTTTATTTTATTTTTACCATGATTTCGCATTCAATGTACTCGTCCGCAACTGCTCTGCAATTCTCCTGTAAATAGAGAGGGTGGGGTTGTTATAAAATTAATTGTAAAATGGAAAAATTGGAAACTTGAGGGAAAAATGGGGAGCAAGAAAATAGATTACACATTTCATGAGACGAATGTTTCCAGGCGAGTACTGCACAAACAGCGTCTTGATCCGAAACCCGCATTTCACACATCTGTACTCCATGCCCTACCCTACCCTTCCCTTCCCTCCCTCACGCCATTGACAGTACCACGGCGATTCTTCCAGTCATTCTCATTCGCGGTTGCTGGTGTACTCAGAATAGAGTGGTAAGGCCCACAGAAACAGGCCCATGAAAGTTCTAATTGAGTGTGGAGTTCTTCGGGCATCACCGGCCCACGCGAATCATCGCCTTCATCTATATTTTGGTGCTGCTATTGCCACCCACCTATCTTTCTCGTTTATATATTTTATTTTGTTTACAACTATTTCGTAAATCCATAGTGTTTTGAAGGAATGGCGAGGAAATCATTCATTAAGGCTTGTATTTTTCTAAAAAATGAACAAATGCGTACTGGAGGTCTTTTGGGTGACTAACATCGTTAACTTCAACTTCAATTTCGATTTTTATATGATTAATTCACATCACAATCGTTGAGAAACGATTGAGACTATTTACGTTCTAAAAATTACTTTAAACAGTCTTTTATTCATAACAAATTACTTTAAACAGCCTTTTACTCATAACGTTAACTTATTAAATTCTTAAAGAATATTTTTACTTGAGACAATGGGTGGAACTTATTCATTAGTGCATAGTGTTATTCCTCACAACTATAACATTTATGGCATCATCCTCATCTCACCTTCTCCAATTGAAGGGACGATCGTGATAAGGGTGTAAAATAAAAACCAGCATTTATGTTCATATAATTTATTTTCATTGGTTGTAATGAAAGGGTGTCAGGAGTAATATATTTCATTAATCACACAAGATTGTTCTAAATGGAAAATCAACTTGTAGGTATTTTTGTAATACAAAATTTTATAAAAATATGAGTATTCAGAGTAATTTTTCACACTATAAGGACTTTTGGATCATTGGTTGATGCATAATACAGACCTATTTATACAAATAAATAGTATTTATCAAATGAAAAATAGTAATAATGCTAAGAATCTCAACATTTAAATTTAAACTTATATGTATCTCAATTATACATGTTATTCACGTAATTAACAAAATTATAATTATATCATCTAATAAATTGATGCCACATCAATTCGGATTAATATAAAATTGAATTCAAATATTAAGATCTCTAGCATGATTTAAAAAAAAAAGACATAAAAAGGTTTTTTAAAAATTTTTTTTGAATGAGGCATGTCTAGAAAAAGATTTTAAGAGGATTTTAGAGCAGGTGCTACTTTCTAATTTTATTATATGAATAAATTTGACATATTTTCCCTTTTATTTGGAGTAGTGTAATGCACTAATGTAAGAACGTAGCTTTAGCTGGAGAGGAAAAAGATAATAGAACATGGACATGCATTTAAGCTCTCTCTTTTTTTTTTTTTTCTTTCTAAATTTCGGTCACTTTCTATTTTCGGACGAAATAAGCTGCTAGATAATGACAAACCAGATATTATTTCTCAAAAAAAAAAAGAAAATGAAAAACAGAAAAACAGATGTGTACGTTAATTATTTAATTGCTTGCATAAATGCTATTTATTTATTGTAAAAGAAATTGGCACTATAGGTGTATTAATTGCGGCGTCAGTGCAAATATGCAGAGGCAAACCAAAAAAAAAAAATGGTGGTCCATGACACGTGTAATTTAAGCCCTCCCCATTCCCCACTCCCCAACGACAGCGTGTTGTTGGGTACACATCACGCGTTCAGCCGGTTCCGTCACCTTAATTTTACATATTTCAACCCTGAGCTCTCGTTCTACACAGCCTCAAGTACTTGGATATTTTTGGGAAAAGGAAATGTGAGGATTTTATAACTTTCATCAAACCCCTTTGTTTCTAAATTTACGATTTTAACCTTATTTTGAATTATTTTGTACAGAACTTAATTAAATCCACCCATTTTCTTCAACAATATCTCCAACTCTTCAGGTTGCTGTTTGTGACCCAAATATAGAATTTTAGTTTCAAGCCACTCATTAATTTGCATCAAATGAACTCTTCAAAAGAACAATTTTCAATAAATGTGAAAGAAAAATAATTCTAAAGTTGTATAACTATTTATGCCAAAAAAAAAATCCAATAAGAATGTTTCACTCTTATTCGACGCATAGAAGTATAGCACTAATAGCGTGAAATGAAATCACTCCAAAACAATAAGTTAATGCGCTGAATTTACACTGTTGAATAGAGGGAAAGCACAATCATCATAAATTTAAAATGAAACAAAAATTCCACATTGAACTTAGACGAATTTCATGGAGAGAGATATGAGATTTATTGGGGTTTGTTGAGAAACATAATTAGAAAATTATTTGTGAAATTAAATAGAGGTCAATTTGAGAAATGAGGACATCCGAGGGGGTTCATGTCAACAGTCCAACTCAAAGAATATAAAAGCAAACTCAGCAGTCAGCACACGTGGTTTCTTTATTCACCATCGACCAATATCACACGTATGAAATATGAATGCCAACCGACATTTATGCACTCGCTTTATGGAATTCTAATATCAAAGACTTTGGGGTGGCGTAGGAATCTCCTTGGAGAGAAATTCATGTATTTTATTAATTATAATATATATATATATATACAGCTTCATTATATAACAAAGGAACAATAATTGGACCATATGATATGCTATACATACATACATATATATTATTTAATTAACCATATGCTATAGCTATTTATATATATGGATAGATAGTATAGACTCTATATATATTATTAATTTTATATTATCACTTTCTTAAAAGAATAATGGGGATTAATTTCCATGCATATGCTTAACGGACATGAAGACATAATTGAAACAGCCCAAAAGATTAAAAAAGATAGTGATCAATCGGGGATCGATTCCGACGTGCAAGGGTAAAACTACAGTAATATTCTGCATGTTGTGGCTCTAGAGAGCTGTAGCTAATCTATATATGTGTGTGTGTATATATATATATATTTAGCTGCACGATGATCTGCTTTGCTTTTCTACGTGACAAACTGCAAATTGCAGAAGCAAGAGACTATATTCAAGCAGATTCCAATGTACTGCACGCAGCACGACTCAAGCTCAAAATTTTGAGATATAGTTGAATATGCAATAACTAAGTAAAAGAAAGTATGGGAAAAATGAATGTATCTAAACTAGAACTTAATTGATTTCCTCTGATTTTAAGAGTTTATCATTTTCTTTACAATGGACATAAATCAACCCGCCATATACTAATCAAGTATTATGTCTACATTAAATGAACCAAAACGCTTAATTTTTATGTGTTCTCTCTCTCTCTATATATATATAGACAATAGTGTACCCTAGGACTCATAAATATCACAACAAAAAGCAAGAGAAATGTTTAAATGTGAATGAAGGAATTATGAATGCATAGCAATTTGGAATACCTCTCTCTCTCTCTCTCTCTCTCTCATTTTACTAAAAGCAATCAAATGTTTGCTTTGTATACGCCGATAATTTAATGCACTTACATTCAGGCTAACGTTGCCGTTTTGACCTAGCATTATCTCTCAGGCAATTTCAACCACTCTTCAAATGCAGTTACTTTCACTAATCAAATTTTCAAATTTTTTTGGAACAAAAATTTAAGTAGCTAGAATAATTTATTTTTGTATATAAAACTAGTAATTTATTTTGACAATGTAAAGCTTAATTATATGGAATTTTACTCTTTTTAATACACTGCGTTTTATCTTTTATCTTTTAGCTTAGTCCTAACTATATTAAAGTTAAGGATCCCTCTACTAACACACACATACATATACATGTTAGAATGTGTGTTTTTCTTGTCATTAATACTTAAAATATTAGATAACAACCAAAATTCATCTGCATAGTCATTGTTAGTACTTAGCATTACCAAAATCGAAACAAAAGACAAAATGAGAAGTGTAAAAGTAACATAATCTCTCATGACAATTAAGTTTACTTCTAAAAACAAATCTTAGTTTGTTACAAATTATAACTTGAATAAAATGTTAATTATTTATGCAGCTGTCTTCAAATTATAAATAATTAAAGAAAAAAAATTATTTGATTGACAAATCCTCTTCAACGAGAAACGGTTCAGCTATAACTACAACTATTCGGATAGTGTTTCTCATCATTAAAACTTGACTTTTACTTATTGCAAGAGAACTTATGAAATGAAAATCATAAAATCTCAACCTACAAATTTTAATATATCTTGTATCTCTTCTAGCAACTATATAAAATTTGATATGGCAATCATAATTCAACATTTTGAAGAATTATAAGGCTTCCCATATACTGTATGTATAATTTTACTTACGACCAGGTATAGACCATCATATTATGTTCTTCATATTTAATTTTATGCAATTAGCTTATTATCCATATTAACAATCTTGTGCTCTTGTTATTTACTAAGGGGTTGTTTGTTTTTTTTTTGACTTAATGACTTAATTGCAATCAGTTAAGTCATTCAATTTTCAACTAAATGAAATTTTTTAGTTATTAAGTCTTTAAGTTATTAAACTAATTTTTTTTAGCTTTTTGCTTAATCTAAAAAGTCGAAATGACATCATTAAAAAATATTCTCCAAAATATCCATATCTAATTAATTGATTTTCATCTATACCAATTTAATAATTAGCATTATTACCCATTTCTGTAACTTATGATAATATAGTGGTAGACTATTATTATTTTTATTTTCTATTTTCTTCGAATTAGCATTATTTATGTTTATAATTTTTAATGAATATTTTTCATATAAAACATCATAAACAACAATAAAATCGATTAACATATACTAATTTAGAATATTAAAGGTTATTCAATTGAGCATGATTATAGTATGAAAATATGTTATCTTATTTATGTTCTTTAAGATGTTATTAAATGTTTAACATTTGTAATCTGTAAGTGCATAGATGTAAAAATACTGGTTTTCAGTTTTTTTAAGCTAAAAAACATAAACAACGTGATACTTGTAGCAATTCAGACGAAAAACAAACATATCATTCATATTTAGACATTCAGTTCTATTCAGAACTCAAACTAATTTAGGTCTATTCAGATTTTAGATAAAAACAAAACAAACGCCACCTAAATATATCTCATTTTACGTACTTAAATCTTGCTTCCTAGCAACAAACATCTACGTATTCTCTTCCCAATTATCCGTGTATTCTCTTCCCAATTATCCGTGTTAGCAGTGAAGAATCTAGAAAAATCATTTGCTAAGGCTAAATTACATAACAACAAGATGTAAAAAACTGAAATTTTATGAATTTGTGAGTTTATGGAGGTACTTGACACACATACACACGCACGCGTACGTATGCACATAGGCAAAAAATAGTAAAACCACCCACATGGATTATTGTGGGCTTCTATTTTCTTAATCAAAAAGTAGCCTTTTATAATTTTTAAAGTTTAAATTTTATGGGTTTATGAGTATAGAGGCTATATTTATTGATTTAAAAACGACTATTCTAATAGATTTAATGGTGCCTAATTAGAAACTGAAGTAATTTTCTCTTTAATTTTTTGAATTTGTTTTCTCTATTGTGCAAACCCTACTATCCTGAGCTAGACCCGCTCCAGCCTGTGTGTAAGAATTAGTGGCTTCATATATATTAGAAAACTTGTACAGATAACATTTTTTTTTTTCTTTTCCTTTTGTTGTTGATAAAAGATAAGAAAGTTGAAATTACCATTAAATTAAGTAGGCATGATGCGATATATTAAAACAATGGTAACGGTTGGTGCTTAAACTAAGCCTTTGATTCTTTTGGAAATTCTAATTAACCACCTGTGAATGCTCAAGTAAATGTGTTGCTTCAAAGTAACTGTGCTACTTTCATTCATTGTACATAATTACAAATATACTAGGTTTATCTAGTAATCTTAAAAGCCAGTGAAAATTAACCAAGAAGGGCTGATGCAACTCAATCTGAGTTTGAAGAATTGCAATCATATATAATCAATTCAAAACATGCAAAGCAAACAAGCTAGGAAATTAATAAGGACAATATAAATATTACTCATAGTTTTTTTATTTATAGCTAGAATGATTAATAAAACTAAAAGGTATTAAGACAACTAAAGATTGGCGTTTAGTCGTACAACTCTTCTCCAATTAAATTTTGTATGCCCCAAGGTATGGTTGCAATTATTGCATATTATAGGGTCTGTTTCAACAATATCATCTGACCATTTTGAGATTATCTATAGAATTAGGAATACACACTGGTTTTAATACATTATATGAAAAAATATACTACATTGAAGTCTGTATTTTTTGTCTTTTACCTTAACTCCGACTTTAAAATGGTTACGGATTCTTGACTGAAACATTTCTAATATATATATATATATAATAATGTTACTTACTGAACGATTATGAGATTCCAAGCACAATCATCTTATATATAGAGATTGAATCACGCAAAGTTAAGTGCATGCTTACACAGACTTTCACTGAAGAGTGGTCTCAGCACCGGTATCTCACTTGGGGAACCTCTTTTAACAGAAAGGAGATTTTGTATGTTGTAATCCAGACAAGAACGAGATAGCTGTAAAGAGAAAAAAACATGAATTACCGAGTGAGGAATTAGTAAATAATTAAGAAGTGAAAAATTAAAAAGATAAAGTTAAATATTAGAATACAGATACTACCTTTTTACAGCGCTGCTGCTGCAACTTTCTGCACATTGTTGCCTGCAGCTAGCTAGCTCGGCTCCTTAACTATGCAGCAGTGGCAGCAGCAAGAACACTAACCTGACGTGGTAATAGAAACAAAAGAGAAAGAGAAAGAAAGAAAGAAAGGGCAAAAAAAAAAAAAAAACTTTTGAACTACTCATGCATGATATGTAGCTAATTAAGCTAGATAGCTATATCGCGAAATGGTGTCAGTAGAGAGAGAGAGAAAGAGAGTGATAACTAAAGAGGAATAACAAAATTATAGATATATCCCCAACAAGCTGGGGTACTGGGTAGCTGGAGAGAATGGCATGTTACAGTTTGCAAAATCCAGCACCTAATAAAGGAAATTCATAAAATTAATAATTAAGATATGGGAATATATATGTATGCTGATTTATCATCTCTGTGTGACTATTTTTATACGTACAATTGAAAGATTTGCTTGATGTATATTATTTATAAATATATTAATTTCATACACCCCCTCAACTAAAAATTAATTGATAAGAGTTTCTATAAAATTAATTATCCTTGAAATTATATTAATGCATATAGCAAGTTATAGATCCAAATCAAAAGACAAGGAAGATTTTCCTTTGTTTGAATACTCAGCTGCTGCAGCTTGCCTTGTGGAACTACTACTAGTGGCTGGAGATTGATCATCTTGTGTAGGGCAATCCATGTTTACACCGAACAGCCTTAGCCGTTTTGCTGCAGTAGTGCTAGTAGTTTTGCCCGGAACAACGACAGGCACAGAATCAATCACCATCGGCATATGCCCTCCCTCAATTTGCTGTGAAACTGATGATGGCCTTAGGTAATACTGTACCGGCATCGTCGATGACGCATTGCCACCAAAACCAAGAATCTGTTGTTGTCGTTGATGATGATGATGTTGGTAATAAGGATTGTGAATCGTATTGTAACTGAAATGACCATAATTTGACACAGATTGGGGGAGCGAGTAGAGCCTGGCGCCCCAGCGCAGAGACTGCTGAAAGCGGAGCTGATTTTGTAGCTGCATTTGTGCAAGCGTCGTGGGATCTGGAACATGATGAACATCGGGCCTGCGCCTCCAATCAATGTACAAGCGATCTTTCCCCAGCTCCCCAACGCCGCGCTGAAAGGACACGATGTCGCCAGCATCAAGCTTCTTATCCTTCACAAAGCGGCTCCAGCCTTTGGTCATCACGTAGCTCTGGCTGCTGTTCCAGTAGGAATACCTGAACCTCCAGGCCTTGCCGTTCCGATCCTCGAAGTTCAAAAGAAGGCCTTTGTCGTTCGATGAAGAGTCAAGCGGGAAGTACCTCTCGGCGTGTTGTTTTGGTATCACGAGTCGGTTTAGTTTGCCCACATCGCTTGGTGTGACAACTTTATCGAACATGTGTTCTTTCTCGGTGGACCTATACATGCCACTGCTCTCACCAGTAGTACTACTACCAGTACCGTTAGCAACATTAGCATTATTTATACCGCTGTGTCTGTGTGGTTGATCTTCATTATCGTTGTTGTTGTTGTTTCCAAGTGATAAGTCCATGAGGTCTACTTTGTTGTCAAAATTGGTGGCTGCTTCCTGAGAATCAATGGGGCCCAGCAGCCATGAGTTTTGGTGGTGATGAGGGACAAAAGCTTTGTACTTTGAAGAAGAAACAGATGAGGACGAAGAAGAAACGGAAAAAGGGAGCTTAATTCTCTCTTTCTGATGACCCTCATCTTGATCTTCTTCATTATTATTATTGCAATTACCTTTTTCTTCTTGCACAAAGTTCATCATGATCCACACCTAAAAATTCAATTGTAATTTTTAACACATGCTGGATCTTGGGAATGAAAAACAAAAAATGAAAATTTATTTAAAAATCATAAATTAAAAGGAAAAGAAAAGAAAAAAAAAAAGTGGTCACAATTCAGAACACACACCTGCTGTGAATTCTTGCTATATATGGCCTTGCTGTAGCAGATCCTTGAAGAGCCAAATAACCAAGAGATAAGTCTCAGAGCAAAAACGGACGAGACTCGCCGCCTTCTTCTTCTTCTTCTTCTTCTTCTTCTTTGACCAAGAAAACCCAAAACCCTAAACAAGACAGGGCCACGGAAGATTCAACAAATTAAAGCACCAAATTGTTTGTTGTGGCGAACACATATTATATGCCAAGGGTTCGGTTAGAAGGAAATTAAAGAAGCAAATATCAGTCACTTGGAAGAACAAGTGAAGCGAAAAAATTTGTTTTGCTTTTTGGGTTCTTAAAGAGAGATAGATGGATGGATAGATACCCATGAAAGTTGAGAATGAGATGAGAGAGAATTAAGAGGTAAGGGGTTAGTGCAATACAATATAATACTCCTACGTAGGGGCCCATGAATGATCTGGTTCGGCTCATGTGAGCTTGTCCTTTTCATCATTTTCGGTTTATTTCTTTTTCCTTTTTTTTTTAACCTTTTTTTTCTTTTTTCTTTTGGTGCTAAGACCAAAATGGCCAGTTGGGTGAGAGAGGGTCTAGTAGGCATTAGGCAATAAGTTAGATAATGTATTAGAGTTTTGACTTTGGTGGCATTGATTTGATTGTGTGCTGGTCCTGTTCTGGGAGTGTGAGAAAAGTTGTGAGTGAGTGAGGGAGAGAGAAAGTGAGAGTTGTTTTAATTTTAATTGAAGCAAATTATAAGAACCGATCGATCCCGCAGCTCAGCTGGCGCCTCATTCTATTCTCCAACTTGAGGCAAAGATTCCTCTTACATACAATCATTATTCCCCTCTCAGCTGCGGCTGCCTCACTCTCCATCAAAATGCAGAGAAAATTAAGGGAATTGAAGTCCATTTGAGGGAGACAATTAAGTTAACAAACTGAATTTCTAAATGTTGGCCAAATATGTTTACAAATTAACGGGTTCGTTTGCTATTGTCAAAATTAACTGTGCCTAACATAAGCTACCTACGACTCTTATCACTATGGGAAAAATATATGTCGATGATCATGTCTAACAATTTTAGTTTCTTGGTTTTGGCGACTGAAGAGCGCTCTTGGAAATCAAGGTAACCCGTATTTAGCTTAACGAGTCACGTTTCGCTATATATTACAACTTAATTATTCTAATTTCTACCCTTGACGCTGTACTGCAACAACGGAAGAATTATGTTAAGTGTTAATTAACTTTGACCCTCCTGCAATTTGGCTATATATATCAGCCTTTACTAATCAATTACTGATGGAGATTATATAGCATCCCATAAAAGTGAGTCAGCTTCTTATCGCATCAATGCAGAATGAGCCATTCATCCGTGAAGCCATTTTTTGTTCCCATTTTCAGCGGAATTGTTCGTTGGCCCTTTGATTTAGTTCCCTTGAAATGTGAGTATGGGAGCACAACCCAGTAATTAAGCCATCGACTATAACTGGCTTGATTATTTTTGGATGCATTCGAATTAAATATTTTCATAGGAAATGTTTGCTGGATGTTGGTGGGAATATTATTGCATTAGTACTTATACATTGCAAAATTGCTTATATATGCGCATATATAGTTACTGGTTACCAGAAGGTGGATATGTCTATTGATTCATGTGGTCCAATTTTATCTTCACTTTCCGGAATTGGACAGAACCATCCAGACACCATATTGTTTTATTGTAAAGATGGGTAATTGGCAACAAGGAGGGTAATTCACTTCACGATCATCGTTTTTTTTTTTCTTTTTAATAGATATCATCGAAGGCTAATTTATTGAAAATAAAAAGAAAGAGTAATATTCAAACAATAAATTAAGGGGAACAAAATGAAACTTCCCCTCATCAAGAAGTTAAAAGAGTTAACAAATAAACTACTTGGGTTCTTATACTTTCAAAGAGAATAATTATTTTGCTAACAATTAAGCCAATCAGAGTGTTCGTTGCTTACGTCGCCTTCTAACACTATATATTGTTCATTGTTAATCTAAAGATGCTAATGACTTCTTGAGCTATACTTTTATGCTTCTAAGTGGTGTTTCTCAGCTTTTTAACTTCACAATCATCATCATCATATGATCATCTCCTACGATTTATTTTAGATGTATATAGATCATTTGATGTAGCCAATAAGACTAATACGTTGTAAAAGAGCTTGTCGTAATGAATTGACTGAAGTCTTCTCAACTTAAATATTCGTTGAGAATAATCCGGTTCGCCTGTGTAAATTTAATATATAAATTATGTTCATTGACTTATTATAGATCCCCCACATAAATTTTATACTCCACTTGGGAATCTATGCGTAAATTACAACTCCCACTTGCTCGAATTTATTTTATTTTACAATATACAAAATTATCACTCATTATTATTATTATTATTTTTTGGCGGAGAGCTGCATTACTCGTATTTGAAGCTGCAAAGTACAATATTTATTAGCATTTTACACGAGATGATATTTTATTATATAAGATTTAAAGAAAGAAAAAAACCAACAGGTAAGAATATGCGGTCAAACATATACCCGCATATATTATTACAGAAAAAAGGTGTTGCATCACCTCTCATTTATTTATTTTTAATCATAACTATAATTTATCCTATCAAATTCACATTTTGAAAGTGTGATAACTATATATTATGTTATAACTATATATTATGAGTATTGACACAGGCACAAGCTTTTCTAAATACCATTAGTTGAAAAAATCCCAGATGGCCCACTTTTTGAGTAAACATTAGAGTTTTAAACTCTAGATACAACCTAACATGGCGTAATTCAATTGATTGGATTGAATGCCTCTTGGCCATATTTGGTTTATTACATTATTTTGTATTTTCATCCAACCAATAAATTTATGTGACATTAGTTTGTACAAAATAAGTTTGTACAAGATTGATTAATCAATCTTTGTTTTTATTGTTTTATATTTTATTCAACCAATTATTTATGCCACATCAATTTGTATAATAGTTTGTGGTTACATATATATCATGTGTGAATTTACATATGTAGCAAAGAAAGCAGTTGATTACCTAAAAAGGGGGGGAAAAATTCCTCAAGTTCAATTAATATTTGGTACAAAAGTCCTTAGACCTAACTCATACTAATAAAACTAGTTAATGAGATGAGGGGTAATGCTTTTTACATCCATATAGCTTGGGTTAATAGTTTGTTACGTTCATATAGTTTGTAAAATACTTCAACAATTTATTACATTCATATAGGTTGTAGAATGCTTCAACACACACTTCACTCTCAATATTTTGCCCAATTTAACAGTTTTACCCTTGATGAATTTGGATAATTCAAATAAATAGCATTAATTATTGTATTATTTAAATAAAAATGATTGATAATTAAAAAAAATATTTTCATTATTATCCAAATCTATACAATAATTATTGATTATGTGTTGGTGGATATCTTAAACTTATATGTTTAGCCATTTAGCCCAAGATTAGACACAAACTTATGAAAACTAATAACCCTAAGGGCCAGTTTGGGAATATTGTAGTTTTTAAAATAACTGCCGTTAGCTGTGCTGTAGAAATAATCAGCTATGAAAAGAATCAGTTAAGTGTTTAGTAAATTTATTTT
The DNA here is from genome assembly GCA_030449075.1 of Murraya paniculata. Lineage (NCBI taxonomy): Eukaryota > Viridiplantae > Streptophyta > Magnoliopsida > Sapindales > Rutaceae > Murraya > Murraya paniculata. The sequence goes on along the minus strand of JAEVFN010000015.1, from coordinate 315,508 downwards.
CAGAAGTACTGTGAGTTTTGAAAGCAGCTATGGACATTTGGTAAATCTTACTATTAAACTACTAAGAGAAAATAAATGACTAAAATATACATAATGTATGATAAAATTAAAAACATGTACATACAATATTTTTAATTGTGTATTACAATAATTTTAATTAAAATAAAATTTATAATATATTGATTTGATTTTTTATTTTTATGTTAAAACAATTGATAATTAAATTTATAATATAGTGAAACAAATTTAACAATAATTCGACCAAAAAATTAATATTGATGAATTATAATAAAAAATTATTAAAATATTAATTTTGTTTCCAATTTGAATATGGATAATTTTGGGTTTAGATAATAATCTTAAGAATATGTATGTGATTGTATTAAAGGATAAAATTGATTTTTAAAATCAAAATCTAAAAGCTACTCCTTTCGTGTTTCTAAAAATGTACTGTATGAAGGATTGATTTTGACAAAAGTAATTTTGATTTTTTTACTAAACACCAAAATTAACTTTTAGATTTTCAAAATTATTTTTAAACCTCCCAAAAATAATCTCAAACGGACCCTAAATCATACTAAAAAAGTAGTGTTGAAATTGTTCCCTTAACAAATAAGAAGAAGAAGAAGAAGAAGAAGAAGAAGAGCTGCTGTAAGAAAATTAATAAATTTGATAAAAAATATTTTACTTGTATTGTGATAAGTGATGTCAAATGATAACAATCAGATCACAGGAGCTCTAATTGTGGATACAATTTTTGTTGGTATGCCATAAACTACTTTTGCTGATTACCTGGAAAAGAACTACTCCTATTGGTGGAAAATTTGACTATTGCTCGTGTTCACGTGGAGCTAAATGGGAGATGGCTGAACTTGAAATATGATCCAACAATATTGTGATGTGCAAGCGCTTGTTCGCATTCATTCTCAAAGTCTCAATTCATTGCAGTCACATATATACATTTTTCTTTAAAGATAGTATTCTCATTTTATTAAAATAAAAATATCTTATTATAGAATTATTATAATAATAATAATAAGTAGAATAATAATAATAATAATAAGTAGCCCAACAGGAACAGTAGTAGCCCAGCAGGAATAGAATCCCGCAATAAGAAAAAGTTAAGAAAAAAAAAAAGGGATTAAATGCAAAGCTTAAATTGCAAAAGCAAACAAGCAAAGTACTGTTCCACACCAAACCCAAGTTTGTTAACTTAATTTAATTATATGTGTAAATGGGGGTGCGTGAAGTGTGTACAGCAATAGTACTGTAACTCACTTAAATATGTAATATAGTTTCACACAAACAGGTCGTAAGTATCGTTTATCGAGAATTGCCGAGGAAATATCACAAGTTAACATCAAAGCTCAGAGCTAGAAGAGATTTTGGAGATGATGCTGCTGCTGCTGATGAGCTTTAAAGCTAAAGCTAAAGCTAAAACCTAGCTATCAAAACCCTAATGGGGGACCTCTCTCTCTTTCATCATTTATTCAGATGAAAGGTGCTCTAGCTCCCCTCTTCTTCTTCTTCTTCTTCTTCTTCTTCTTTTTGTACATATAGTTAATGATAATACTTACTTTATTTCATTTAATTTCTTTATTTTATTTATAGTTACAGTGTTTTAATATGATACAGGTTTTAGGACCACAAACCCTAACAAGAGACTGAGAGAGAGAGAGAGAGAGAGAAAAGAAAGGGGAAGAGAGTCCCAATATCTAACAAGCTAACCCGCACACACATGCAAATGAAATATGATCCAGTTGGCGGTTATCTTGTTTCATAATTCTTCTGCTGGCTGGCTTTTTGTCCCATTCCTTCTCTCTCTCTCTTTCTCTCTCTCACATCTCATTTTCAAAACAAACAACCATATCTAATAATCTCATTACCTGACTATGTCATTGGCCATAGCCATGTTCATTGTTCCCACTTAGTTCTATTCTGTAGGTACCTACACACATATATTTAATTTCTCAATTCAGTTCAATATTAGGGGAGCATGAAAATGCAGCAGCCATAGCCAAAAAGCTAGCTAGGGTTTTTTATATTTCTCTTTATAATTAATAATGCATATCTTTTGTAGCCATGTTTAAAAGCAACATATGTATGGATGTATGCATGCATGTATGTATGCCTGTTTACAGCATTGTAAATGTAGGAAAAACAATCAATTTATACGTTATGCACAAGGTTTCAAACTTTATAAATATAAACATAAATAATATATATATATATATATATATATATATATATATATATATATATATATATATATATATATATAATTTTTTTTTACAACGAAGAACTGTTGATTTCAACGAAATGAGAAGAACAAGTTAAAAGAAAAAAAATGCTCTCTCAAATGCATGGCTAACCATTTTGGTGATAGCTAAGCTAAATAGCTACAGGATTTAACATGTATGGAGGTTACTATGCTCATTTATATATATATGTATATACAATGATGATGCATGGAAGAATTATATTACATAATAATAATGATATACATGCAGTGGCTCTGTGTGTGTGTGTGTGTGTACGGGCCCCATATGTAAGGGTAGAGGGACACATACAAATAAACCAGGTAGCTAAAAAGGAACTTCAATGGGGGGAGAGACTAGAGGAGAGGGCGAGGTTACCCAAATAATTCCTTTTGGTTCATGCCATTCGTCCCACTCGCACAGACACAGCGCCACAGTGGGGGCTGTGCTCACTGCTTGCACCAGTACCTACCTACCTGCCTAGCTGCTGCAGCAATACATCCAGCTGCATAAAAAATGTTCACTTGTTACCCATATTATATAGATTTACGTTTATTTTTTATTTTTTACTTTCTGTTTTTTTTAATATATATTTTAGAAGAAAAACATTTAACTAATAATTAAATATTTAAATATTTAAATTAAACCCACTGTTCTGTGTGTCTTCTTCTTCTTTTATAATACCCCACGCTAGTAGTCTGTTGCCCCACCCTTCCTCTGAGAAACCGTTGAGACTCTCTGGCTGTTGGGTCGCTTTCTCTCTTGATTAGATGACCCGTAGCCCACGGCTAGCCCCTCTTATTTATTCATGTTTCTTGTGGTACCAATTAATTTTATCATCATAACATTTCCATTTTATGCATCTGTATTTATACATTTCTCTTCTCAATGCTCACGTATAAAAAAAGTGTATATATATACATACTTATACGTCACGATCTTATCAATCAAAATTTTAATGGGTAGGCAATTTTTTTTTTTTTAAAGGTACTACAATCAAAATTCATACATACATACATATATATGTTGATTGAAGATTGTTAAAAGAGAACCCACCTTAGTTTTCGGCTGTTCATTATATGGGATTATCACACGCGTTATTATTCAATACTTAATACGCTTATTATTAGTTATTGGCCCCTCTGTTTTGTGTAATTATATAATCTGTATTCTCCTCCTTTTAATTTCTGGTGCTAAAATCATTCACCTTTTTGCTTGTAATTCTTCTGCACGTACTTTAACTCACACTCTTATTTATGTACTTGTGTCATTTTCTCGATCAGATGTCTATTTAAGAAGCTCTGGTTGAATCTGTCTAATCAATCGTAGCTGTTTTTAATCAGTCCTCTAAGCTCTAATGGCTCTTTCAATTAGGTAATACGATCATTCTAATCCTCATTAGTTCTCTGTATCATTTTACATAAAATCTTGATATCGTTCAAATTCAGAATTTTGTAAAATTTGAACGTCTGCAACTAAATTTTTTTTTTTTTTTTTGTATTTATATATAACTCTATCTATGTTAATATGAAGCGTATGACTACCGATAGTTCTGATAATGGAAATCCAAATTAATTCGAAATCCTGCCAAATTAATTAAGTACATGCTGTAAATGCATAGCTAGAGTTACGAAATAAATCAAATGTAAATATGCCTACAAATCAGAAGGAATGTTGCATAAGTAAGTTTCTAGCTTTTTGCGTTGCATATTGAGGATGCGTTTGAGATTGAGGTTGGACATGTACTAAAATATTTGGCAAACAGTAGTTATTGTAGTTTGGAAAATCTATTATATCTTTAATAATTTTTTTAAAATTATCTTTTAAAATTTATACTTATTATATATTATTAATTTTCGTTTCATAATTACAGTTTTTTTTTTTCACAGTAAAATTACAGTAGTTCAATTTCAAATATAATCTTATAAGAAGTAGAGTAATATATATATATATATATAGTAGTATTGCAGTTAGGGATCCCTAATTTTAATAAAATTATGGATCCACTAAAAGATAAAAAAATACAGACTTCAATGCATTATTTTTTTATCTTTTAGTGAATTTCTGACTTTATTAAAATCAGGGATTCCCGGCTGGAATACCGCTATATATATATATATATATATTCATATTGATGTTGTGTTGTTTTTGATGATGATCATGAGGGTGGTGATTCCGAGCAAGGGCATGAAAGCGAAATGTATGTACGGCGGAGGGCATGCAGTGGATGGACCGCCGACCATAACTTGATAATTGAAACTTTAATCAGAAATTGTGAGGATCAGAAGTGTGATCCACATGCGCTTTGAATAAAAGGTTGCTGTGGCCCTGTGGGGGCTCCTATGAAAAGACATGGCAGAGAGAAATTGCTTGTCATTTTAAAGATCGCATGTGATTTAATTTTTAGTTCACATTTGATGATGCACCAAATATGTTGCGAAATCTAGTCTCGTTTCGACTTGGAAGGCTTGAAAGAGAGCTCTATTTCCTTTTGGAATTTAATGAGATGATGTCACTTGGTTACTCATTCTACTTGACCCGACTGATCCTTGAAATATTCGAACTCCTCGGTAGGGACAGGTGGTGGAGAATTGAGAGGAACAGACGAATACATATTGAGCAATGATATAGCCATAAATTCTTGTATAAATTTATTTTGTACAAATTGATGTGGTATGATTTAATTAATTGAATTAAATATCATTTGGTCCACATGATTTTTTTTCATTATTTTATATTTTCTTTCAACCAATAAATTAATGCCACATCAATTTGTACAAATTTAGTTTGTACAAGAATTTGTGGCTGTATCATTACTCATACATATTTGTCTACACACACACACACTTGTATGACAACGTAAATTTAGTTTATCCTTTATACCACCGAATCGTATGAAAACTATAGGGTAATTATTATTGCAACATGTAATAGATGAACCTTATAGTAGTTGAAATGTAAATTCAAATTTAAATGTTCAAATTTTTTATATTATTCTCTTTTTTTTTTTTTAGTTTTAATTTACTAGATAAGCTGTTCAAGAAGATTTGTCTTAAAGATACCCTAATTGGATAACTGTTTTAGCGGAAGTAAATGATCACAACAAGTTCAATGAGAATATTTTCAATTTTGGTTGTAAAGAAGGACAAAGCTTTGGTGCCTAGGGTGCATGGCTACCCCCATTTTTAGCTACTCACAGTGCAGTCCCTCTTATGGGGTAAAAAGTGAAATATTAGAGACTTTAAAATTTTAACATACAAGTCCTGTATGTTTCTATTATTTACACTTGGATTCTAGACCATAGGTTATCATTATGAAATTTTTGACATTATTATTTGTTCATATATTAATTTTATTGGTAAATTAATTTTTTATTACATATTTAAATTAATTATTGTAGATTAAATAAATTTTCTGTTGTTTCTAAAAAAAAAAATAGATTTTGTATTAATTTTTTTTACAAGTTATTGTCCTTACACTATCACTAATTTTGACAGTCAAATTACGTTGATCGGTCAAAGTGTAAAAATTGTAAACAATTTAAAATTATGTGTCAAATTTTAAAACTTTTTAACTTTTTTGTAAAGAAAATAATAAGGCCATCATTGTTAAAAACCAAACAAAATACATTCATACCATTGAAACAACTTGCATTTTAGATCTAATGGCCAACTTATGCATGGACAAATCAAAATGGGGTGCCATGTACCAGGTGCACAGTATTTGGACCCCGTAAAGGAATGGGGTACAAATGTAACTAAAAAATAAAAAATAAAAAGAAGAAGATACACAGGATTTGCGCAAAGCTTAATCAAAATTTCAAAAAATGAAAACTGACTTTTTAGATAGTAAGAAACAATTGAATTTGGGACAAAAGTTTGGTGCTTTTAGGGTGTACTTTTGTCCATTACATTATTGTCATATATGTAGAATTTACTTTTAAGAGATACCCATAACAGGGAACCCAATAGAAAATGGTGTATATATATTAAGATTACTAAATATCATTTTTTTTTCCAACTTGGTGGGGGAAGCTCTTACCACATAAAATAAACACTATCGAAATTGCTTAAATCTTTTTGCTTCTCCTTCTTTTTTCAGTTTGCCAATTACAGCTCCAATTCGAAGAGTTTTTACTCTAAAAAATGCTCACCATCCATTTCAATTTTCACCCCTTAGTGTAAGGCCCATTATGAAAACACAAGAGTCGGTGCATTTTTGTGCTAAAAAATTTCTTCTAAAATTTATTTTGGAAGTGCATGAATCTATTGAGTGAGGTATAGATTTAAGAAGTATAAGGTCGAATTGAAAGAGATTATTTAATGAAAATTAGAAAATTAAATTAAATTTCAATTGGTTTAATTATAAAATAGTTTAACAATAATAGACGATGAAAATAGTATTCAAAACTATTAGATAAAAGTGAGATGAAATTCAAGATTGATAAAATACTAAAGTTTCAAATCCATCACTAATAGTTCCATAAACTCCAAATAATAATCATTTATTTAATCACCCTAAATCAAAGAAACAATCTAAAAATCGATCCATTGTTTACTCAAGATAAGGTGCGCGTGAAATTTCTAAAATTAGTTCTTTTTTTAACACTAAACTTTATATATATTCATTTTCAAAAATATATTATATTAATGATGAAAAGAATATCATTTTCATTAACCGTGTGAAGCAGTAATTATAAGCATTTAAAATATGAAGGAGATATTAATAAATAAAAATTGAAATTTATTTTATTAATAATATTTCATCTTAACCTTAGTGCGCTTTTGTGATTACTTTTGAAAGACTCAAAAATGATTTTGAAAAGTTAAAAATTAATTTTAGTGTTTAGTTAAATTTTTTTATAATTTTTTTTTTTGGCAAAATCACATCTCCTACACTAAATTTTTAAAAGTAGGAGAGGAGTAGTTTTCAAAATTTGATTTTGAGAAATAGTTTTATACTTAATACAATTTTATATATATATCCTAACATATATTATAAAAATCCAAGATTATACTTATTCAATTCAGAAATAAAATAATTGCATTTGAAGAGATTATTACTATTTTCAATTATATTGAGATAATAAAATAAGAAAATGAAATTAATGAAATAAAAATATTTATTTTAGTTAGGAATTATTTTATGTCTACAATTGAAAAAATTATATATACATGTGCATAAATATGTAAATAAATTGTATTCAACATTATGTCTATTTTAGGAAATTGTATTCTTATAATAGTTTAACACTAAAAATGCAAGACACATACAATTACTTTTACTCACAATATTTTTAAGAACAGAATTTATCAAATCTTTAACTGATTATATTCACAATTGATTAGTTTTACAGTATAGCTAACGATAATTATTTTAAAAATTACTGATGCTTAGTAATAAAACTTGAACATGAGATGAAAAATAAAGACTAAGACTGCTGTCTTCCCCCTCTTATTTCCACTAACAGCTCCCTTCTTTAAATGAAACCTTCAACATTTAGGAAGGTATAGTGGGCCGCAAATTAAAGCACAGTGGAACCGGGCTCATGGATCCTTTCTAATGACGTGGCGTAAACATTTGGAGCCGAGGCAGGCGGCTGCCGTCATGGGCTCCTAAAAATTAAACGCAATTGTGCAAATGCTGCATGCCAGATTGAATAAGTATAATTAATTAATATATTATTTAAAATATCCATTTTATCCTCATTTATAATTAATTAATATATTATTGTTAATTAATTAATATAATTATTAGTTAATTAATATATTACTAACAATAATTATTCATAATTATAATTTTTGAATAAATAATCACAATAATTAATATACTATTATAATTAAATAATTAATATTAATATTATTAATTAATATATTTTTATAATAATTATTAATATAATTAATTAGTATACTGTTATAATTAATTAATTGAAAAATTTTACAATTAATTAATAAATTAATATATTATTGACAATTAATAATAATAATTTTTGAATAAATAATCACTATAATTAAAATATAAAATAATAATTATAACAATAATTCATTAAGCATTTTTTAATAATTTATTACGATTTAACTTATTCCGATTTTGATTTTAAGATAAAATAAACACACTCATGGCAATCCAGCTCATTCTGATTTGGATTCCTACCGTTTAACTAAACAACTTATTCTGATTCTCATTCCATTCTATTTCAAATTTCCAATTCTAATCCATTCCTATTTCACTTTAGTAAACACAGCATTAATCACCCAAACCCAAAACACAAATCGAAGAGGCATCTCTTCTATCACCATCTCTCCGATCTCTCATCGCCAACCATCACCACCACCATGGTGCAAGGATCATGAACTTCAAATTCTAAGTTTGGTTTGTAATTATTTGATTGATTATTTGGTTGTGAAGGAAACTGTTAAAAAGAGCTTTTAACTCAACAATGCATGACAATTAATTTGACAAATTAAAGTAGAACAGAATTGAGCTCAGATCTAGAGGAACTCAATGGCGCCCTGAACATGTTCGACGAAATGCTTAGCACAAGTCCAAAATACCAAAGTAGATTTTGAACTCGATCGACAGCCTATGGCACTCATTTGTAATGTTTAAAGACCATATTTTTGTGGGTGCAATACACTTAGCTTGCTGCATTTTTTAATTTTTGTTTTCGACGGATCTGGGTAACAGCAGCAAGAACATGTTAGACGACATGCTTAGCACATGTCCAAACTACAAAATAGATTTTGAACTCGATCGACAACCTATGGCACTCATTTGTAATGTTTAAAGACCATATTTTTTTAGTGCAATTTACTTAGCTTGCTGCATTTTTTAATTTTTGTTTTCGAAGGATCTGGGTAACAGCAACAAGCTTGGTACCCCTCGCTTCCAATTTGGGCGATGGTATTGAGCTTGTTGCCATCCCCCGTAATTTGCCTGCCTGGTGAGCCGTCGCTCGGGCGAGAACATCCATCGCCCAAAATTTAGCCGTAGAGAACATGGGTGATGAAATCCACTGGCCGGGAGATGATCTTGTCGCCCGGGCGACCACGTCCATCGCTTGGGTGAATGGTGACGGCACCTATCGCCCATAATCTATGCCATTAGATTCTGGGCGATTGATGTTGTCGCCCGGATGACGACGCCCACCACCGATGGGCGACAAGCCATTTTGCTAGGCCCTGGCCAACTGCCCTTATCGCCTGGTTGATGGCCCAATCCATCGAATAAATTTCCAGCTCATGTTTGGTAGCCTAAGAAAAATAGCAATGGTAGCCCTCATGCATCCCATTTCGCTTACAATTTGTCTTAATTTTCATAGAAAATTGTTGCCATATAATTATGAAACAAGTTTTATGGAATAACAGCAAACTTAAGTGAAAAAAAAAAACTCGCAGAGGCAATTTATCAAACATCTAGTGTGCCATGATTTTATACCACTGATTTTGTAAATAATTACTGATTTGCAGTCCCATTACAAATCTAATAATCTATTATTGTCAAAAATCCATTAAAAACCTCAAAATAAGTAAGAAATAAAGTCGCCTGTTGTCGATGCTGGCATTTCCATGCTGCACAAGCCGCTGTCGCTTACCGTCGAAGGAAGTCCTTCACGAAGGAAATGAGCCCCTGGAAAGGCCAACCGCCGTTGAAGGAACTCCTACTAATTGGGGATTGTGTGATAAGGGTTGGGGGCGTTGTGGGCTATGGTGAATTTGCGCAAGTGGGGATTGGGTTTTGTTTTTAGGGTAATTTAGTTCAAAGTGAGTGTACGTGGTTATGATTGTAAAAAATTTTAGATTGTGCTCTTTTATGAAACCTTCACCAGAGATGAAAAATGCTTGGTTGAGAAAAACTCTTCATTTTCATTCTCACCTTCCCATAAGAATTTCAGTTCATATTTCTAAATTTAGAGGGCTCTATCGCTCTCATTCCTATTCACAATTAATTTTCTCAGGTAAACACGCACACCCAACAGAAATGAAGAATCATTTCCATTCTTTAATCCCAGAAATAGACACATGGCATATGTTTAGTATAGTTTGTGGGAAATTCTTTAAAGCATCTAATGCCACGTGCTATCTTTTAAGCTAATGACAAAGGATTATTCCTATTTTTCTCCCCTTTGGGCCACTGGTTTTAAAAAAATAGGCACCGGATCCAAATTGATGTTTAATGCAGCAAGTAAATTGAGCTCTAATACATTATATGCGTACGACCGATGCCTAGGACTATGACGCTTTTATAGTTCAATAAAGTTGTCATCAAGTTGGAATTGGGTCAATAAAAACCGATGGGCAATTTCCATAATTTTGAAGCAAGGCAACATGACTGACTTTAGACTTCACCAAATAATTGTCATTATTTTATCAGGTATTTCTTTGGCAACAAGTTGATATTTTAAGTTTTTTTTTCCTGCTCTCATAATGGGTTATAGTTATAAAGAAAAATGACTCATACACCTCCGACATTTAGTAAAAAAGACAAAAAAAAACTTCCTAATGTTTACTATTTTATAAAAATTAAAACTTAAGGAGTATATGCAAAATTTTCCGAGGGTGTAGGGCGGGTTGAGCGTTTGAGTATGATTGTACCGAATCAAATTTTGATTTCGGTTTGATTCAATTCAGTTTAAGAATTAAAAATATGAAATAGATTTGGTTTGTTGTTTGGTTCAGATTGACCGGAACCAAAATGTAAATTGATTGGATTTGGCATTTAAAAAAAATATCTAAAAATCTTAAATCTTAAAATACTGATCCCCACTCTTATTCCCCCACCCTAACTCAAATCCATGCTCTAAAAAACTAAAAAGTAAAGAGTAAACACTCATCTCTCTCAACTACTGTTAGCCCCTAAGCCCCGCGCTTGGCCGCCAGCTTGCCACTAGTCGTCTATCTCAATAATCAACAGTCATCTCTTAGCCACACGCCGGCAGCAATCGATCAACACGTGTCAGTGTCACATCTTCCACTAGTCTTCTCTCCCAGCTGTCGGGAGTAGTCGGTCTTCAAGTGTTGGCGTCACAACTCTAGGCTCCCACTAGTGACACGACTTGATTTCGTGGCTTCCATCTCATTACCTGTCGGGATTGCAGCACACATTTGACTCGTCGGTGTTCATTGCTCTCCACTTGATGGTACCTCTTGATGCTTGTTTGGTGGAGATTAATTGCTGCTGATGTAATTGGTGCTGCTTTGTTCAATGTTGATGGTAAAATAGGGATGGATTTGTGTTCACTAATTTATGTTTGTCCTCATTTGCTTGAACTGACTTTATGAGTTGGAATGATTTAATGGTGTGTTTACATTTCCGAAATGAGAATCGGAATGGAAGAATCAGAATCAATAATCTATTTACTTGTTAAATTAAATATGGGGATGAAAATGAAATTTATGGGCCCCACAAAGCACTAAGGAGTGGTTACTCTGATTGTGAATTCAGTGGGGGGTTGGGAATCAGAATCTCATTCCTCCTCATGATAAAAATGTCCTCAATAATTTTTTTATTTCTCAAAAATGCCATTCATATCATAGAAAAATATAAATTGAAAAAAATCGCTAATCTAAGCAATTTATTCCTTGTTTAATGCCGTCATTATTATTAATTATTACTATTATTATTACTATTATTGTTGTTGTTTATTAGTGTCATTACTATTATTAATTATTACTATTATTATTTATATTTATTATTGTTGTTGTTGTTATTAAATAATATCAAGAACAATAATTAACAAAAGGCATTTTTAATAATTAGTGTCATTATTATTATTATTATTATTATTGAAAAATATATCATTGTTGTGGCTGTTATTATTTATTAGTGTCATTATTATTATTAATTATTACTATTATTATTTATATTTATTATTATTGTTGTTGTTGTTATTAAATAATATCAAGAACAATAATTAACAAAGGGTATTTTTAATTATTATTATTATTGTTGTTGTTGTTGTTATTAAATGATATCAAGAACAATAATTAATAAAAGGCATTTTAGTAAATTATAATAGTTTATTCTGATTACATAATAAAGTAAACACATCAATGGAAATAAATTCCATTCCGATTCTAATTCCTACAGCTAAAGTAAATAAACTTATTTTTATTTACATTCCTCATTCTCATTCCAACCCATTTCATTTTCATTCCAACCCATTTGTATTCTTATTCATTCCAATTCTCATTTAGTAAATGCACCATAAGTTGTTTTCTCCGTTGTTATATTTGTGATTGAATATTTGAATTTGCTCTTTCAAAGACTCAGCCCTTAAGTTTTGCTTGGATTTTATTTTTTTAAGCGTTCTGCTTAGATTTTGACTTCTTATTTTTATTTTTTTTTAAGACTCAACTCTTAAGTTTTAGCTTTTTATTTTGTATAGCCCAAAATTGCAACCCGATCCACAATTACAGCACACATCATAAGTCTACTCGAAATTACAACCTGAACTGACCCAGATTTGAACCCGAGCAGAAATTGCTTTTCAAATTTCAACCTCTGTGGGTTGTCCAACACGGGCTACGAGTATGATACATTGATACCCCTCAATTAATCTGTTCAGCCCCACTTTTCCGAATAGTTTCATACAACTCCAGAATTAACCTTCATTTTATTTATCATTGTTTAAAATTATCATCATCATCGTCTGTATTGATGACCACCGCCTCCCCTCAACATTGGCTTCTCCAGTTTGACTTTAAAAAGATTTTATTACACCATCCACATGATTCTTCATCGCATCAAGCGGGAGTTTAATCACTGACAAACACACCAGTATAAATTCAATAACACCCATATGACTCTTAATTATTTTGAAATACTCACATCCCAAGTGTAAATTTGAATAAGAAAGTTTCTAAAAATTTCATCGCATCCCCCCACAACACCACATGCCGCTACAGTCTTCGATCAAACTCAAACAACAAAGACCCAATTCAAGATCCAGGAGTTCAAGGAACCAGACGTTATCATTGCCGTCGCAGGCCTTCGACTAGAGGCGCCATAATCATTCCGCAAGGACCAAGTTGAGTTAAGATAAGGATTAACTTAGAGACGTAGAATTGGAATTGCAGAGTGATTTGAACGAAAATACACAGAGCGGCGGTGGAGAGTTGGAAACTTGGTGTTGATGATGATAAAGTTCACTATCGGAGGACATAATTAAAAGTGGGGTTATTGAGATAAAATAAAGGACTCATTAACTAGCGTGTAATGGTGCCAGACTTGATACCCACCAAATATGATGAATATAATTTGGATTATAATTTATGTTTCTTGCAACTTATGTCTGTTAGACCCTTTTATTTAAAAATTAATTATATTTAGTATTTAATATTTGTCGTAAAGAAACAATAGGTGTGTAATGTTAATTTCGATTAAAAAAGTTTATGTATTTAAGCTGAAGTACATTGACAATTCAGAAATGATTGATCATAGAATTATAAAATTTTTTTATAAATTTATTTTACATAAATTAATGTGATTTAAATTTATTGATTGAAGAAATATACAAAATAACAAAAATAAAAAATATAGACAAAAAATTTTTTAAACTAATCAATTAAATAAAGTCATATTAATTTGTATGCACAAGAATTTATAACTTCATATGAAATTAGGAGAATGGCGATGTAGAATAAATTGACACAAATATTCCTTTTTATCCATTTAAATATTAAATAATAATATAATCAATAAAAATAAAAATAATAACAATAACAATCATTATTACTATCGCTATTATGGTGTGTTTGGAATAATAATAATCATTATTAGTGTTATTATTATGTGTGCTTACTTCATGATTAGGGAATGAAAATGATTCCTATTTTTCACTGAGAGTGTTCACTTGAATAAAATATACGGTGCTTTTATTAATCAGTAATAAAAATAGATTGAAATTATGATTAATTAGAATCAGAATAGGCTGGAATCGTAATGAGGAATAAGAATAAGAATAAAATATTTACTTAAGCTGTATAAATTAGAATCATAATGAAGTATATTATCATTGATGTATTTATTTTACTTTGAAAATTAAAATGAACTATTACAAGTTACTAAAATGTCATTAGTTAATTTTTACCATTGTTATTATTATTTATTATAATAATCATGATTATTATTATTATTCAAAAATTTATTATTAAAAATACTTATTGTTAACAATAATAAAAGTAACAACAACAACAACAACAACAACAACAAATACATATAAGCGTGCTAAAAATTTCTCTATAATATAGATTAGTCTTTGTTTTCTCATAACTTATTAAGGCTCTATTTAATATTAAAATTTGACAACTGCAGCTTAAATTTACAGTATTGAGATGTTTGGTAAATATTAATTGTTATAGTTTAAAAGTTATTTCATTAACTACTTATATAATAAAAATTTTAAAATATATTTATTATTTTCATTAAAATTATTATCTAATAGTTATATTTTTATTACACAGTATTAATTTTTTTTTATAATAGTTATCTATTAATAAATGCAATACCTTCAATTATGGGATCTGCCGACTGCAGTCCAACAGAGGAAACAGATGTGAAAATGTTGCAATTCCCATCGCCATCTGGCCCCAATTAATGCCCCATGAATGTAGCAACCCAACGACTCTATAGGGGGGTGGGGGGGGGGGGGGGGGGCAATTGAAACCAACCCAGATTTGATTTCAATTCTTGCGCAAAATGTGTTGGCACCAACCAGATATATTTTTATGGAATATTATTAAATAAATGGCATTGAATGCCAATGGATGCAACAAAAGCCAACGCGTTAACACAACCCCTCGATCAACAGAAAATCCCCGGTAAGCTGTAGCAGCAGCACTAACCCCACTCAGTGTGTGGGTCCCATAAGAAATGATCCTATAGGATAAAAGTATTCAGCCTGATCTTGGGAATAATTCCCTCCTTTTTAATCTCATCCAGAATAAAATCAAACGGCCCAGATGGTCCAATCGACTTTGACCTTTGACCTTTGTTGGCTTAGTGGATTCCTTTTTCCACAAGCAGTGGTTTTGTCAACTCGACACGTGTACATTGTCCTTTGGTTTAAAAGTACAAAGCGACTACACTTTCCCATGACAGTATCGTTTCCAATACGCTACCTGACCACCCTCTCATATATCTCCACGTAACTTAGGGTTACAATTGTTTTGTAACAGTATTGTCACTCTGGTACTTCCTTCACGCACACAGTTCTTACCCGGCAAGGTACGCGCGTGCGTTCGAACTGTTCCGAAACCGCCTTACTCCGGATTCTGCACTGCTCTGTCTAAAAGTCAACAAATTAAAAATAATTAAAAAAAAAAAGAAGAGGAGGAAGAAAAGAAAAACTCATTTTTTGGAAACAAAACACTCTCTTTGTGACTGTGCGTCCTAAGAACAGTAGTGAGAACCAAAACGCAGCGGCAAGCAAAGCAATAGCTTGATTCAAAAGGGTTAAAAGAAAAAGTAGAGAGAGAGTGGCAGAGTAGGGCGTTGATAGACCGTCGAATCTTAAAGAATCGCACACAAGGATAGCTTTACGGGTGGTTCATTTTAATTATTATTTAAACTTATTGATTTTCTTTTTCTATTTTTTTTTTGTTATAAATTAAAATTCCCACCCCTAACTATTCGCGTGCTTCGTACGGTCTATCCTCCCTAATCTGTAAACTCACTCCCTCACTCTCTTTTTTCCAATTCTCAATTCTTTCTATCTATGATTCGAAGTCGTTTATCTTATTTTATATTTAATTTATCTTTTTTATTGTTCTAATTATACTTTTGAGATATTGAGTTTCCTTTTCAAGATTTGATCATTTTTGTTGCGTGGGATTTTTGTTTTATTTATACTAAAATTATTCTTAAATTTTGAAATGGAGGAAGAGACTAGGGTTTCAGATACTGTAGGTGGTGGTGAGTCCAATCAGTCATCTTACTGGTTGGACGCCTGTGAGGACATTCTTATTGATGAGTTTGTCAATTTTGACACTTCAGTTGTTCAAGATTCAGTTGATAATGCTTCAAATCAAGATAGTCTTAGTAATGATTTTTTTGGAGGGATTGATCACATTCTTGATAGTATAAAGAATGGTAGTGGTTTGCCCAATAGTAATGGTAATGTATTAAAAAATGGTAGTGAAGATTCCCCTGTTGGTGAGAATCATCAAGTTGAAGGCTTGATTTTACTGTCAAATAATGGTAGCGATAAAGATGGTGTTGACAGAAAAGGAAAGTTGGAGAATTGTGCAACTGTGAATGGATATTTGGTTAATGGTAAAGGAGGAGGTAGGGATAATGGGAATAATGGTCATGAGGCATCAAGGATTCGTGATTTTGATAGTGAAGATAGGTTCAGTAAAAGGGCCCGGCTTAGTGTTTGCAAGAATGAGAGCCAGTATTCCAGTAGAGGGCAATACTGCTCTTCAGACAAGGATAGGGTCTCTTGTCGGAAGAGGCTGCGCGACTCGGATGACATTGGTAGAAGGGACAGGGATCCTATCAGGAGAAGGGAACATTATAATGGTAGTAGTAGGAGAGATGTAAGGGATAAGGATTTTAGGGATAGAGAACCAAGGGGTTATTGGGAGAGGGATCGAGTGGGGTCTAATGGGATGGTTTTTCGATTAGGCTCTTGGGAAGCTGATCATAATAGAGAGGGAAAGGAGGTCAATGGGATAAACCAGGAATGCAATGGAAAGGTGGAGAAGAAATCTGAGGCTAAGGATAAAATGCCAGAGGAGCAAGCCCGTCCATATCAATTAGATGTTCTTGAACAGGCTAAGAAGAAAAATACAATAGCTTTTCTTGAGACGGGGGCAGGCAAGACGCTAATAGCTGTTCTTCTCATTAGAAGTATCTGCAATGATTTGCAAAGGCACAGCAAGAAAATGCTTGCTGTCTTTTTGGTTCCTAAAGTTCCACTGGTGTATCAGGTAGTGTAAATTTGGATTTCGTGTTCTGCTTTAGAGTTTTAAGTTTTGGCTGTGTTAATTGATAGCAACACTGAAATTATCATTCTGCATTTCTAATTCCAGCAAGCTGAAGTTATTCGTGAGCAAACCGGTTATGTAGTGGGCCATTATTGTGGTGAGATGGGGCAAGATTTCTGGGATGCTCAAAGGTGGCAGCGTGAGTTTGAAACTAAACAGGTAGTTTTGAGTACCCCTTTGCTTTGATTAATAGTTTTCCTGTTTCTTGAGGTATTTCTCTTTGGTCTTGTGTATTTACTTTTTGCTACATATTTTAACTGATGTTTAGGTGGTAGTAACTCATTATGCTGACCTAATAGTAATAAGATGCTCGGCATATTTTAGTTTGGGTACTAGATGAATTTCATATGAATATAAGCATGTGCATTTCTACCACATCTTTGTTTTCTAATTATTTTTTACAGTTGTCCATGATATCTTAGAAGCTATATATTGAACACTTTGGTGTAGCGATCATTATTCTCTTCTGAAGTTTATTTTTTTGGTAACAGTGAATTTTCGTTACACTTCTTGTTGGTTCGATAACTTGAGATGATGCGTGCTCATTACTTCATTTACTCAATGCAATTGTTGTTACAGGTTTTAGTTATGACAGCTCAAATTCTGTTGAACATTTTGAGGCATAGCATAATTAAAATGGAAGCAATCAATCTCCTTATTCTTGATGAGTGTCATCATGCTGTGAAGAAACATCCATATTCTTTAGTGATGTCTGAATTCTATCATACAACATCTAAGGAGAAGAGACCATCTGTTTTTGGCATGACTGCTTCTCCTGTTAATTTGAAGGGTATTTGCTTCATTGCTGTCAATTGGTTTTTTTATTATTCCATTTGTGTTTCTTTTCAAATTATTGATTTTTCCGCCAGGGCATCTCATTAATAAATTTTTCTTCTCAATTAGTTCCTTGAAACTTCTTTCTGTACAAAAATATTTTTAAGTGATATCTTATTGATATATGGATTAATGGTTTTTTCAGGTGTTTCAAGTCAAGTGGACTGTGCAATAAAGATCCGTAATCTTGAAAGTAAACTAGACTCGGTAGTTTGTACGATAAAAGACCGAAAGGAGCTGGAAAAGCATGTACCTATGCCTTTAGAAGTTGTGGTCGAATATGACAAAGCTGCAAGCTTGTGGTCCCTTCATGAACAATTAAAGCAAATGGAGGTGGCTGTTGAAGAAGCTGCTCAATCAAGCTCTAGGAGGAGCAAATGGCAATTTATGGGAGCTAGAGATGCTGGGGCCAAGGAAGAGATGCGCCAAGTTTATGGTGTATCTGAAAGAACAGAAAGTGACGGAGCTGCTAATTTAATACAAAAGTTGAGGGCCATCAATTTTGCTCTTGGTGAACTGGGTCAGTGGTGTGCTTACAAGGTATCAAATCTTATAAACAAGGCTGTTAGTTTTATCATTCAAGGTCAATTATATCAATAGTTGGGGAATGATATTCATTCATCTATTATGTAGGTAGCACAATCTTTTTTGACAGCCTTGCAAAATGATGAGAGGGCAAACTACCAGCTTGATGTCAAGTTTCAGGAATCCTACCTCAGTAAAGTTGTGTCTCTTTTACAATGCGAATTAGTAGAAGGTGCTGTATCCAACAAGGATGCAAAAGTTGTAGACTCTGAAAATGGCGTTATTGAAGGTGGGACCAATGAGATTGAGGAGGGAGAGCTACTCGACAGTCATGGTAAGTTTTATGTTTATTGTTGCTGTAGTAGTATTAAGCAACTTAAGATGTTGGCTTGGTCTATCATTATCAAATTTGTGATTTATTCTTGGACTTTTTAAGTAGATTTGAGATGGATCTGCATGGTTTAAAAGAAAAAATGGATAGAAAATAGAGAGAGAAAAAGAGAGATCACATGATAATCTGTGTAGAATTTGGAGTGGGAAGGTTGAAATGTAGCTGACAATTACAAACTTAGTTTTGCATAGATTGATCTCTGTAAATTTACTGGGATATATGTCATGCTAGTCCAACTTCTTCATTTTTGGCTTGGAGCCTAGGTGAGCTTGAATGGGTTCCTAGACACTGAGTGCACCAACTTGCATTAACAAGTCTTGTCTCTATGTTGCGTTGATGCTGCCTCTCCTAATCATTCTACTTTAGGAATGTGATTATCATGAAAAATATGAAAAAGTATCTTCTAAACTGGTGTACTTGCTTAATTTAGTTGTCTCTGGTGGAGAGCATGTTGATGTCATAATAGGGGCAGCTGTAGCTGATGGAAAAGTGACCCCGAAGGTGCAATCACTGATCAAAATACTTCTCAAGTATCAGCACACAGAGGATTTTCGTGCAATCATCTTTGTTGAGAGAGTTGTGGCTGCTCTAGTTCTTCCTAAGGTTGTCAATTCATAATGTTTCCTTTGGTTACTTACTAGTGTGATTCCTCTTCTAAGTTCCTAACAATTTGTAATGGCCGACTAAGTTTGCAGGTGTTTGCGGAGCTTCCGTCTCTGAGTTTTGTTAAGTCTGCAAGTTTGATTGGGCACAACAATAGTCAGGAAATGCGGACATCTCAAATGCAGGAGACGATTGCAAAATTCCGGGATGGTCGTGTATGTCTAAATGCAATACTCGCTGACTCAACTTGATTACAAGTTATATTGTAATGTTCATTTGTAGATATATAATCAAGGCTTGTCTGTATGGTAGGTGACATTGTTAGTTGCCACTAGTGTTGCTGAGGAAGGACTTGACATTAGGCAATGCAATGTTGTTATACGCTTTGACCTCGCCAAAACTGTCTTGGCGTACATTCAGTCGAGGGGTCGTGCTAGAAAGCCTGGGTCAGACTACATATTGATGATTGAGAGGTACATGTCCTGGATCTGAGTATTTTAGCATTGTACTTGGAACTTGTATTGGATATGAATTAACTTAAATTTTTGTTTTAATGCCAGAGGAAATTTGTCTCACGCTACATTCTTAAGGAATGCTAGAAATAGTGAGGAGACTCTAAGAAAAGAAGCGATTGAGAGAACAGACCTTAGTCACCTTAAGGATACTTCGAGGCTAATTTCAGTGGATGCAGTGCCTGGTACGGTATACCAAGTGGAGTCCACTGGTGCTGTCGTCAGCTTAAATTCTGCTGTTGGACTCATCCATTTTTACTGTTCTCAGCTGCCCAGTGACAGGTGCTGTGCTTCTCAGTAATAGATTGACAATTTACAGATTTTAGTGAATATTAAATTTTTATCCATTTGTTTTGCACCTATCAACCAGGTATTCAATACTTCGTCCTGAATTTATAATGGAGAGGCATGAGAAGCCCGGTGGTCCCACTGAATACTCATGCAAGCTTCAACTCCCTTGTAACGCACCATTTGAAAAGCTCGAGGGTCCTGTGTGCAGTTCAATGCGCCTTGCTCAACAGGCACGCCATCGTGTTATGTTAATTATGCAAAGCTTTACCAAGCTTTCGTGCCCAAGTATCGTCTTAATATCTGCTTCTTTTGTAGGCTGTTTGTTTGGCTGCTTGCAAGAAGCTTCATGAGATGGGAGCTTTTACCGATATGCTATTGCCAGACAAGGGAAGTGGGGAACAGCAAGATAAGGTTGATCAGAATGATGATGGGGAACCACTTCCTGGTACTGCAAGGCATAGAGAGTTCTATCCTGAAGGTGTTGCTGATATACTGCAGGTTAGTTTTGTTTTATGTATAACATGGGCAATTCAGTTGGCTAATAACGGGACTACTTACCACATGTATGAATGTGATCTCTAAATTCTGCAACACAATGCTCTGGTGGTTTAGACTTTTTGGATAATTTCTCAATTGAAACCTATTCACTCACTTTAACTTTGTCACTTGTTCTGCTGGTGTGTGCATGTGTGTGTATTTATAGTTTCTCTGACCCACATATTTTATCATACATATGGCATACAAAAGGGAAATTAGAAGGTTGAAAAATTGAAAGAATAGGCAGAAAGTATTTGAACATAGGGAAGGATGCTTATATGGCCACTTATCATCATTTCTCCTGAAAATGTATTGAAAATCATTGTTTCATTCAACTTTTGAATCATTAAACTTTCGAACTGGTTTCCATTTGTATCTTTATATAAAAAACCTTGTACCACTGTGACTAGATGTAGAATTGCATCGGATTGCTGTTGTTGATCAGAGTGCAACATACCATCTAGGTATTGAGTTCAGTGGATTTATGATCCGAGTGCACATACCATCTGGGTGTTGAGTTCAGGGATTTATGTTTTTGCCAACTTTGTATAATCTCATGTATGGTTCAATTGCTGGAACATATATTTACTTTGTTTATTTTAAAATTCCTTTTCTTAGCTTTTATTTAAAAAAAAACAAAAAAAGATCATCAAAATTCCTTTTAATATTTTTTGCATAGTACTTTGGTTGAACATTGGGATGCATATTATGAAATAATAGTAATATGTTTTTCAGAAAATTAAAATGAAAGAAAATATAGTTTTGAGTTACATATCTTATAAGGGGAAAGAAAAGAATATATATTGTTGTAACATCTATCATGCCTCTTTTGATGTTAATAAGTTGGGGATTCCATGTCATAAATTGATTTCTAGTCTATCACAGACATGCTGAAACTCTCTCTGCCTTCAGGGAGAATGGATCTTATCGGGAAGAGATGGTTGCAACGGCTCCAAATTGTTTCATTTGTACATGTACACTGTCAAATGTGTGAACAATGGCATTTCAAAAGATCCTTTCTTAACTCAAGTTTCAGATTTTGCAGTACTTTTCGGCAGTGAGCTGGATGCAGAGGTATTAACATTTTCAGTGCTGGTGTAGTTAGGACCATCAAAGCTTGTTTTTTCTTGACAAAATTTATTCTTAATAGGTGTTATCGATGTCGATGGATCTATTTGTCGCTCGTGCCATGATTACGAAGGCATCTCTTGTCTTTAGGGGCCCAATCAATATTACTGAAAGTCAGGTTGATATTTACTGAATTATTTGAGTATTAATTACAATTTTTGCTTCTGGTGATCATTTTAATTCCGGCTCTTGTGCAGCTGGCATCCCTTAAAAACTTCCATGTAAGATTAATGAGCATTGTATTGGATGTGGATGTTGAACCTTACACCACCCCATGGGATCCTGCAAAGGCATATTTGTTTGTCCCTGTGGTTAGCGATAAGACTGTAGATCCTATGAATGAACTTGACTGGGATTTAGTTGAGAAAATAACTAAAACAGACGCATGGACCAATCCCCTTCAGAGAGCTCGACCAGACGTTTATCTTGGCACGAACGAACGGACGCTAGGTGGTGATAGAAGAGAGTATGGATTTGGAAAGTTGCGTCATGGCATGGCTTTTGGACAGAAATCCCATCCTACATATGGTATCAGAGGAGCCATAGCACAGTTTGATGTTGTGAAGGCTTCTGGATTGGTTCCTGATCGAGAAGCTATGCAAATTCATGATGTGGATATGCCTACAGGAAAATTGATGATGGCTGATTCTTGTGCAAATGCTGAAGATCTGGTAGGCAGAATTGTAACGGCTGCTCACTCAGGGAAGAGGTTTTATGTGGAGTCAATTCGCTATGAAATGACTGCAGAGAGCTCATTCCCGAGGAAAGAGGGCTATCTTGGTCCTCTGGAGTACAGCTCATATGCTGACTACTACAAGCAAAAGTATGGTCTATTCTGCAATTTATGGTTGGGAGTCACTATTTCCTTATTTTTGTTGATATATATTCTGATTAAAACCCATATACACGCCTTTCTTCCAGTACTTAAACCAACTATTCATAACTTAGATTCAAAGTATTTGTATCTAAAGTCAATCGTATTCTAGGAACATCTTTCAAAAGTACAGAAGATTACTCTAAAAAAAGGAAAAAAAGAAAACAGATGAGTTGGCATTTGATCCATATACGTAATTATCTCCCCTCGCATAATCACCCCCTTTTTGATATTTTTTTAGAATTCTTTTTAATTCCTTTTATTGATCATTATCCACCATGGCTACGATCGAAATATACAAATTCATTTTAGCTATATTTATGGATTGCATGCCTTGTAATACCAGAAAGGGATAAGCCTTAATACTTTCTCATCAGATGTGCTTGAAAGGGAAAAGCTTATCCATCAATCTGCAAGGGAAATAAATTAATATTGTCAGGTGTATGGACATTGGCTTTATTATAGGCTTTGCTCCACCAGTTTGTTATTCTATAAATCCTTATGGATTGGAGAAGTTTTCTCTATCTTCTTGCACAACAAAGGGTGTCTTCAGCTATTGATTCTTCTATTTATCATTGCTAGGTATGGAGTTGAGTTAATATTTAAGAAGCAACCTTTAATAAGAGGACGTGGTGTTTCATATTGCAAGAATCTCCTATCCCCTCGATTTGAACACTCAGAAGGTATTACACACACACAAACACACATACATGACCTGCCTGTTAAAGTTAGTGTTACTATACAAATTTGCATGTATTTCTAAATCTGCTGTTTTTGTGTAAATGTAGAACAAGAAGGTGAAGGGGAAGAGATTCTTGACAAGACATATTATGTGTTTCTACCTCCTGAACTCTGTTTTATACATCCACTTCCTGGATCACTTGTTCGAGGTGCACAGAGGTTGCCATCAATCATGAGGAGGGTTGAGAGTATGCTGCTTGCGATTCAGCTGAAGCATAAAATTAATTATCCAGTTCCGGCGTCGAAGGTAATTTAGTAATCGAGGTGATCAGACCAGTTTAAGTAGTTCACAACTTGCTAATTGATGTGTACCTTGATCATCTACAGATACTGGAGGCCTTGACTGCTGCCTCATGCCAGGAGACATTCTGCTATGAGAGAGCAGAGCTTCTGGGAGATGCTTATCTGAAATGGGTTGTCAGTCGATTTCTGTTTCTTAAATACCCTCAGAAACATGAGGGTCAACTAACGAGGATGAGACAACAAATGGTGAGTAATTTGGTTCTGTATCAGTATGCACTGAGTAAGGGGCTTCAGTCATATATCCAAGCAGATCGCTTTGCACCTTCTAGGTGGGCTGCTCCTGGGGTGCTGCCTGTCTTTGATGAAGATACGAAGGATGGAGATTCATCCTTATTTGACCAGGAGAAATCAGTTGCTGAGGATCTACTGAGAACTGATAAGAACTACAATGAGTATGAAGATGATGATATGGAAGATGGTGAGCTTGAGGGCGACTCAAGTTCTTATAGAGTCCTCTCTAGCAAGACATTGGCAGATGTTGTTGAAGCTCTCATTGGAGTTTATTATGTTGAAGGTGGGAAGGATGCAGCTAACCACCTCATGAAATGGATTGGGATTCAGGTGGAGTCTGATCCTGAAGAGGTAGGATGCCCAAGTAGACCATCCTATGTTCCTGAGAGCGTACTTAGAAGTGTTGACTTTGATGCCTTAGAAGATGCCTTGAAAATTAAGTTTAAAGATCGTGGGCTCTTGGTAGAAGCTATTACTCATGCTTCCCGACCCTCGTCTGGAGTATCGTGTTACCAGCGGTTGGAATTTGTTGGTGATGCTGTCCTAGATCATCTAATCACTAAGCACTTATTTTTCTCATATACTAATCTACCCCCAGGTCGCTTGACTGACTTACGAGCTGCTGCCGTAAACAACGAAAACTTTGCTCGTGTTGCAGTTAAACATAAACTCCATGTGCACCTTCGGCATGGCTCTAGTGCCCTTGATAGGCAGGTTTGTTTTCTCATTCCTTCTCTTGAATCTCTTGAATTTTGTTAATTGCTTGGACATGTTTCCCTTAGCATGACTGTGATCTCAATTTATTCTGCAAAATGTTGTGTGAGAATCATCCTGACATAATTTTTTATATTTGAACTTTTCAGATTCGAGATTTTGTGAAGGAGGTGCTAGAAGAATTGTTGAAGCCAGGGTTCAACTCCTTTGGCTTAGGAGATTGCAAAGCTCCAAAAGTTCTTGGTGACATTGTAGAATCTATCGCTGGTGCCATCTTTCTTGACAGTGGCAGAGATACTTCTGTTGTCTGGAAGGTTAGTTTCTATATGATGAACCAATCATCATTCCTACACCATCTACCTTTATTTTGTTCCTTCATTTATTTATTTATTTATTCATTTTTCTGTTTATTCTTCCTTTAAAGCATATGAAAGGTTGCATTTGATCTGAAAATTGACTGCTCCTTTCAATTTTTACTCCATCCTAGGTTTTCCAACCTTTGTTGGATCCTATGGTCACTCCAGAAACACTTCCAATGCATCCTGTGAGGGAGCTGCAAGAACGCTGCCAGCAACAGGCTGAAGGCTTGGAATATAAAGCCAGTCGGAGTGGTAATTTGGCTACTGTTGAAGTCTATATTGATGGTGTCCAGGTAGGAGTTGCTCAGAATCCACAAAAGAAAATGGCACAGAAACTAGCTGCTAGGAATGCACTTGCTGTTTTGAAAGAGAAGGAAACAGCTGAAGCCAAGGAGAAAGGTGACGAGAATGGGAAGAAGAGGAAAAATGGCACCCAAACATTTACAAGGCAAACCCTCAATGATATCTGTTTGCGTAGAAATTGGCCTATGCCTTTGTATCGGTAAGAAGTGATGCCAAGCACTTTTGCTAATATCCTCCTTTTCACATGATAACATCTTATATCAATAATCTGTTGATTTTGCTCCTTAAGGTGTGTGAGTGAGGGTGGGCCGGCACATGCGAAGAGGTTCACTTATGCTGTTCGTGTGAATACCACTGATAAGGGATGGACGGATGAATGCATAGGAGAGCCAATGCCTAGTGTCAAAAAGGCGAAGGACTCTGCGGCAGTTCTTCTTCTGGAACTTCTGAATAGATTGTACTCATAATAGGAGTGAAAAGATTTATTCGCTGGAACCCAATTCTTGCAAAAATTAAAATGTGGTATCTCATCATTCATCAAAGCAAGCTGTTATGGAACATTGACTTCTGTGTTTATAGTACATCATCATTGAATTTGTTCGGCCTGGCACAAATGGTTCCGACCGTCGATGAAATTCTTCAGTGTTCATCAAATTGAATTAGGGCAAATACAATAATAGAAGGATGCTAAAAAGATAAAGCAAAAGCATCTTAATATTATCCTGGGTAATTAATTACTGGGGGCTGAGTCACTAATTATTGATATTCACCTATGAGATGAATTTCAACAACTGGGTTCTGTGGTTGCAGGGAATTGGAGGATTCCTATGGATGACGGGTAACATTCGAGTTGCTGTAACTCATTTCGGGCTCTCTTTTAACTCCTATTATACAAGATTACAGAAATCTTGTTTCGGTTAATTTTTAAACTTTTAACAAGAATTGTTTGAAATGAAGTTACAAGCCAAGTCTTTCAAGCTGAAACGAAAGGAACTTAAAACAATTTTCAAACTTACAGAAAGAGTGCAAGTGCAAAAAATAGAGGTTACATCATCATCAAACATTGTCGATAATAGATATCGTTGATGAAATGACTTATTTTAACTGATGGATTTCCATTCCCCCTCCATCTATCTAACTGAAAAGCAATTGGTGCCTGGGATATATAGCTCGTCTATCGCCTCAGGGAAAGCATAATGTACTCGGCGTAAAGGTCCCTGCCAATTGAAAAATAATTCAGTAGGCTGAAAATGGTTGTAAACAAATAAAATTGCCGAGTAATCTTCGAAGTTAAGATAATTTAAGACGGACGCACATTGAGTACTGAATGGCTTCAACGGCAGTGGACGCCGGCAAAAAATCGTTAACTGCAACCTTCTTGTTCTCATTTTTCTTGTCTGTGCATTGTGTTAAGTAACCATTAATTATTCTTTCCTCTGTAATACTAGATGAAACTGCAGCTGTTAATAGAGATTGACAAGGATACAGTCTTCGAAGAAACGGCGAATCTCAGTAAGACGATGTGGGGAAAGTTCTTTGATGTCAGTGTAGTGCTTGTACTCTGGATCATCCGCGCATACTGCAATGATCTTGTCATCTTTCTCTCCCTGAATTGTGTTGATTTGGTTATCATTAGACATGTCTAATGAACAAGCTCTTTTGATGATGTGAGTTCTTTCGAAATTTTGATATTATATATTTATAGAATACCTGATCGATCATGGGCATCAGTCCAATGGCCCTTGCCCTGAGGAAACATCCTGGAAGGACTGGTTCCTGTGCAAGAAAACATTGGTAAAGTTGATTGTTAAGCATAATTGATGTCCGCAAAGAACAGATCAAATCAACAATCAAATTTCTGAAAAGCCCCCGTAATGGCCAAAAATACCTGCATGAGAACTAAAACATCCAGCGGATCATTATCTTCACATAATGTGCGAGGGATGAAACCATAGTTGTGAGGATAAACCACAGACGAATATAACACCCGATCAACCTGAGTATTACGTGTAACGTAACTGTCATAGTCGGAACCTGCGAAATAGGCAAGAAAATTGGAAACAGGACAGAGGCCCGCATACCTTAATCAGTCCTGTCTTCTTATCCAGTTCATATTTGACCTTACTTCCCTTTGTTATTTCAACAACCTGAAACCATTTCAGCAGACAATTCATCAATGACATACTTAAAGATGTATTCATCATTTTCATAATGTATTATGTATGACTGAAGACATACGCAGTTGAAAACGTTGGGAGCTCCAGGTCCTGCATGCAAAACATAGCAATTTTATTAGCTTCTTTATTGCTCTTCATCTAACCATGCAAATGCAATACGAGAATGCCTGAGAGCGTTTCATTTTCATATACCAATCTCAAGATCATGCCAAGGATGTGCAGCCACTGATCTCCTCGACAGAGATGAGAGGATCCTCTCATTCAGTTTTGGAGCTGGACGGCTTGCGTTTGCTGCTTCCTCACTCATCTGGCAATTAAAGTGAAAAGACAAGCAAATGTTACTATATGCACCACCTAGTCATATCACAAGGAATTTGGACCTACGGACTCACCTTGAAGATAATGCTTGAATGGGAAATGAATGTGAAAGGAGATGAGATATTGAAGATAATATATAGGCAAAAGACTGTTTATATAAATAATATTTTTGTTAGCATCGTTGTTGTTAATGAGAGAAGAAGGGTTGGTCAATTCTTCCAGTTCCAGGGAATGCGCTCGTGTCTGACGTTGAGTGAAAGAAGCTTCCCACCTGATCTCCACCTTTAATTTTGCGGAATACACGTACAACACTAGTTTCATTTATTTTGTTCACTTGTCGTGGTCTCGACGTGATCCTATTCCTACTATTTAGCGAAATTAATAATTTCAGAACGCTTGCTCGAGTGTGTGTGTTTTGGCTTAGCCCAATGTTCGGGAAAATTTATAATTTGACAGAGAGTGCACTGTCACTTGCGTGAATTTAATTTAATTTGGGTCATATCGTCCACTTCGGTTAAAAGCGAAAGCAGATCCGAGCAAACGTATCCCACTGACGGGGGCAACCGAGACTGAAACAAGCATAAAAAGCGGTCCTGGTCGTAGAATGAGTGAATGGGGTGGCGGGGATTTACAGAGGAAGCAGCCTCTATCCAATCTTCATACTGCTTTACCAATATCTTGACAGACTGAAGCACCATTCAAAGAAAGGTAGCTTCTTGCCAGCTTAAGGTTGTTAAAAGTCCCAGTAGTTTTAATTCTAGATATCCCAAATAAATAGAAGTATATTTTTATACAAAGATTGGCCAATGCTCATATAATAATTTAATTTATGACAATGCGGACGTAGAACAGTCACCCTAATCACGAATGTGCTCGATCGTTGTGTCTCCTCAGTATCAATGTGCAAATTCAACTTTTGTACACAAGCCAAATCAAGTCCAGGTACACTGATCAAAAGACTCGAGCCATGAATCTTTTAAGATCAACAAGGAAATCGTAGAGTCCAGTACACGGCTCAAAACCTAGAATCTCAGGAGGATACATATTCATTTACCATTTCATTGCATAAAATTGTTCAAAAGACAAGCACGAATAATCATTAAAAGTGGCAACATATGGAAACATTGAGTTTATCTAAACCTTCAAAATACATTGAGCAAATAACTTATTCAAATTGATGGACTTCCATCTATTATCAAAGGGTGGAAAAAGAAAAGGATGTGTCTACCGCCTCAGGGTGTGCAGAATGTACTCGGCATAAAGATCCCTGCAACAAGTAAAAGGAACACCTCAGTAATGTGGAAGATTGTTTATAGAGATTGGTACTTAATCAGACAGAGAATCAATCAGTCAAATGTGATGCTTTCGAACAACATTCAGAACTATCCCTTTCTGACTGTCTTCTCTATACTTCGTAAATATTTTTATTCATCAAAGAGATACTCGATTTTGTGCTTACATTGAGTACTGGATGGCTTCAACAGCAGCAGATGAAGGTAAAAATTCATTAACTGCTACCTCCTTGTTCTCATTTTTCTTGTCTGTGCATTGTGTTAAGAAACCGATATCCTTCACATTGCAGATAACCTCAAACAACATTTAAATTTAACAAAAAGTTGTTACTTAGGCTTTTTAGATTTAAGATTAAAAAGGATACAATCTTCAAAGAAACGACGGATCTCAGAAAGGCGATGAGGGGGAAGCTCTTTGATGTCATTGTAGTGCTTATACTCCGGATCATCAGCACAAACTGCAATGATCTTATCATCTTTCTCTCCCTGAATAAGAAGAAAAGATAAAAATGGTTAATCCATAAAACAAGTTCTTGAGGACCAATGGTTCAGTTTTTTGAAAGTTTTATGGAGCACCTGATCAATCATGGGCATTAATCCAATAGCCTTGGCCCGCAGGAAACATCCGGGAAGGACTGGCTCCTGTACAAATCCAGTTAAATGTTTATAAATCTCAATTCATATTAAGCATGAAGCTCAATGAAGCAACAGTTAAGGAATAAATCAGGGACATGTGCAATGTATCGAATATCTTCGTATAAGACTCCGTTAAAACAGAGAGAGTGAATAGGAGAAACTAGCATACAGAGTAAGAGCGGATTTTGGAAACTGGATAAAAAGGCTGCAACAAAATTTTCTAATCTCTACAACATTTGAGAAAGTAATAATTTGCAAGACTATATCTAAATGATTAGTTAACAAGAGTTTGCCTTTGACAATACTGACTGATCTACATTACCTGCATAAGAATCAAAACATCCATTGGGTCATTATCTTCACATAATGTGCGAGGGATGAAACCATAGTTATGAGGATAGACCACAGATGAATAAAGAACTCGATCAACCTGAGCATTCATTCGAAAAGTAAGAAGAACTGAAAAATAAAAAGCTATTAAGCAAGAAATAGGAATCAGGCAGAGAGAAAACAAATTGTTCATACCTTAATCAATCCTGTTTTCTTGTCAAGTTCATATTTGACCTTACCTCCCTTTGATATCTCGACAACCTGAACAGTTTGAACAAACACTTGAAAAAGCAAGCAGATACACAACACCAACAGTTGAAGCTTGAAGTATATTATTATTACCCACAAAAATGAAGTAATAATTAGGATTAGCAACACTTCACCTAATGCTTGAAATTAGATTGCAGAAATCAGGCCCTCATTTTCAAATTCTGTTTATCAAAAAGTTGTATCACTCTAACCCTAAGGCTATTGATATTGCTTTTTAAGTCCGTGGGGGAAAAAAATGAATTTGATAACTTACAACATTGAAGATGGTGGGTGCTCCAGGTCCTGCATACAAAATATCAATTGAAAGAGGATTGATTAGTTTCCCCACTCTTGTTAAATGCAAAATAAAATAAAATAATTAGCGAGGGTAATTCATTATAAAATGTTACCAATTTCAAGATCGTGCCAAGGATGTGCAGCAACTGATCTCCTCGACATAGATGAGAGGATCCTCTCGTTCAGACGAGGAACTGAAGGCTGTGGAGCTTCAACAGCTTCACTTCCATCTCGATGCGCTGCCTCCTCACTCATCTCTCCCCTAACATAACATAAAATCACTTACTGTAGGTGTAAAGTTGAGAGTAGATACATAGAGTGATACTGCAATAGATCTATTTGCCATCTATGCTATATCAATGTTTTTGCATGATTAATTTAATCATTTACATCATGTAAAATCATCAAAGGGGGCGCTTTTATATGATTTTACAACTAAAGTTGAGACGATGATACCCAGCACGAAAGAAACGGCTAAACGAACCTTTGATTGTTGTGGACGACACGGAAATTTAGCAACTAGCAAGGGATCGAAGGGTTGCTGTTGGTCAACTTTCACTTTCACAGAACCCTTCTTTAACTAGTTAAATTTTCCAACTTTATTTAATGTAATTCGATGGTCGATATATGTAGCTTTATTAACTTTTTAACGAATGAAAATAATAGTGATACCCACGACCGGCGATGATTGCGACCACCAAAATGAACCTCCGAAAATATTAATAAAGAATTTACAAGAGTGATTTTTCATATTTGCTATCAATAATCCATTTAAAAAGCATAAGGATGACTTCTTTGCATTTGATCTTCTTTTTAATGATAGGTGGGTTGTGGGTGGCACCTCACTCTTACACAACTATTCCTTGTATTGACCATTTAGATCTGAAAACAAGATTTGCCAGGTCATCATATTCAGTAGAAAATGGAAAGGAAATAACGAGTATTCATCACCATATTCTATACGTGCAAAAATGCTGCATACAATACGCATAATGCGCCTACAGGCTGCAATAAGTTTTCGACACGCGAAATGGACTGATCACCTTTGCTATATGGAGCAATTCAAGGCACATAAACAGAGTCAGGTGACATTGATACCATCTGCAAAAGACTTGAGTTCGAAAATGTTTCTTCCAGTGCAGATGCAGGAGGTCCCCTCTTACTTCCTCCATCAATGCTCTCTTTTGTAATATGTACCAGCTCTTTTGCTACATCAATCATACCAATTTTCCCATCTCTGCCAAATAACAGACACCTTGTTGCAATGTCTGCTACCATCTCTATTTGCTCCCTCCGAAAAATCGGTTGCTCGTGATAATAAAGAGATGGATCCATAATTTCTTCTATTTTCCCACTTCTGATTTTTTGCAATGTCACCGTTGACTGGTCTGCTTGTCCGCAGCCCGTAATTAGCTCTAGAAGTAACACTCCAAAGTCATAAACATCAGTTTTGTTGATACACGTGGCTTGTTGATTGTTGCATGAATTGGACCCCACTTCAAGGCTAGTGCTTGGTATCCCAAACCCTGCAACTTTTACACAATAGTCTTCATCTAGGAAGATGTAACAAGATTTGAGGTCATGGTGGAAAATCGGAGGAGAAATCTCAAACTGCAAGAATGCAAGAACACTAGCTGTTTCAGCAGCAATGATTAGCCTCTTACACCAATCAAGGCAAGCTTTCTGTTCACCGCTTTTGAGCAAATGTTCTTCCAGGGTACCATTTGCAGGATACTCATAAACTACAAATGGGGTGATAAATCCGGAATCAACGCAGCATCCAAGGAGACGGGCTAAATTCCTGTGCAGAATTGCTGATAAAAGTTCAACTTGGGATAAGACTTGAATAAGGTCTGTTTCATTCTCACATTGTACCTTCTGTACAGCAGCATGTGAACCATCCCCTAAGACCCCGGCATAAATTGAACCATTCTTGCTATCTGCTAGTTTTTGACAATCCTTGAAGCCTCTGGTGGCTTCTTCTAGCTCATGGTAAGCGAACAACCGAGTCCTACAAGCTTTTCGGAATGAGATTGTACTATTAAAATGAGCCTGGTCATATTGGTCGAATGCACCGGCTTTAACAGGCCTTTTCAGCAGACAAAATAGTGCTAATAAGGAGGCGATGATGAAGGCTGGAGCAAGAACCCCTGCAGTTTATATGTATGATGTTTCATTGAAGTGAAAGAAGGTTCAACTCTACTTTTTATAGATAGTGCCCACACAGCAATTTTGTCATCACTCAAATCACAAAAGGCCCATTTACGATTACTTACCTGCTACAATTACAGCTTGTTTTTCATTTTTTCGTTTGGTGAAGCAGTCATTGCCATATACTTCTCGGCCATCCTTGAAGCATGCTGTCGCCAATAACATATGCAATACCCACGACAAATTAGAAGTTATCATTTTAAAATTAAAAAGCAAGTGCGATAAAACAAAACATAATTGTATTATATATCAGCCAAGTATCGGTCAGCAGCGCCAACAATGTTTAAAAAAAGTTGCAACCACGTAAATATCAAACTAATTACCTAAGGAAAAATAAAAAATGTATGAACTTTATTTTTCTAATAATAGTTTACATAATTGTTGCCTCTGTCATGATAATTCTATCTTAAAAAGATAAATGCATGGGCAAGGGCTACCTTAATGATGATGTAAATTAGACCCATTAATCATTAATTCAGTGAATCAGGGCATCTTATTAGTATACCACTCACCTCAACACAGTATTTATTTGAACCCTCACTTGAAGTCAGTTACAACATGATCAAGATCATGATAGTCAAAACAAAATTTTGTATTAATTGGGATGAGAAAAAAAAAATAGAAATACACACATTTTATGCATCCAGTCCCATTAGCGAATCCATCACCAACAAAACCCTCCTGACAGAAACACCTCACACCTGCTTCAACTGCAGTAGCGTTAACAATGTTAGCATTGCTAGCACAAAT
Organism: Murraya paniculata; assembly: GCA_030449075.1. Lineage (NCBI taxonomy): Eukaryota > Viridiplantae > Streptophyta > Magnoliopsida > Sapindales > Rutaceae > Murraya > Murraya paniculata. Next base: position 281,654 of record JAEVFN010000015.1, on the reverse strand, counting down.
TTGGTTGGATGACATATTTCTAGGAACTGCCCATTCCAATTTAACTCCACGCTTTCCCGTATTGCTTCCACGTGAAACAACCCAAGATGAAAATCCCCTGCATCCAAACTTTGAAAAAACAGAGAAGCCATCACCAAAATGCCATATACTGCGATCAGAAAGTGGATAGCAGCAAGCAGGTGAGCCTGGGCTATTGCCATCGCAGCCTGGCAAGTTGATTGTTTCACAGCCGGCTTTACACAAAGAAGAATCCTCACAATCGTATAAGCCTACGACATTATCAGCTGAGAGACCAAAGTAGTTGTTTTTGGCAAAACCAAATGCATTCAGATCATTGTATTGACGACAAGAAGTGGTGCCTGGAAAATCAACTAGTACTCCATCCGAGAAGAATTCAAGAACTCGGTAACTTAGAGTGTCGAGTTTGAGGTAAAGGGTAGTTGAATTCAAGCAAGAGAGACGAAAAGCGCTGCTAGAAACTGAGGCACAAGAATTGTTCAAGTGAAATGGAAATGGGATGCTGTGAAAGTTACCACATGTCTCATTGCACGGAAGAGAATTAGACATTGCTGATTGGTGAACAATTGCAACGAGAATGAAGAAAGTTAACTGCAGTGGTAACATTGCTTGTCAAATCTTGACTTTCGCTGCAAAGTAGAGAGAATATTTGAAGGAAAGGTCTCAAAAGAAGAAGAAGAAGAAAGCATGCATGAGGGAGGAATAGGATGCGTTCAGGGGTCATCTCATGGCCCTTTTGTCTGTTTCAGCGTCGTTATTATGCTATGTCGCAGTTAAGTATACCCAGATGGACACGTGGCAACATCTGAAGGTTATTGAAGTTGGAGAAGAAGAGACGATTTGTCTCTGGAATGGGTTACAGCTTGTTCGTTTCGCACCATATGGAATTGTGTGCGCTTTATAGGAGCGTGGCCTATGCATTTAGCATTTCAATTCAGTTCAATTTGCGGCTTATAATATCATTTTTCTCAATATAAATAATCCCATTTGCCATTTCTCTCTTTTTTATGATAACAATTATGTAATATGTACGTGGGTTTCGAGCATTGATAATGTAACGTCTTCATTTTTTTTCAATTTTCACGTATGTAGTTTGAGAATTACGGAATGTCAGATCTTAAAAAAGTTACTTTACAATTTGTAACATACAAACTGGAATTGTACCATCTGTATCCCGTAGCTTTTCCATTTCTATCAAATAGATCCCCGATATAGTGAATGACAGTTAGTGAACCCTAATGAAATCATATTCATTATTAAAATCTAGAAAAGGTAATTTTCGTCAATTAAACAAGGATTAGGAACTGATTTGATACAAATTGACAAAATATATATACTTATTTGAGTGTGTGTATAGAAATTTTTCAACTCAAAATTTTAAAATGCGGAAAATCCAAGAAAATTTTAAAATCAATCGTGCGGTTTGAAAGCTTAATTTTATAATACTATTAAATCTAACGATTTTAAACACTTCTTGGACTTTTTTGAAATTTAAAATCCTTGACCCAAAAACTATATATATATATATTGAGGGTAGTGATTCGAATCACAAAGCATTGTGAGATGTTTAATTTCTTTCCTCAAATTTGAGTGAAGATAATTTTCTTTCTTTCAAAATATAAATGGAGTTGACGTCTCTCGAATATTAGAGAGAACGAAATCTCAATAGTACTATATAATATTTGTTGTTTAGTCCTAATAATTGTCTAGTTATAAATATTAATTGTAGTCTTATGTAATATGAATTGTAATCTGAACAATAATCTCATGTAATTCAATATATATATAGATATATAAAAGCCCGAAAAAACTTTAAAACTATTGAGTTTAAGAAACTTAAAACTTAAAGTACTTGAACCATGGGGTTTAAGAGAATTAATTTTTAACTGTCTTAAATAACATGATTTTATAGTTTATTTAAAATAATTTTTTAAAATCGTACAGTTTAAAAATATGACCGCATTTAAAAAAATACGAACTCCTGCATTATATATATATATATATGTAAAAGATAAGGGATTCAAATGTAAATACACCAAAACAATTTTCAACCTCCAATGTTCCCTGAGAGCCACGTGATGTGGGTATCGCACGCGCTTTTCGGGTTACCAGACGTCGACATCTGTACTTATACGGCGATCGAAAAACAACTGGGGGAATATTGATTCTGGATTTTGGTGCAAAATTTTGGGGACCTTTCTCGGTTTTGTTCAAATCTTTTGTGTTGGGATGCCAAATTTTGCTGATCACGTGCCACGATCTTGAAACCATTTTGACTTGGAAAAAACTGTTTTTGCCCGATAGCATATGGATTATGGACCCAACAAAATTTTGATCACATTTAACTTGGTCGGATTTGACCTGAAACAAATACGATCGTATTTTGGATCACATTTCTTATGGCCTATCATCCGCCAGAGCCCATTGAAGAGAGTGATGATGTGCTCGCCTACATTTGTGGTCCAATGTGGTCTGGTGGATCTGCTTTAGCATTTTAATGAGTAATGATATTTGACGTCTCAACATATATCATTATCCCTCATTTTTCTCATTTTAACTTGAAATATCTAAAATACCTCATAAATTTTTAAAATTTCTCCTTTCTTTTCTATCTCCTCTATCATTCTCCCCCACTTTCCTTCATTCTCTCCCTTACCAAACGCTTGTCACAACAATAAAAGTTTTAGGTCACGGATTGAAGATTAGCACACTTCTTCATCATTTTTTTTTCCGGTGCAGAGTCAACACTGACACCAAAAATCTGAACGACTCACCAATCCTCCTCCAAGATTTCTAATATCTTCTATAGTTTTAATTTTTACTTTTTCTTTTTTGCAGTTTTTACTGATTTCATTTATTTATTTAATGAATCATTGCTTTTGAACACTGTGCCAACACGAACAATTTCAATCAAAGGCAATGGCTTCAGCATCCAAGTGAGACGCGACCACAAGAAGATGACACGTAACAGAAGCTGTTGAGCTTCTATCAAACGAATTAAAGGTATACTTGAAATAAATAGAGATAATTGAAAAGCAGGGGTTGCTGAGATAATTTGAGGGGTTCGAATATTGTTATTTCATTTTAACAAGATTAGGGTTTCATTATAATTATAATCAAAACGAAATTGAATTTTATATTTCTTACTTCATTTTGCTATTATCACAATATAAGAAACTTTTAGAAGTAAGTTTTTCAATAGTAGATTACAAGACTTCTTTGACAAATTCAATTATCATAATCGAATAAACTTAAGAAAGAAAAATATATACATGCATTATTTGTTAATCCACTCAGTTTTTTATCCTCAAGTTTGATAGGAATGTTATAACCACCGTACCTACATAACTACAACAATTCCGTGAAAGAATATATATATATATATACATAATAAAATGCATGTGTCGATGTATATTAGGTCGAAAACTTGGTAATAAATTAACATTATTATATACAAGGGTGAACCAAAGACTTTTATTAAATTCATATTTATTTTAGTAATGGAAAATGTGAAATATTTGAATTATTTGATTTAATAAAAAGAAAAAGAATAAGTATATATGAATGTAAAAGAAATAAACTTGAAATTATGAAAATGTTGCTAATCGTCACTATGTCATTTTGCTAATTGTCACTATTGTCATTTTGTAACTTTCTAATAATGGTGATGATGTTATAATATAGTGCTATAATTTATTTTTTTCAATCAACCAAACCATAACATATTTTACATTACAATAAACTAAAGTAGTAATAACATTTTAGCCCTCAATGATTTTAGTTTATTCAATAAATACATAATTTACTTATTTTATAAAATAAGTGTTTAATTCCAATTGGAAAAGAAATAGATTTGAATTGGGGGCATATTTGAAAATAAAATAAAAATTCTATTGTTATTTGAAGAATTATAAAAATAAAAGGGATATCAATGAAATTTGAGATATCAAAGAATTAATCAGACAACCGCGCGTCAGGAACTGGCATCGCATCAGAAGTGTTCGGATGGCTTGGACAATCTCGGAGTCGGGGTCCGAGTTCGATGTGCCAAAGAAGCTATTTGTGATCAGTGATTAAAATTAAACCAGGTTAAAAAGGTAATTGTCAGCGCAGTAACAAAAACAACGAGAAAAGTCAGCTACAGGTCAAGACTAGACTCATAAATAGAAAGTCCGCTCATTGGTCTCCCAAAAAGTGCTTCCCTGCACTCTATCCATCTCTGCCCCTGCTTGCCGTCATCTATCGGCGTCGTTTCCACACACGCACGCAACAACTTTTTTTTTTTTTCCTCCCTTTAAACAGAACCCAACAAACAATAACACATATATTGTCGTGAATTCTCGACACGAAACAACAACACATTATAAGACGACAAGAACAACATGATATTTTACAACTGAAAGAAAAAAGGAAAATAGGAAAACCAAGAAACAAGCAAGCAGTATAGGAGTCGTTGCTGTGGAGGTTTGTTTTGGGTGATGGATCCGAACCGAACCCGGTTGATAGGAGAGTACATAGTGGGGCCGAGAATCGGGTCGGGTTCGTTCGCGGTGGTCTGGCGAGCCAGGCATCGTCAGTTGGGTATTGAAGTAGCAGTGAAAGAAATTGACAAAAAGTTGCTTAGTCCTAAAGTCAGTGATAATTTACTCAAAGAAATCTCCATTCTCAGCACCATCAGTCACCCCAACATTATTCGTTTCTTTGAAGCCATCGAGGTCTCGTCACAAATTACCCACTTGTTTTTTCTTCTTGTCTTTTCTTATGATGTTGTTTGAATTTGATGATAATGTCTGTGTTATAATAATGTTTGTGGCAGACTAAAGAGAAAATTTATTTGGTTTTGGAATATTGTGATGGAGGTGATCTTGCCGCTTATATTCACAAACACGGCAAAGTATCTGAGGCTGTTGCTAGGCATTTTATGAGACAATTAGGTATATTTATTTTTTACTTTTTGGTTATTTAAATTTTCAATCAATTTCCCTGTTATTAAAGTTAGGCAATTTTGGCAAATTCTATATGCTTTGGCTGTGTGCTTGTTAAATGCCCAATTACTGTCAAATGAGTTTTTTTAGATGCTTGGCCAATTGGGTATCAGCTGAACTTTACAAATAACTTTCTTTGGTTGTTTAACTTCAATCGGTTATATCATTTTTTTTTCCTTCGTTTTGTTTTGTTTTTTTTTTTTTCCTTTTTTGCTCTGGTGTTTGTGGAAACAAACTGTTTCTGTTTGTTTAATTTTGTGATTATTTTTACAGCTGCTGGACTGCAAGTACTCCAAGAAAAGCATCTTATTCACAGGGATTTGAAGCCACAGGTACTGTGTCTTGCTCTGTTTTAGATGTTCATGGTTAGATTCTCTATTGAGTGTATTTATGCCATACTTTATGGTCAAATGTAGACCGCTTACTAGAGCAGCTTGTTAATGAACCATGCAAACTTTGAGTACATCATGGAAACCTGGAAAATTTTGGGGTGTTGTAATTCTCCTTGTCTGGGAATAAAAGATGTATTCTTACATGAACTTTATGTAGTGGTCAACTAGAATCTCTTGTATACTTGTTTGTACTAATAAATCAGACATTTATTCTATGTGTTATGTCTTCATGATTTTTTCTGCTAATGCTTGCCAGAACTTACTCGTGTCAACTAATGAAGTGACCCCTGTATTGAAGATAGGGGATTTTGGTTTTGCAAGGTAATTCTCCTCCTCCTTCATCTTTTTTAATATTTTTTTTTATTCAAATTATAATTATCTTTGCATATGGTTATTTCCTGGATTTATTTGTATGCTAGGTCCCTGACACCTCAAGATCTAGCCGATACTCTATGTGGTTCACCATTGTACATGGCCCCCGAGATTATTCAGAACCATAAGTATGATGCAAAGGTTATCAATTTTACATCCACGTTCTTTCTTATACAATTTTTAGCAGTGTTATTATTATGAATTTTTTATTTGAATATTATGGTGTATGCAGGCTGACTTATGGAGTGTTGGAGCAATCCTGTTTCAACTGGTGACTGGAAAGCCACCTTTTGATGGCAGTAATCAGTTGCAGGTTTTGAGAAGATAAACACTATTGTTTTCTATGCATTATCAAAGTTCAAAATTAATAAAGGATGGTTGATATTATGATTGTTCTCAATTTTGAAGCTGCTTTTTGCTTATTTGATGGGTAATAAAATATTGTCCTCTTGTTTTCACAGCTCTTTCAGAATATTTTGACATCCACTGAGCTGCGATTTCCACCAGGTGCTATAGAAGAACTACATCCAGATTGTGTGGATCTCTGCAGATGCCTTTTGCGCCAAAATCCAGGTACTGCTTTCTGTTGAGTCTGTGTGGAGTAATAGTATGCTACTCTTTATAGCTTAACTGTGAGAACCAGCATTATCCATCAACTATTGATTTAGAATAATTTATTACGATTGTTTTCAAGAAAACTTCATTTTAGGTTTTAACTTTGATTGCTTTTGATTGGCAGTTGAGAGAATAACATTCAAGGAGTTCTTTAATCACAGGTTCCTGGGGGAACTGAGGTAACGTTTTAAAGTTTGGTATTTTGTGGTGCTGTATCTTAGGTATTTCAGAATCTGTATTCTTTGCAGCCTTTCTTTTTGATCCTTCAACAGATAAGACTGTTTAACCTGATTATAATGATTTTTAATGTTACAATCTATAGGCAGACAGTGGATGCTGAGCAGGGTTCTGTAGTTCCAGAAACAAAACTAATGGTGGAGCTTTTGAATTCTTCTACTCCTGAGGATAGGCATTCATTGCATTCTGAGCATCCTACGAACTCATCCAGCAAAAATCCAAAATCAGCATGTTCTTCTGCATGTGATAAAGTGATATTGAATACTGGAGATCAAGGCAATTCATTGAGCACTAGGGATCTTAATGAGTTCATACCAAATATTGCATGTGACAGGATGAAGAAATCTGTTGGTGGCCGATGTTCATCTGATCAGCTTAAAGGTTTGTTTTATAGTTTAGGATGTTCTCATTGAAGCCCAATTGCTTTGAGATTAATCTTTTTGTCTTACCCATCAAGTTTTGCAGATTTAATGGAGTCCATTGAGAAAGAATATGTTCTTATCAATTCTCATTTTGCTTCAACGGATGGTTTTTCATACTACCTTGATGCTTCCCTGCAAGATAATTCCACTGCCAAAGTTTCCACCTGCCCTTCGAAGAAGAATGACCATTCAGCACTTACTATGCAAACAAAGGATATGCCTTCTGATTCTGCTAGTGGTGCAGAGAATTCACTATTTCATGCACCAGCTCCTCTAGAAACATCAAACAGATTATGCATGTTAAAAGAAGTGCAAGGACTGACAGTATTACATCCATCCACTAGGCTTCAATTGTTACATCAGTACGTGCATGCTCTTACAGAATTAGCAGAAGCGAAGGTGAGCCCTTTTTTTATCTACCTTTGATTCTTGTTTCTTAACAATTTAATGAAATATTGAGGTTTGGTGTATAACTGAACTGTACACTAACATGTCCTTTGCCATCTGTCTGTTATTTAATTCTGTGTTCATGTTTTTGTGCGTAAGAAATAGAAAGAGAGAAAAAGACATTTCACGATTAATCATATACAACAAGATTTTAGTTAAGTTCTGTAATAGATTTCTTGCAGTGGCTTACACATGGAAACCGGGCTATTGATGTTTACTCTTCTATAGAGTAGTCTGTATACTTTCATTTCAGAGTGGGTGGCATATGTACAATGTGATTGGGTAACATAACTGATTTTTAATCTGGAGAGGAGATGGGTGATTGTTGCAGGGCAGTTTTCTGGAGAGATGTATTCTGGTCACTTTGATATTGCCAGATTTAAGTAAAAAGGGACATAGAGTTACCAATAAATCTGTATTGTCCAAACCAGACAAAACTAGGATGGCCTCAATGTTGTTCCTTTCTAAGCTATTTGATGCATAAATGCAGCATGGATGCTCTAGCTTTTACTCAAAAGTTGCGGTTGCTGCTGTATGCAGTATGATGCAGGACTCTTTTTAGAATCATTTTCAGTTGAACTGGTTGTTTTGGCTATATGGAAGAAGGCTCTTCAAATTTGTAGCTCCTGGCTGACCTCCACATCACATAGTGAATTACCTGGCCGTGGTTCAGCTTATGAGCATACACCTACATCCTCAGACCCAAATTTGGAAAATAATGTAGATTTTAGCAGCCCTTCCTCTGTTTCTACGTGGGCCGAGCAAGGGTTCATCCTTGCCTTGGATCGTGCAGAGAAATTATCATATAATATTCGAGAGACTGATGGTAGGCTGTTCGTCAAAGTTCTGTAATAATGCTGCTCTTCCTTTGCTAAACTTGATTTGCATTTTGCTCAAAGATAGCTCTCAAATACATTGCAGGGGCTGCTGAGATGCCAGATGCCATGGAAATCATTTATCAAAAAGCACTTTCAGACGGGAAAATCGGTGCTGTAAGTGAACTCCTAATATCTGCTGTTAAATCTCATCTTAAATCCTTATATTAGCCATGGATTATTCTTGCCTGAATGGATTCTACATCTTCCCAGGTTGAGGAGTACATGGAGAATAAGGCTAGTGCTTCAGCATTGTACTCCAAAGCAGTGATTCTGCTTTCATTTATCGTGGGAGAAGCAGCATCTCTGTCGTTGTACCCTCCATTTTCGCTAACTCCGTCTGATAAGAAGCGAATTCAGAGCTATATTAACAATTTGCAGTCTCATCAGTCTAACTTTCTAATGTTTCAACCCTCTTCTAAGCTATCCTCAGATTCTGCTCCCAAGTAAACATGATTGGTTGCAAAGCTAGGTCTACAACTCCAGCTCTTGTGGATTTTCTACTCTCTGACCTATATAGCCTGGAAATCATGATCACGCAACAGGGATTTAAACTTGTATTTGAAATGGATACAAGTTAACAGTATTGATGAGGAAACCAAATACTTTCAGATAGAAATATAATGTATATAGGCAGGTATATAACCAACTGCTGGCGGCATTAAGCAAGGTAACTCACCCTAATTATCGTGCAATATTAATTTCCGTCAGGCTGTAAATGATGAGAGTTGTAACTTGTAAAGCGCCTCTTTTTTTTTCCCCAGCAAGTGCAGATAATATTTCGTATTTTGGGTCTAACTTGTATCTAGCTAGTACGAATTTGTGCAGCCTAATGAAATACAGAATGGTTCTCGATGGCGGCAACCTTGAATGACGGGTGGAGCGTGCTTTGTAAGAATTCCTCGCTTTAGCAATTGGCGTCGGTGTAGCCACCAATGAACATGCAATTGGCGTCGGTGTAGTCGCCAATGAACATGTCCGATAGTGCAGCGACGGACGCCACGGTCGCAATTTTTTTTTAGCGTCTACACTTTATGTTTTTGGTGTCTGATTTAGCTGAGTCAGAATTACCTCAGTGAACAGAGATAAAATGTTTAAAAAAAAATAGGAAAAAGATAAAAAATTAAAAAAAAAAAAAAAAAAACAAAAGAAAAGAAAGCAATGATAATAATCCAGAAAACATACTTTCTGCTTAAAGAGGCCAGATCATGGCCTATTCAATACTCGATGATTTTTATTTTAAGTCGTCTATTGAAAGAAAATGAAATTAAGTGCAGTTGCGTAAGTTCGGGAAAGCAAATAAGTCAATGTCGACATATAATATAGTACAACACACAGCTACACGAAAAAGTCTTGTGGATAGACCCGATAGTAAACATAACGAAATAGGTGGGAAAATTCCCTCGCATGCAACGTCCAAATGTCTAAGTTGTCGCTTCTCCTTCCAAGCGTATCCTCTTGGGGCATTTCTCTTCTGCCTGGTTGCCAGTGTTGAGTACTCTGTTTTCCTTGGCCTCCACAGAACACCTTTTGTACGGTTTAAAACCAGTTCGACGGGCCTTCAGTTTACCGTGTCCAAGCCCAATTGTCAGCAGCCCCTCCCCTTTGTTCTCGCCTCTGAACATCGTGCTTTTCTCCACCTCTCGATGGCCGAAACAAGAACCCCATGTCTTGCTGTTGAGATCCAAAAGTGATATATCTCCATCTTTCTCATTGGCGTTTTGCTTATCCTCTACACTGTCCTGCTGCATGTTGTCCTTCGGATCATGTGGAGGTGAAAAGCTTTGAGGCAATACCTCTCTAGAGAAGAGTGCTTGAAAAGCCAGTCGCCCCTGACATGCATAACTAACTATAAAAAGAGCAGTGACTGTTGAAACACTACAGTTTAAAATCCATTTTCATTCGACTATGACAACAATAATAAAAAAGATCACAAAAATGAATTTTGCAATTACCTCCTCAGAAACTTCCTTCCAAGAATCGGTAATGATACCGCTGCTTCTACTGCGACGGTTAAGAGAATCGGTGGCAGGAAGATTCGGATCCATTTCTTTAGACTCTTCTTTGCCTTTCTCTTGCTTCTCTAATGCATCGGTTTCAACTTCACTGCTAGAAGGTGTATTGGAACCGCATGATGAACGGTCTACCTGTTTTCTGTTCTTTGTTTTGTTTGAATCATGAAGCTCATTTTCTTCAGCATTCTTCTCATGATTAGTGGCATTCAGTTCAGTTTTAAGCTTCGCACTTGCACTCTCCTCGGAATCCGATGTTGACACTGTGGGTGATTTAGAGGCTGAATTTTGAGCTTGCAAAGCTTCAGAATATTCAAGGTCCAGTTGTTGATCCTTTAAGGCAGGATTTGGAGGAGCATTCTCATTTTTGTCTGTCTTGGCTGCCGAGACTTTGGCAGTATCCATTGATGAAACTGCAGTTGCACAAGCAGGAGGGCAGGTAAAAGGAGCATGAAGTGGGGCACACAAGGGAAACAGTCCATGTGCTGCCCACCACGCAGTGGCAGCTGCTACAGTGGCTGCAGCAATAGCTGCCATACTTGGCGGGGAGCTCATTTGTCTAGATGGGAACCCTCCCTGTGGACATGTAGGAGAATCAGCTGAAGTTTCTATATTTGTATAGGGCCAAAATGTAGCAGCAAAGCTTGCTGCAGCATGGGCTGCAGGGTTTTGTAACACAGTAGACAATATAAGACTTGAAAATGTGGATGAGATGTGTAGAAATGATCGATAATCATCTTGACTATGGCGAACTTGGGTGAAGGGAGGATGAAAAGTTGGAAATGATTGATGAGTAGATTTTGGCAAATTACTCTCATTTTCATGAACTTCTCCTATAGGATGAAATATGGACTCCTGGATAGGCATGTCTGAAGGACTTTGAGTACCTGTTCCAAGGCTCCCATCTAGGATGTGCACATTTACATGCCTTGGATAGTTCTGCGTAGCTTGCATCTCAACTGTTGGCAATGCATCAGCCACATCATCTCTTTTTTCACCATGAACTGACTTCTCATGTGAAGGGCACAGGTTCTCCAAGTTCGAGGGTTTACTTGAGCCATTATCTTGAAGTGCCAGTTTGGCATCAGGTTTATCAAACTTCTCATTTCCTTTAAGTTCAACAGTGACATAAGATTCATGTGTTTCATCCTGATTTATCACTTCTTTCAGTGATGGAACAAATTCCCTGAGAGTGCAAAAGTCTTTGAGCCCACCTGGTGTTGGTATGGAGTTTTTGCTCACAGAAGAAACAGAGGAACGATGAGCTTCTTGGTGCAGTGTAAACACTTCTGAGCAGTTGTCCTCCTGATTTTCTATAGTATAAGTTGGCTTCTCATCACCATTAGGCCTCTATTAAATATGTGAAATAAATTTATTAAAAATGGAAGAAATTGGGAGAAATTGGGATTAAAAGAAGAATAGTTTAATAAGAGAAGAAATATAACTCACATCACAAATTGGTTCTTTCTCCAAGTCCAGCACCTGATTACAACGCAAAGCAGAAACTGAACTTAGAAGTTTCCCATCCTTTGCTCCTATCTGTGACATAGGAGCACTTATGCAGGTCTTTCGAGGATAAGGATTGCGTGGTTTCCTTTTAGGGCGTGGAGGTGGAATGTCTATGTCAATTGCTTGACCTATAGGAACCCCTTTAGAAAGAGCCTCCTTCTCCAACTGCAAGCAAAGTAATTTCAATATTCTAAATTAAAATTGAATTTTTAAAAAGCTGTTAAAGAGTAGCAGTCCAACCATCCACTGCCAGTAACTTACAGGCATAACTAATATATTTAGTAGGAGATTAGAATGTAAATATCCTTAGATTCTTTTATTAATTAAAATATAAACCAAATACCGTCCACGGAAATTCTCTTGCCTTCCAGAAAAGCTATGGAAAAGAAAATGAGAAAAAACAAGCAGTGGAATCCTAATCAAACTATTCTATACAGTTAAGCAGTTTTCTTATTAATTTCAAAAATATACATGTCAAGCAATTTTCTTCTCAAATTTAGGCCCTACTTGGTATTGAGATGCTGTAGCTTTCAAGCTACAGCTCTTATGGAAAAAAAACTGTAATTATAAAATAAAAATTAATACCATACAATAAATATAATTTTTAAATAATAATTTTAACAAAATTAGTAAAGATATAAAGATTTTTTATCATATAAGTATAAAATCAAATTAACTTAGCTTTCAAGCTATAGCAACTAATGCTTACCAAGCACTTTAGTGCTGTAGCTTTTAAGCTAAAGCTGTCCAACCTCAATCCCAAATAGGGCCTTAGAATTATGAAGTAGCCTCAAATAAGTCCTCTGATGCTATCTCTATTCTAACTTGTTATTTATATATAACAATGTGACATCAGTTCTGATAAATCAACCACAAGACTTGGGCATCTCATTAAATTTTGACGAAAACTAAATTTAAACAGCATGCAACTTCAGTTATTTCATATTGCACTAATGTCAGTAAAACCAAAAAAGGGGGCTGGTTCGGCTGAGCAATCAAATTGCTTACGCCAAACCAGCCCCCCTTTTCTACCATATGTTACGAATATGAGAAAGATGAGAAGAGAAGAGATTCCAATGTCTAATTGTCCAAGTTCACAGGAACAAGGCAAATGAAGAGATATTTCATTTGAAAGCTTTAGGACTCTAAATCTTTTTCAAGTAACTATTAAGCTTCACTGGTTCTCTCAGCTAGTTAGGCCGCCTTTGTAAAATTACTAACAATCTTCTCTCTCTGAGGCAAATAATTTACATCATACCCTGTATTAAAACAGACAGAGATATATATCCAAATCTATAAGAAAATATTTCTAACTTAAACCACTGCAACCAATATTGCTTCACTTAATATACTCAAAGGCAAGCCCACTTTAAACTAAGTGACCGTTAATTTGTCATGTTCCACAGGAAACTTAAGCAATCAAGAGCATGGCAGCTAAGATGGAGCTCCCAATAATACCACAATGACTCAAATGTAGTAATGTACATACACACAGCAGGAAGAAGTTAAGTAAATAAACCTGGCGAGTAAAGGCAAATGTGTATTAAAGGTAATTCTATTTACCAAACACAAGCAAGCTTTCATTAGAAAGAATACAGATAATACCATGGCTGGATTGCATTATCCCTCTCTATTGACATGGCAACGTAAACTTTTGACTCATTTGTTAGTATTATGTAAATACTTTGTAACTACCGCCAACAACAATAAAAGAAGATAAGGAAATCTTGCAATCTTCTGAAAAAAAGAAACCAAAACTTCCAAATTGAGCATGACGTTGGTAGATATTCATGTAGGCAACTCTCATTTTAATTTGAAAATTTCGTGAAGGCAAATTTAATTACAAAATCAATTCAACAAGGTAATCGAATTTGATCATTGCCCGCACCCTGTTTAAAAAAGGGAGTACCAGCCCAAGTAACTGCTTATAAATACTGTCGGATCCAAATGGCACTATTCATTCAGAAAATTCCAGATCATATCAGATTTTCTCTTTCTTTCTCTCAAACAAAACACTAGCTTAAGCACTGGAGGGCCCTTGGCTGTTACACAACCAATGCATTCTAGCATTCTCTTCATGGACTGACAGAGACTTCAAGGAGACAAGGTGAAATCAGCTGATGAAGGACTCAACTCCTTCAGAATCAATATTCATTATTAACTTTCCCTGGCTTCTTACACTAACATCCTACAGTAAAATTACTAGTGTCTGGCAAGTGCATAATCTTGACTAAGTCAGCGAAAAACTAACTGAGCATAGACAAGATCTAAATAATTTTTTTCTAAGATTATTAGTCGTATATTAAGTTTACATATAAAATCATCTGTGATAAGCTTTTGTGAGAGCACAGATGAAAAAACCCACTGGCAGATAACAACAATTGTATACTTTAGAGACCAACAGAGAATGCACATCAACAGAATTACACACTCTAGTTATATGAAAAGCAAGTAAATAAGGTTTCCATTTAAATACAATAACTGCAAGTTGCATTGATCAACAGTGTCTCGTGTTGCAGTTGGAGCTACAATATAGCAGTAACAAGCAGAGATATTCTGATGAAAGAGTAAGGCAATAAGATACGGATTGACCTTGGAAAAGAACTTTTGTGCATGACTTCTGATCTGCACAGCTGTCTTTGTCCCTATATGTTCTGCACGGCACCATGTAAAACATAGAAAGAAGAGAAGAGACAGATCTCCAATTAAGTGAAAAATACTGAATGATAGCATTTCATGAGATTCCTAGTAGGTACATCCAACAAATTCAACAGTTTAATGGAAAAATTGAACCATAAATTACAATCATAGAATAAAAATGAGAACTTCAAGAACATGCCTTCGCAAAGAAAAAATGAAAAGTTAACAGGCATCAGAAAATTTTAACCTTCTATGCGTTGCCAAGCACGGCCATACAGCTTCAGCGCTTCTAGAAATCTATTATGCTCATCCTCTGTCCATCGTTCACGTTGCTTCGTAATTGTATACGGCTTCCTTGTCTACCATCAAGCAAAATTCAGAATTCATATATTCAATCCTTAATCAGCTATCTCATATCACCAAACAAATAATAAATAAAAGAAGAATAAGAAGTAGAGAGAGAGAGAAAATGAGAAAGTAATCAAAGGTTTCTACTTTATGTGACCTTAAGAACCAAGTCTTCCCCAGAGGAGTAGGTGTCCATAACCAAAGCCGGGCAGCTAGCGTTGCTTCAAATCCTCTCTAACAAGCAGTGGGTAAAACAAAACCCTCCCTTCATTTCTTCTTGCAGTATCAAATGACAAAGCCGTTGTTATAGTAATGGTTGACAGAACCTGATAAGGCAACACTACTGCAAAAGAGAAAAAAGCAACAGCAATCGATAGAGATCCGTCTCTGTTTCGTTTTAACACAATAAGCATTCCAATTCACACTCACTGAAGATATAACATAAGGTGTTGTTATATGAGTGCTTAAGGAATAAAATAAATGAGCAATAAATAAATAAATAATAACAAGTTCTTTGTGAAATATTAAGAATCCACCAGAACAGAGAGAGACACAGAGACGCTTCTCTTAAAAGAAAATTCCTTTAATCAGAATCCTCACCAAAACGAACCCGTAGATGCCAAAACCTTTGAAATACGAAAACAAAACAAACAAACAAACAGAGAGACAGAAGCTTCAATCAGTAATTAACAACTATCTCTACAACAGTTAAAACACCTCCCAATAATACATCAACATAATTAGCTTAAATAATAGCATAAAACTTTTAACTCTCTCTGTGGTTGCCTGAGAAGTATACTACTACGACAAGATCAAAGAAACTTAATTCAAATCTCATATTGACTTTTTTATTTCTTCTTTTTTTTTCCTCAATAAAGTAAAAAAATTATTTATAGAGAAGTAAAATAGTGAAACTTAAATTTCCATCATTTTGCTACTTTTAGTACATATTCTCGGCAACCAAACAGAGAGCTGTATGTAAAAGCTACAACAGAAATACGTGGAAAGCACCTTTCGAGAAAGCCATGATGTACTGAAAGCCCGGCTGCAACGATAGAGTTCTGATCATGCATGAACGGAATTCAACGGCGACTTGCCGGAGGAATCATGATTACCGGCAATGGTGGATGTGAATCGAAAACAGTTTACAAAAAAAAGTAGTTGTTTAAATTGTCTAGATAAATGAAGAAGTTGCAGAGAAAAGAAGCAGGGACAGAAAGAGTTTTCTTGTGAGACCTAAAACTCCAGAAGCCACAGTTTGGGAAACTAAGGAGCAATCTCAGCCACTATAATTACTTGAGGATTTTTGTTTTCCAAAAAAAAAAATTCCCTAATTTTTATTTGAGGCTAAGAAGGAACGAGGGTAACTGAGGAGAGAGAGACAGAAGAGCGTGAATCACTGGATGGTGCCAAGTGGCAAATATTTAGTGGCTGATTAACCTAAAGCACACCCTTGCACTTTTTTCCTAATTTATTTTTGGCCTTCGTCTGCTGTTCGATCTTCCAATCTCGGCCACAAGTTTCCATACTGTGACGTTAAGTCCGTAAAAGCGCTTCCAGCTGTGACTAGTGGGGCACTTCTGTGAAGTGGCTCGTGTTAGACTACCGCATTTATCCGGTCATTTTTGTACTGGAAGTATGAAAAGCGGACAGTGTTGAGCCAGCGTGGCAGTGACGACTGGTACGTGGCGGTTTATGTGGTAGTGGGAGGCTGGCGACGCGCAGGAGGAGAACTGTCCTCAAGTGCAACTCGTGCGGTTCGTCCGGTTAGTCAAATAAAACGATCATGCATTTGTCCTTTGGTTTATTAATTTTTTCTTCTTTTGTTGAAGCTGGGTTGTTTATTACTGTAATTATGCTCCACAATGAGGTAAAAGATTATGTTCATAAAATTTCATCAATTCAATAATTGTTTTTTTATATAGAACGTGTTTATTACTTCTTTATAAATTATAAATAATTTTTTTTATGTCAAACATGCATAAAATTAAGAATGTTAAAAGGGCAGTTCTAGTGCAGTGCGGTAATTGTGAAGATTGTATACTTTTAGAAGTCGGTTTAAGTGAAGATCCAGAAGGAGAATGATCTTCACTTAAACCGACGAAAGAACGCGTCTAGACTTGTCTCTATGTATATGGTTCATAAGTTCAGCTGCGAGAGGTAATTCCTAAAAAGATGTTTAGCTGTACGAACTAAGAAAGAAGATGAGAGCCTGTGCTAGGCGGCCGAGCGACAACTAGGCTCAAAAGTGCAAATTGGAATTTTAACTGGGCCTCCAATCCCCAGAGCAAGGATGCCATTAGGTTTACTATTAGCACCCAACTTGTCAATGGACCTTTTCGTACGTTTGCTAGAATGATCCATTTTTATTTGAGTTGAGCTTCTTACGCCCTTTAAATTTTTCTCATAAAATCCATCAGTTATAAGTGAGACCACTGGCACCCTCCATTAATCTTATAACACTCCTATTCCATTACAATTATATTCAAGAACATATACAATTAGAATTATCAGCATTTATATTTTTCTCTCTTCAATTATTTTACTTACTCAATATAAATTTTTTATGTCCCTCCAATTTTTTTTTTAAATATTGCAATATATTTTTTTCCATTTCTGTAGAGTTAAATAATTCTCTAGATTATATCTTGAGAAACATGGTATTTGTCTTTTTCGCAGAAGAGTATACTTCTGGTGAAATCATTGTTAGAGTTTAGGGTATACTTCAATTCTATCGCTTGACAAATAAAAAGATAAAAGAAAGAAAAAGGAAATAAATTTAAGAAGTAATTCTCTAATACAAAATAAAACTCTTGTAATAAAATAGAAACCAAATTACAGAAAATTTTATCCCACTTCAAATATTTTTTAAAGGATTCTCAAACTAATTGCTGCACCTAAACTTTATAGGTGCAATACAATTATATTACACCCATAAAATATTCATTATTTTTCTAAGTGTAAGGTTTCTCTTGCTTTTTCTTTTAGGTTTTTCTTATTATAAATTAAATAATAGAGAAAGTTTGAAGAGAAGAGTACATATATGAATACTACAAAAGAATTTGAAGATGGAGAAAGTTATTACAAATAGAAAGATTTGTAAATGAAAAGGGTGTTTATTTGAAAAAAAAAAAAAAGGATATTTTTGGAGCGGTGCCATTGTCCAACTCATAAGTTATGATCTAATCGGTCATGTTACAGTTATACAATTTTACCCAATTTAATCTCTTGGGCCGACAATAGAGGCATCCTTTTGTTACAAGGATCCTTTTATGATTTGATCAATAATATTTTGATACATATGCACTTTTATTTATTTATAATTAGGATTTACTTAATTATTATATTTCATTTATTAACTATCAGGTTATACTTTAAAATCGCCTAACCAAGTCTACTATGATCTCATTTGTCATTATCTCTTGTAGAAAACCCAAATTGAAAACCAAACTCTTTGTTGTTGTAAGTTAACTTACATGAGCTTCTTCAATAAGATATACGAAACTACAATTTCATTTTATTGAGCAGGATTGACAAAATTTGTATGCTTTAACTTTCATTGCAATTCAAATAATTTTGTTGGCTCGTGCTGTGTGGGTACTCAACAATGATCGCTACATAGTGAACTGCAACAAGGAGGGGATTTCAATCCCAACCTCCTTTTGTCCATCACCTGATGCTGTGATCGGACCAACACCACATCTGATCAACGATGCTGTTAATCCTGCCCACTACAGGAACATTGCATATTGCGAGTACTGCGAGAAATTCTGGAACCGGGGACTTATAACCAAAACATGTTTGGACATGTTTAAAATAAAATCTTAAAATAATACTAAGAGCCCACGCGGTGCACTTGGAAGTGGGGATGGTTCCTTTAGTAAGACAAAATCTAGCACTGTACTTTTGTTTTTTGAATTGTATTAAATAAGACTTATCAATTATTAGCTGTGGCAACAATTATTTACTCATGAAAGATAGTTTTCGCCAGTCAGTTTATATGTGAGATGAACAAGCAAGTTCGGGAAATAGGAATTTTGTTATGGTAACTGAAATGTATCAAAGTTAGTCATGTACATATATATTTTTAACTATCCTTTGCCTCCGAGTTTAACTGATTGGTTTTCCTTTGAATTTCTTTATAACCGGCCATTCGAGTTCAAACTTAGAAGAGATAATGGGATAAAATATCAATTTAAACTTTGACTACCCCTCTTCTTAAAAAAAAATTTCATATATATATGGGCAGGTTCGAGAGACACATTTTTAGACACAAGTTTAAATGTAAATTGTCAATTATTAGATTAAACTGAAATGAAGGGTCAAGATCAAATGACATGAGTTATTAATTTTATTAATATTTTTCTCTCTCCTCTCTTAATGTTTAATTCTCATTCTTCTTTTATTTAAGTTTTTCTCTTTTTTCTCCCCTACAAATTTGTAAATGGAATAATTAAAACTCATCAAAATTAACTTACTTGCATATTGTAAATTTACTTCTTAACATAGTGCAGTTTATGCTAAGTAACTCCACCTTGAAAGATTTTTTATGGGGTGAAGTTTTAAGAATTGCAGCCTATATTTTGAGTCAAGTACTCAACAGTGAGTGCCCAGAACTCTTTCTAACTAAAATGAAGCCTTATAATCTATAATTAAGGAAACTTGATCTAAAAACTATCACTAGTCATTTTATTGGTTATTGCATAGGCTCAATGGGTTTTAGATTCTATTGTCCTTCCTACACTACTAGAATCATTAAGTCTAATCATTCCATTTATTTTGAGAATCATAATGATAGTGGAAGTGCTGAGCCTCACGATGTTATGTTGAGAGAAGAATATGTAGATTTGTCACAATGTTATGTTGAGAGAAGAATGTGTAGATTTGTCTGTCCTATCTTTTTTAGCTTGTATGATAAGATTATTACATACTGATGTTCTTTCTGTTGATCTTGAACCTCATCATGATTTAGAATTAATAGTTGTGGAGAATGATATCAGCAATGAAAAAATGCGGGCTTGGACGGGCTTTTGAAGCTCAGGCTCAAGTCCATAAGAGGGGAAGTATGAGGGTCGGGCTTGGCCATCCACTTATATTTTTTAATTTTTTTAATTGTTGTAAACTTATAATGAATGAATATTCAATAAGTTGTTATAATTAACAATTAATTAAAGAAAATAAATATTTTAAAATAAAATAATAAATAAAAAAATAAAGTAAATAAAAGTTTAAAAATTTAATTTTTAACATTTGATTCTCTAATTGAAGTATTTTCTTAATTAATTAACATTTAAAAGAGAGTTTAATATTATAATTTTATTTTTTAATTCGTTATTGATTGATAAATTAAGGATTTAACCCTTTTTATAATTTATCATTATTTTTTAAAATTTTAATATATTACTCTAATTTATAATTTATTTATTTTTTAAATAGAGGAATGTCGGCCTAAACTGAACGTTTTTCAATTAAATCCTGGTCTAGATTCTTCGTGTGGAGGCCCACGCCAAAGTCTATGGGAATGAATTTGGTCTGTCTAAAACTCTTTTGCCATTCTGACATGATGTGATTGATGTGCAGCTGTAGAGATTAAAGATCTCATTAGTCATTACAAGAGAAAAGGGATATAACAACATTTTAAATACGTTATCAATTACGTACAGCAATACAAGTCTATACTTCGTTGATGTTGATGTTGTCGGATGTGTCTCGACATTTGACAACGAGCAAAAGAGGTAGCCAAATGTGACCCTGACTGTGGTCATTTTGTCATATAACCACATGCTTTTTTCATGGTTGATTTCTCAATGGTTCTACATTTCACCACAAACTTTTGGCGATCCCTAAGTTACGTTTTACGTAACTTACAGCCCAATTAATTTCAATTAATTTCAAACCGTTAGATATCATAAAATGTAATCCAACGGGCAACCTTTATTCGTAATAAAAAGTAAACCGGTTGCACAGGTTAGTCTTAATTGATAGGCAACTGGATCAAACGGTCTGCACTTTCAGCAACGTTTAAAAAGGCCAAAATCACTGACATTAACAAGAGGAAATGATGAGCTTGAGGGATTGTGGAGGGCCAAAAAGAGACGCTACCAAATTGAAACATAATAATCAAATCCTAATCGATTCACAATTCGCTGCAGTCGGTGATTCTTTATATTTCATCTGCATGCTAAATTGGAAGTCGATCTGTCTGTTTCTTCATTTCACCTGACTGAAGAAGAAAATTTTTAGCCCTCATATCCTTCAATCAACACACAACAACCCTAAGCTGAAAGTGCGAATCCTGGCTTTGTGGTCATATTCTCACTTTATAGAAGTCAGGAGATTTGTGAGAACATTGGGTCATATTCTCACTTTTCAGTTTGGTAATTCTTCATCCATTGATGTTCGTTTATCTTATTTATTTTTATTCTATATTTATTTCTTTATCTGTTTGTTTGCCGAGGAAGCACGCGTCTTCACTTGGCAGCTATCTGTAGATTACATCTGCGAGCTGTAGGCATGGGTTGTGGATCGGCTTCATAGAGATGCACCTGGGTAAGACTTAATTTTTGTTTTCATTGATGACGTTAATTGATATTTATTATTATAATTTGCAAATTTCAGTGTTGTGATTGTTTCTTCATCAATATTGTAAGATAATAGCTTGAAAACATAGTGTGTTAGAGTTGCGTTTTTTGTGCTTGGTTTGATTGTTATTCGTTTAAAGAAAAAAGATCATTTGCTGCTTCTGTGGTTTACTCAGTTTCTAATATATCTTCAGTTAAGAAAATAGAATTGAGTCTTGTTGTCGTCTTTAAATTAAATTGGTATTTTGTTTGATTAAGTTCTTGTGAGGTTTTGATGGAGATTTTGTTACTTTATGTTCTGAATGGATGAGTTTATAGATCTATGCCCAACAAATGTTTGATGAATTGTCTAAAAGAAAAAGAATTTAATGCTTTGCTTTTGCTAATTGTGGCCTAGAAATTATTACTGCATGTACAAGTATTTCTAATCTGCAGTTGACTTTGCATTAAGAAGAAATTATCCTAATTATTTGGCTAAAGTATTTTTGGGGGGTGGATTTTGGCAAATTTAACGTCAGCCTTCATGTGTAAACGAAAAAAATAAATAAATAAAATCTCGTTGGACCAGAGCACAAGATGAAGTGTTATTGAATGTGCTTGGTGATTTCTGGAATGAAATAGGTGGCTGGTAAAATTTGCAATTATTCTTAACAACTAATGAGGTTCAATTGTGGATTTGCAAATTAATAGTATTAAACATCATGTAAAAGTCGAGAAATTAATATTGAAAAAGTAACTTGAAAATCACTTGGATGAAAATCTAATGAATTCACTTTAGTTCTTGAAATGAAGTACTGAGGCAAAACAATATTAAAGAACTGGCGCTATTCTACAGCCATTAAATTTAGAAAAGAACAAGAAAAATATTAAGTTAATGGTTAGAAAGAAAGAAAGATCTCATACAAAGGAATTTGAAATTATACTGATGAGAAATCAAAATTTGTTTTATGGTATGTCCTTATGCAGTGTCACCATGGAAAACTTTTTTAGCATCTGTCTGGCTACCATTGCTGACTTTGCTTTCATGATCTTCCGTCAGTATTTTATTTTACTGTTGTTTTAATTCTTTACTTATTCTGCTTTTGGCCATATCTGTACGGCTAGATATTGCATTTTCTCATCTTTGTTGATGCCTTCTTGCTGGACATCAAACTGTTTATACTTCTGGTACATGAAACTCCCTCGTTCAAGGAATCTAATGGCGATCCTTACATTGTTTCTCACTTGCTCCAGAACACCCTTTTGCAGCTCTTCTAATATAAGCTGGATGTTGCTTTAGTTATCTTTGGTTCACTTTTGTTTGCTGTATTTTGTTCAACTTTCTCGAAGCATACTTGTCTAACAATACCCTTTTGTTTCTCCTTCCCCAATGACAAGCATATATTATGTAGTATTTTTCATGTATTTTTGTTTTTCGCCTTGGCGTGCTCTTTTTCTTGTATTGCATCACAGTTGCAGTTTGAATTTATTAATCTGTTTGCTGAGCTAGAAATTGTTATGGTCAAAATTTCATTTTAAAATCACTACAACGAACAAGAAGTATGTGCACCTGAAAAATGTATTATAGATCGCAAATGGTAGCATTTTAGGCAACACTAAGTTAGCCCATGTAACTAAAAGTCCTGCAATTTGGCAGCATTTATTCAATGCTACAAACTATTATACATAAAATTTTAAAAAGCTATGTAATCACCAATTATCACTGACAGAAATGCTATCGTTGTATCATGTATAGGATTTGGAAAATGCTACCATATTATATTTACAACACCAAAAAAATGCTATTGTCAGTCCTGAGTATAAAATTTTGTTGCTTATATGTAACATTCTATGGCTATTAGAAATAACACATAATACCCTAAGTTATTGCATAACCAAGCTACTCCAGAAAAGTTTAGCTCACAGGAAACTAAAGTTAGATTATTATAATAAGAATCTAGAGTAGTTCACTCGAAAATGATGTAATCAATCCAAACTGAAAAATGTTTTCCTCTAAAGACAGCAACCAAGATGTGCTCAGAGCACAAAATTAAAACCAAAATTGAACTTATAAATTCATAGACTATGTCTAAAACTAAAATAAGCAAATCACAAAATCAAGCTCTTACTTGTAGAACATAAATAATAACCTCATGTTAGTTGCAGTCAACCTCGTTGTAGTCGATTGAAATGCTTACATTAAGACACATTGTTTGATTGTAGGCATTAATGAACTAGGAGCATTACAGAGTAAGACAAACAAAATAAAATTGCTAACCTTAAAAGGTCTTGACTTTCTAACTGACCACATTTAGGTTTTATTAGAAATATAATAAAATTGCTACAAACGAATAGAAAATTAAAGTGGCAAAGAAGTAGGTTAATTTCTTGCTTCTAACAAGACAACCAAAACTTTTGTAAACAAATACTAATGACTGTTAAATTGAATACTACAGATTAATCCAACCTTGATTGACATAATGCAAAAAATTATACGAATTATATTGATATAGTTACCCTATACAGGAAGAATTAGTTACCAAAGAACCTTAACCATGTCGAGTAACTTCAACTTTCTTCAAACAACTCCTTTTCATATCTTAATCCACTTTTGTGTTTGATTGCCTTCAAAGTTGAGCTTTAACTAAAATTCAAAATGTGTTAATCAAATATTTGATAAAATAGGCAAGGAAAATACACAAATCCAAACAATATATAACACAATTTCATAATACTATGCGAAAACCTATAATTTGGGACTGCCACTAAATTTAGCAAGCGAGAAATAGAGAAATATTAGTTAAATACTTTTATTTGACAAAGAATTGTGAAACTGCTGGGAATTATAAACCAAAACCTTCAAGTTTTACATATTTTGCCGAAACTAAGAGAAAATTAGGATTTCTTATAAGTTTCATGTTGATTATGGAAGGAATTGAAACGAAAATGTGGTCAGTTTGAAAAAAAAAATTTGGTTAAGTATTTTCGATTGCTTCTTCAAAATCAGATGGCTACATGAGGTCAATGATAAAAGTATTGTATTACACAAAACATTTGTAATGTCATCAAGAACTACAGCAAGACAGCAGCCAGCAAAGTTAAGTTACATTTTACTTTATAAATTTCCCAACTTCAACTGCATCATAAACTGTCATAATAATGATTAATATCTTTAATCACTTTCTGTAGGAATGAAATATTGTCAATCTAATGGATTGACTCTTCTAATTCCAAAAAATTGCCTCTTCATAACTCTTTTTATCTGTTCATAATCACAACATTTTATCTAAGCATGGAAATAGTATCATCCTCAGTATCAATAACAATTTTATATTGCCACTAAATAAAAATAGTATTATAGCTTCTCTAAATTGCTATCTTATTAAATAATATACGTAGCACTTATGAATATGCAACCATAAAAATATGATTAAATATGACAATTTTTTGGTTGCATTCTTAAAGTGACATAATATTAGCAATTAAAATATAGCACTAACAATACATTGCAAACTGACTGTAGAATATAATATAAAATTAAAAAAATACCAGTAAATAGTCAATTGTAGCATTTTTTAAATAAAGTTTTACTATAGAATGACATTTGGTAACATTAACTAACCAAAAATGCACCCCTCAAATGCTACTATAAATGATAATTGTATTAGTGAATGTTGTCGAAGACTTATCAGGCCATGAGTTTGTGATACATGTATATTTTTCCTTAACACTCTTTTGCAGTCAGGATACACACTTTATGAGCAAGTTTTCAGGCTGACTTTAAGGTGGGAATACATGTGCAGTGGAAAATGATGGGGCTGAGAATTATGATCAGGCATAAGGATAAAGGGAAAGCTCATGAAGACCCCATTCATAATTGAAAACGGGTTCATTTATGATTTGCCTGTTCAGAAGAAAAACTACAATGCTTTTGTTGTTAAATTAGTTTTCAGTCCAACAGAGATCACTTTCTTACCCCTTTATTTTTGTACCATCTCTTATCGAATGTCTTGTTATTTAGACATAATAATGGTGCAACAGAAATTGCATCAGTGCATTATTATTGTTATTAGTTATGGAGAGCATAACTAATGTTTTGAGCTTTAAGACTCTTTGTAGGATCTGTGATCTGGTTTCATTTGTTGCAATGAAACTTTTTCTGTGCTTTCTAAGTTAAGCATATGATTTGGCATCTTTGGTCTGGCTGATTGAATGACATATATGAACATCTTCGGCATCTGAAGCACACACCTGCATCCCAATGACTCATGTTGTTCAGATACTGCAAAGCCAATACAATAGTGTATTGCTGTGAACTTTTATGAAGCTGCATAATGTATGCATCTGTTCAACTTTGATGCTTCCCCTCCCCCACTTTCACTGACGGTATTACCATTATCAAAAATCAGAAACAAGCTAAGATAGATCTATGCTGCCACATAAGTTCATTAAATTTTAAAAATTTAAATGAAATGTTTTAGCCTTGTGTCATCCTGGATTGGTGGCTGTTTTGGGCACGATCCAATATATTCATTTGCAACCGGTACTATGTAAGTCAATGTACTCTTTCCAAAATATGCATCTTCCATCATTCTCTTTCTTCATAGGTCAATTGATGAGCAGTATGCTTATATCTGAAAGATATTTCTATCAAGCACAATTTGATTTGATAGAGTAGATTCATTTGCAAAGGCAAACAAAGAATTCGTGCAATTCATGTGCATGTTCATGAACCTCCAGATAAGCAACTAGGATGATTTGCAGTCAACGCAAAAGAACATCACACACGAAAGAACCCGAATAACAAACCAAACAAATGAACTGGAATAGTACTCGATCCGAAATTCCCTCATCATTAAATTCGCCACAAAAGATTCCTTTTTTTGACCTTCTTTCAACAAATGAACCTAACCTCAGTTTACTAAGCAAAGTGCTTTTGTACTCAGACACAAAACAAGTTCAAGATAGTGCCCAGTACAACCATATCGTTAGCACACAATCTAAGAAGAATGGGGAAATTTATTTGATATTCAACACACACTGACCACATACGATGGTTCCCATGATACATGATTAAATCTTCACAAAGTCATAATCCCACAGAACTAAATTTCAAAACTATGCAATGAAGTGAAGCAAATTACCTTCAGAATTTAACTACGGCACAAAATCTTGTGGCTGAAGAAAATGCTATGGTGGCTCATTGCACTCTATACACACAGTTATCATCTTCAGGAAAAAGTTTCAACAATCACAAATGAAGAAGTCATCCACTTAAAAAACATAAGCAGCAGATGGAAACTGAAAGCATAAATACACATTAACATTGATGCTAAGATATTGTAATACATTACATTATGATCAGCATCATAAGTACATCAAAAACTCCCATCACTTCAGTCACAAAAATTTCCCCATAGCACTGACAGTTGTGTATACATTGCAAAAGATAATTTCAGTTGTTATAACCAACAAAATGCAATCTTGAGAACTTCCTCCTCCATGTCAGCAAATTATTGTCACTGCTGGTCACACACATTTCTCAAAATGATCCTGCTTCATATTAATTATTGATAGTCTCATTACATATCAGTTATCCGTTAAATGACAGAAACATAAAGAACAAACAGACTGTACCATGAACAAAATTGACGTCGAACAAGGAAACGAGTAAGTTAGAAACTACGCACTGCTATAGTCCTCTGAGGTACAATCAAGGTTCGTGCTGTCAAATAGGCTTGTCGCAGCGGATGTTTCTACATCTTCAAGCAAATCCTGCGCATATATAACACACATTTATGACCATCAATCAATGTAGAAGCTCTCAAATTAGTAACTGTCAGGAAAACAATTATTAATTGTTATGAACTAAAATGTGTGAAACAATCGAAGGCATGCATAATGTTTCAGCAACATATTCAATAAGGTAAAGAATCACGTTCGTGGTGTCGAACAAACAAAATTAAATAGGAAGTGTTTTCTATGGAAATGATTCATTTTTACCCTATACAGGTGACTCTCAATTGCAATTTCTAACTGTTATAATTTCCCTACTCAACTAACGCAACTTGTATTATAGATCTCCCTTCAGCTTTAGAGTGACCAGATAAAAAATGAAGCATTAAAAAATATTGCTAACATTAACTGTTATTCAAGTTTATGTTATGATGATCTTTTTCATGGACAAACAGCAGATGCATATCCTGTTAGCCACCCCCGTCAATCATTTAATAAGGAAATGCACAATAGAATATATTTCGAAAACCTATAATTCAGTTAAGCTTACCAATCAAATAATCACGAATAAACAATTTTGGCCAAAACATCTCTATTAAGAGCTGCAGCGGCTGGATGAAGCCAATTTATTATGCTTTCTTCAAGGGACTTCTCATCACACCTAAACCAGATTAGAAGATGAAGGATTTGCCTTTCACAACTTTAGACATCAAAATAGTCACGTCAATAGTTAATATAATATTTTCTAAATGCATGTACTACATGAATAGTTCAGCAGCTGTTTTAAGATGAAATCGAAATTTTTCATCTTTAGGTTCAGAAGAATCTGCATGCGACCCTTCGCAAACTCAATGTTTCGTAGATGGAGTATTGGAGTATTGCAGCAACAACCCTGAATATTGCATCCTAAAAGAAGGAGACTTTTAGTAGAGATTTTCTATACGAAAAATTCATGTGAAAATATAACCAGATAATTACCTGCTCATCAGAATTCATACCAACAACTTCCATAGCTTTTCTAGTCTTAACGTACTCCTTAGACTCATCAACTCCATCCATGACATATTATTAGATTGATTAAGATAAGGAAACATTCTTGGATTTCCCAATTTGTACTTCTTCATATCCTGACAGCGAGCATAGTAATAAAATAAAATATGGATATCAGGCAGTTTATCAATCAAGATAAATCAATAAGAGAACTAATTTGACATGTAATTTAAGTTTTACATATAGTAACAGCTGGCTTAGGTTTACCCTGTCCAATTTTTTTTGTATTTTTTTCCTCTAATACAATGTCTGTTTCTTTAAATTAATTAATTACAGAAAGTAGAAAAAAAAAAAAAAAAAAGCTCCCATGGCATTTAGCCAAAAACGCAGAGGCTCTACTTTTCTAAGGCATATTACATCAATTTAAATTTGTCTCCACTAGCAAGGACTAATAGCCTATGATCTACACACGAGGATATAATTATACATGGTATGTCTTTGCATTAATCATATTGAACATATAATTGTGTGTCAACCTCCTAGTAGAAGCACTAGAATAAGTCCATGAATTATTAAGCTAGTGACAATGTCAAAAACTCAAAACAAAATTCATGATTACAGATCCACCTATCACACATGCAATTTTGATATTCGTGACTTGCAAACTACCACATATACAATTTTGATTGGTGGATCAAACTTAATGGATGTGCTGATATATCATCTACCAAGGACACTTCTACTAGCATACATGCCAATACCTTTGCGATATAGGGATTTAGGCAGTCTGTCCAACAATATTTCATTTCAATTTATCAAGTAAACTTCTTTCATTCCCAACTGTATAAAATAAGTACGTTATAGCAAAGGGGGAAAAAGAAGAAAAAAAAGAATCCCTGTATTTTCAAACCTAGGGGGAAAATATGAATGACAATAAGCCCTTGAAACAACAGAAAAGCATACATGCAGCCTTTCAAATATCTTGCACAAACCCGTTCAAAACTAAAATTTATATTCTCTACAACAAACTGCGTATAAACATTTCCATCCAACGTCAATTCAAATTTCAAAGCCACACAAACCTCAGCTTCTTCAATAGCATCTTCTCCCATGCCCCATGAGATACCATCAGCACGAGAAGCATCTACTCCTGCTCGTCGAAGTGAATCCTCTTGGTTTGCTATATCTCTGGTTGAATCTTAGATTCTCTAATTGGGTTCAAGTGTTTTTCCTGTGCAAAAAATAGCTTATACACTATAGCAAACCAAACATATTTGCAAATTATGCATGATACATTGATTGTGGCAATAAACTGGCAATATCATAAAAATAACTATATTTCTCACGCCAAAATGCTTTAATTCACCCTCTGTTACTCCTGCCCCCATCTAAATTTAAAACGTTAGATTATTAAAAGGGAACAGCACTAATAAATAGAGATACAAAATCCCCGTGTATTTATCTATCTATCTTAATCTATTAAAAATGGAGGGGAAAGATGGCATATAAAAGCAGCATCCTAGAAAATAAACGAAACTGAAGGTCAGTTAACAGGAAATAAAAAGAACCAACAATAATTAGAAGAATCAAAACCCTAGACCAGGAAATTACGCGTTGGACGACGTTTCTGAAGCAATAAATAAATTTAATCAAATAAATACTAAAATAAATAGATAATAAGAAGAATAAGAACAGAAGGAAGGGGCGTTATGCAATAATGAGATTCAGTTCTTGCGGGCTGGTGAAATTGCTGACGCAAGATTCGGTAGCGTTTGTCCGCTTTTGGGCCCTAACCACGTAGTTCCATATAATCACCGTTGCTTCTCTTTCGCTCGATCGTCTGTGGAGTCGTTGATTTTGCCTCGGAATCACTGGTGGAGGTCTGATTTTTTAGTCGGCTTGTGTTCGAAGAGAAGAAACTGCTGCAGTAATTTGATGGTTAAAATGATGCCGTTGCGTTTCGGGTAACCGGCTATAGAAGGGAGCCTCTTGCGTTGAATATTTTTGGTGACCGGCTTCAACCGAATAAACCAGTTTCAGTTTATCACAATTATGCTCACCTGGCATTTGTTTATTGGCCAACTAAGGCTGTAACTTACGTGAAATGTAACTTAGAGGGATCCCAAACTTTTTCATGTTGTTATTTCTTATATGGCAACAGTACGTGCTTGTTGCCATTCATAAATTTTAGACAATATGCATTATGTCGCCTCTTGCTACTTTGCAATAGTTTTGTTAGATTGCCAAACGTACTTGTTTTTTCTTTTTCCTCTATCATATATTAATTTTAATAATATAAACTTTTTAAACCTGCTGCATAAATATGTACAGTTTTTATACACTATTAATAACAAAATTTGTAAATATAAATAAATATAAATTCTAAGTACTAAAAATATATTCAAAGATCAAGTTCTAACATTTAAAGTACCAGCATCACAAGGATGAGTAAAATCATAATGCGTATTAAAGTTCTAGTTATCATAACAACAAATGAACTACCAACAACCAAGAGACAAGTTATAGCATCTTAGAGTTATCTTTTACCAAAAAAATAATAATAAAAAGATATAAATTTCTTCAAAGCTCAACACTACGAAGGACACTTCCAACAAAACAAAATTAATTCCTGCACAACAAAGTTCGGGATATGAAAATAAGCAAAATTTTAGAAGAACATAAATTAAGTGTATCAAGTAAACCATTCTTGAAAAAAAAATTCAACTTTATGTATATGTTGATTAACAAAGTATCATAGTGACATCACTTGCAACTCTTATCTTGTCTAAATAAATTTAATGCAACTCTTAGGCTAACAGAACTTCCCAAAGCTTCAAAATGGAACAATAACTAACATACTAAAAAGAGAGAGGAGAATAATTATATATCTTTAACTTTTATATCTTTTCATTTAATTTTATATCTTTTCATTTAACTTTTAACTTAAGAAAATAATATAATAAAAAACTAATACAGATTTAAATATCTAATTTTTTCGAATACATTTACATCATGATCTGAATCTGAATCCACACGGATTCTATCTTTAAGCATCCGAATATGCATTTTTTAAAGTGTCGATCTAGAATTTTCTGAATCTTTACGGATCGGAGTCGGATTCGAATATTTTTGCAGGAATTGTTGAGCACGCGTGGATGACTTTGCTTTTCCTTTTGTTCCCCTACCATACTAATATTTTTGCAGGAATTGTTGAGCACGCGTGGATGACTTTGCTTTTCCTTTTGTTTCCCTTCCATACTAAGCCACCGGACAAGGACAACAAAGTATTCTCACTTTTCCTCTTTGAATAAAATAATATTTGTCATGTAATAATTAAGTCAAATAAAGCACGAGATGCTTTGCCAAAAATTCTACAAATACATGTCTACCAAAATTTAATGAGTATACAAGTATTGTCAGGTGCGAGCGTTCGAATTTTTTTGCTGTTAAATTATGTGGTTTAATATAATTATTTTATAATGTACTATAAAATTATGGGGCTGAATAGTATCTGCGTGTGTAAAATGTAAAATAATAATAATAATTCTTTAGTGAGGATATTTTGATTTTAATAAAGTGAGAATGCTAATAATAAATTTTAAAAACGCATATTTCTATATATTAATAGACAAGAACCACTCTTTCAGAAATGTGAAAGTAGTGGTTCGAACCCCCACAGATATATTGCGGGGATTTAATTTAAATTTTTTTTCTTAATACTTGAGTAAATGTTAAAGTCCCTCGAATAATAGAGAGAGTTAAAATCTGGGCGGTGCTATATATAAAATTTGACATAAACTAGTCCCCAGTTATTGTTTGATTATTAATATCAATTATAATATCATAAAATATGTTATAATTTAAATAATAGTCTCATGTAATAAAAAAAGAAAAAGACAAGAAAACATAATTTTTAATATATTAAAATTTGTATTTTTTTAATATTTTAGTTACATCAAAAAATGATATCTCATATCTCATATCCATAAGGATTATGAAATGACAACTGAAATAATAATAAACCCGTAGGATGTATTAACTTATTTTTTTATTATTTTCTCAACTAAAGATTAATTCATGCGATTTTAACGTTAATATTACCAGGGCTATTTGGTGGGATCTTGAATTGTCTGCACTGCCGTTATTGACCCGAAGTAAAGTGAGGATAGCAGACAAGGGTAGCAGCCAGCTGCAGCCTGCCTGAGGTCTGTATCTATAAATCACCCCTCAAAGCTTCAATCACAAAACGCAAAAAGGAGCGCCAAAAAGAAAAAAAAACACTATAAGAAACAATGGATTCGGAAACACAATTACCCAAACACAATATTATATATGAAGAAGAAGGAGAGAGCTATTCACATGCCATGCAGCTGGCAATGGGCCTAGTGCTGCCCATGGCAACCCAGGCAGCTATTCAGCTTGGCGTTTTTGAAATCATAGCCAATGCTGGCAAACTGTCGGCTCTAGAGATCGCAGCGCAGTTACAAGCGCAAAACGTAAAAGCACCAATGATGCTAGACAGAATGCTTAGGCTTCTGGTCAGCTACCGTGTGCTTGAGTGCTCTGTTTCTGGTGGCGAGAGGCTGTATGGTCTCACCCCCGTGTCCAAATATTTTGTTAGTAATGAAGATGGAGCCTCGTTGGGTCACTTTATGGCCTTGCCTCTTGACAAGGTCTTCGTGGAGAGCTGGTACAATATTATTATTATTATTATTATTCTTTTTTTCTCGTTTTTGGGTGTAATCTATAAAGTAGTCAATTTAATTAATTTAAAAAATGCATGTAGGTTGGGACTGAAAGATGCAGTTATGGAGGGAGGAATACCATTCAATAGGGTGCATGGAATGCACATCTTCGAGTACGCTTCGGGAAACCCCAGGTTTAATGAAACTTATCACAAGGCAATGTTTAACCACTCAACCATAGCCATGAAGAGAATCCTGGAACATTACAAGGGCTTCGAGAACGTTGAGCGACTTGTCGATGTTGGAGGAGGCTTTGGTGTCACCCTCAGTATGATCACTTCCAAATATCCCCAAATCAAGGCTGTTAACTTTGACTTGCCTCATGTTGTGCGAGACGCTCCCTCCTACCCTGGTGCGTGTGTGTGTGTGAGTGTGTATTCGTCCCTCGCTTTGCCTCGGGGTGCTGCTTCTTCTTTCTTAGAGGGAGGGGCTGTCCATCGCGCTTTACTTGGGAGTATGATTCTCATATCCAGAGTGGTTAATTAATTTGTAAATGTTGCAGGCGTGGACCATGTGGGTGGCAACATGTTCGAGAGCGTTCCAGAAGGAGATGCCATTCTAATGAAGGTAGGTAGTTTTGAAATTTACCAATCACGTGTATGAATTGAAGGCATATATCAGTGATCATTGTTTTTCTTTTTTAAAGTTGTTCTACTAAGTACGTGTAATTAATATGGGAATTTGCAGTGGATACTTCACTGTTGGGACGATGATCACTGCTTGAGGATACTGAAAAATTGTTACAAAGCCGTTCCAGATAACGGGAAGGTAATTGTAATGAACTCGATAGTTGCAGAGATTCCTGAGGTTAGCTCTTCCGCAAGAGAAACCTCCCTTTTGGATGTACTTTTGATGACTCGAGACGGCGGAGGAAGGGAACGAACCAAAAAAGAATTCACAGAATTGGCAATTGCTGCTGGATTTAAACGTATTAATTTTGCATCTTGTGTCTGTAATCTCTACATCTTGGAGTTCTTCAAGTAGATTTTACGGAAACGTTATGAGTGCTCATGGAGAAATATTTATACACACGCAACGAATAGAGAATGAAAATGAAATAATGCTCCTAAAGTACCCTAAGGCTGCTCCATCAGATTTTACGTATTTGTTGTTACAAAACGGTGTGAATTAATGAGTTGTTTTGCACTAGAATAAGGAATATGGTGCGGCTACAATATGTTTATCTTTCAGTTTTTGGCTTCATTATTATAATAAAATAAATTACGTGTTGTCAAAAATAAGAATCATCTGCCACTCTCTATGCCACATAAAATATAAATTAATTCTAAGAATCAAGCAACAACAGTGAATGAATTTTTTTCCAAATCTTCAATTTGATGCATAGTGACAACCGGCAGCTTGCAACAACAGTGCAAATAGAAACTGACAAGTGCCAACTACGATTGCTTTGTTCAAAGTTGTTTCCGCAGAATCTACAGTATGTCTGGTGGTGCAGACACAAGAAAAATACAAAACTTAAGGCATTTTCTTAGCTTTTTATTTGAGCTGACAGTCGAATTATTTTTTGTGCAGCTCTAACCAGTGGTTTTGACATTATCAATATGGCGACCATTATTTTTTATATTAATTTTACTTTCTTGTTTAAATATGCAGCTTCTTGATTATCCCAACAATCCACGCGTAAGTCAATAAATATACTCTTTGGATCTCGCTTAAGTCGACATACTAACATGCTTCTCGCTCGTGTAAATCAATAATAACACTCATTTTTTCTTAATTTGTCCATGATGCACATTAGATTTTGTGACAATAAATAATTGCAATTTTCTAATAAGATTTAATCCACCAAAATATCTATAATCTAACGATAAATTTTATTTCATTATCAAAAACAACACAATGCCAAACAGTTGCCAGGAGAACACGCCAAAGCTCGAGGTTTCGCCGGACACAATGCATTAATATTTTGTGGACATTTTGTCACAAGGCGATATATACAGATCAATTGCTTAGAATATTCAGTTTCAAGGCAATTGGATCTGCGTGTATTTTTTATATGGCATCGGAAACTTAAGACAAATAGAACCAAGGAACTGTTGTTGTATGTGTGACTGACTCATCAAACAAGTTAATGCTTAGTGTTTAACTTTGGATTAATAAGTATTATCAGTTTTTATTTTTTCCGAGTTTGCTTAAATATATATATTTATGTATAAGCCACCGGTTCAGGAGTAGTATTTTTTTTCTTTAAAAAAAAAATAGAATGATACTTTAATCCCTCTAATATCCATGATAGACTTTTGACACTCATTTCGTCCATTATATCTAAAGAAAAACAGGAAAATAACACTCATTTGGTCCATGATATTAAAAGAAAATAGAAAAGTACACCATTAAATAATATATAAGGCACTTCCACATATAAAGTGATTGTCTGAGAGCTCTAGTAATTAAATCTAATTAATTTAAATATTAAAATATAATTTTTGCCCTTAAACAACGTGTTTTTTCTATCATTCTTTGAATACTAGAGATGAAATGGTAAAAATAAATTCTAAGAGGGACTGAAGTATTACTCTCCCTTGTTTTTTCAACACAAATTTTTACGAGAAATTTTAACCCTTAAAATTAATCATAATTCTCCCAATAGCTAAGTTATTGCCCGTATAGATTCTTTTATTAAAACCAAAAGTTAATCTCCAACAAGTCTCATCACTTGTTATTAATTATATATTATCTCTATCATATTTTCTAATTCTCCACATTATTTAATATTTTCTATTTGACAAAATGATTATACAAGTATATAATTACATAAAATTCTCATTCTAAAGAAAACAAGGGAGATTCCCACTTTTTTCTTAATCGATTGTTTTCGTTTTTATCGCTCACTTAATTTTTTATGGTTTTTATAATACGCAATTTATCACAGTGAAAAAAAAAAGTTTCTTTTCATTAGAAATTCTGGAGTAACAGGATGTACTAAAAAAATCATAAGAGTAAATAATTGGTGAAATTCGAAAACATTAGGAGAGGGACGAGCAAATAACCCGTCAAAGTAGGAAAGATCATTAGGGAATTGCCTGCCTTCAGCCAGTAATACAGCATTTCTGAAGAAGCCTACTCCAAACTCAAAATTGGATTGATTCTATTGTTCCGCACACCAACAAGATAGGAATATGGTCGTTTTTTATTATGTTCATTGTATTGTTGATCTTATCGTCATGATTCTTGACCATTCTTTACACATGCTAAATCATTTGCCGGGTCAGTTATGATTGCTTACATGTCAAATTAATGCCTCAGCAGCTCCCTTCTGTGCATGCTTGATGATGATGATTGCTTGGATAACCTTTCAGTATGACATTTCAACGAACATTTAATTAAATTCATCAAACAACCTTGTCTATCTAACAATAAGGTTCATGGCGGCAAATTATCATTTTTCACCTCATGAGTCACGAGATTGGAAATCAGCATGTCGTTACCCACGATTGAGAATTTTTTTTAAAAATCCAGTTATCACATCTGACTTTTAAATTTTATTTGGAGCCGTTTATAATATAATCAATAGAAATCTTTAATGAGAGAAAGCAGCAGCGTTACTTTAACGGATCTGTTATTGTGAGTAGTAAAGTCTTTAATGAGAGAAGATAGTGTGGAATTTTCTAGACTTTAATTGCGTTCTTAAGTTATTAAGGTCTTGGTTTAGTGGTGGACTAAGAGGACATGGATTCAGGTCACAATAGATTCCCTCCCACGAATTCATATAAGGTATATATATCTCTCTAAATACTTTTGGAAGTATATATAACTTTTTAGTAGACCACTGAATTATAAGTATAAATTTAAGTTAATAGTAGATAATAAGTTGTAACAACTTTATTTCTTTTTAGAAAAAAAAAAAAAAAAAAGCCTTCCCATTGCTCTGACAATCCATGCAGCAATATT
Organism: Murraya paniculata; assembly: GCA_030449075.1. Classification (NCBI taxonomy): domain Eukaryota; kingdom Viridiplantae; phylum Streptophyta; class Magnoliopsida; order Sapindales; family Rutaceae; genus Murraya; species Murraya paniculata. The sequence continues at coordinate 244,839 of JAEVFN010000015.1, read as the reverse complement.
TGTGTTTATTAAAAGTTGCATGACTATGAAGCTTTTCAATATCAACACTTGAATTAAAACTCTGATCGGCATGGTACTTATCTTGGCGGCTTTGGAAATAATTGGGACGTCCTTGGGGATTAGTATATAATTCATTTTTTTTTCTTTCTGAGGCGATAGGCCATATTACTAGTTATTGAAAATGCTATTGCCAGAGGTTGGAATTATTCATGGCTTGAGGTTATGATTCAATTCTCGTTGTTACTTATTTTCTAATCTCAAGTTGGATCCTCCATGGATATTGCGTAATCATTGGAATTAATTAACAACTGCATTGTGGTGAATATCATGCACTTCAAGATCACTCGTACCGTGCGAGGAGAGACCAATGTTGTTGCTAATCGATTAGCTAATCTCAGTGTTCGATTGCAGCTCGCTAACTTGGTCGGTTAGATCTTTCATCATCAGATATTGTTAGTCTTCTTTGAAAAGATGTTAATGGATTTTATATTAATTAGGGTTTTCTTTTTAATTTATTAACTAAACTATTAGAACATGTTTTTGTTGCTCTCATGTGCGTGGTGGAGTGGATTTTAAACAGTTTTATTTGGCTGAAATCTTAGGGGAGGTAAGGGGTTAGAAAATTGAATTTGCACTTTGCCATCCTTTTATCTTGATTAAAAATAAAAAAATAGGCTTTTTGTTTTGTGGATGCAATTTAATTGAAATAATAAACCTCTCGGATTAGAAATAAGTGATTTGATGTTCAAGCGTCCCACATGAGTGGGGAAGAAATTTTTTTGACATTGGACTAAACAATAATACTAAAAAAAAAAAGGCATTTCGATTTATTCGAGTTGTGCTTTTGAGTCAGAGACTCAGGTCAATTTCATAACGTTATAGTTTTTAAAATAATTGTTATTGGTTGTTTTGTAAAACTAATTAGGTGTGAAGGAGATCAGTAAAATGTTTGGTAAAATATAGTTTTAAAAGTGTCTGAATTTTAAAAGCGCCTGAATTTTAAAAGCAATTGTATCTTTTAGTAAATTTTATTGTAAAACTGCTGTAAGAATTTAAGTGACAGCATTTAAATATAATGTTGAATAAAATTTATTTAGATATTTATAAATATATATAAAATATTTTTTATTGTATATATAATAATTAATAACCAAAATAAATATTTATATTATTATTTTTTAAAATTTTCTTATCTGAATATAATTAGCAATAATAATAATCTCTTTAAAGTTTTTGATTTTATTTTTAAATAATAAAGATAATTTTAGACTTTTATAATATATATGATGATATATGTGAAATTGTATTGAGTATAATACTTGTTTTTAAAATTAAATTTAAAAAATTAATGATTTCTTATTTTTTAAAATTTTTATTATAAAATAAAGTGATTTCATAAAAAAATTATGGGACATTAAAGTTAATATTTAATCTTTTAAAATTCCATGGGGCCTCACTAGTGAAGCTTCCTCAACTACTTTGGATTAAAAATATATATCCGATAAGATATTTTAATATTTTTTTAATAAAATGATTACTCGATTATTATCCACGTCTTCATATTTGTCGTTCACTGCTCCCACAGCCGGCACAAGGCAGCAGCCACAAATTTATTGCCATCTATCTTCTTCCTGATTGAAAAGTCAAAAACTTTTAAAATTAATAGTTTATTACTCCATTGTAAACCTGTAAATTGCTTGCTCATGATTAAAAGGGGAACTTTTACGTCAACAATTTTCCCTTTTAGAGTTCAATCTTTTAACTAATTGAAAATAAGAGTCATATGATCACCCCAAAATAAATAAACTTTCAAATTTTGATTATTAAATATCCATTTTAATATTTTTCACTCAGTCCAAGACAATTAGTAGTAGGCAGCTGTTGAGTTACAGCAACGCCCTTAATATTAATGCTTTAAAGGCTTATAACCATTGACCATCATAATTGATTAACCAGCTCCGTTACAGTTTTGCTTTTTTTTTTTTTTTGGTGATTATATCTGTTTTCCTATTTACTACTAACAATTATTATTATAATAAATTTTTATTACACTTTTTTATTTTACATCTAATAACGCAAAAAAGCCTAAGTTAAAATTTTCTCTTAATGCCATAAAAGCTGTTGAGCGGGGCCCGACTCCGCTTCATCCCATTCCATCTGTAACTTGTTTCTATTATGATCTAAAATGAATGCAAACATATGGGGAAGGGAATGGGAGGGAAACAGATAAACAATTATTGATAGGTGGCTGAATATATAGTCAAAAATGTCGTTCTAATTTCTTGAATGTAGAATACAAGAAAAGCAATGAAGACCAACAAGAATTAGCAATTTTGATATAAAAATTTTAGAAAGCAGGCAGAAATTCATATTTTAATAGTGAGTTGAATATGTAACTAAAATGACAATACATCTGAATTTTCAAATCATAAAAAGAATATTTTTCTTCTTCACAACGTTTAAAAGATAACAGCTATTAGAATGGTGATTGAAGACTTGGATAGAGAACCAGAGAATATAAATTAGACAACGAAGAGAAAATGATAGTAACATTAATAATTTATCTCTTTTTTAAAAATTTATAAATATTGGAGGCAGTGGCGGACCCAGATAATTGAATTAGGGGGGTTTGGTTAAAAAAATTATTTAATTTGAGTTTTTTAAACTTCACTCGAACACATTTTAAGTTTTATAAATTCAAATTTCATTATTTTTTTTAAATTTTAAATAATAATTGTAATAAATTATTTATTTTACATGCATGAAAGTATTTTTTTCTAAGCAATTTTCATCAAATATTTAAAAAATCAAAATACTGTAGCTATGGAAATTTGAACTAAGGTTTTAAAAATTATTAAATAGTACTTTTACCACTGAACTACAGGTCTTTTATGATATAAAAAATGTGTCCAAATTTATTTTATTTAACTCATTCAGAAAGGTTTGTGGTACATTTTAAAAGAAAAATTAATAGTCCTCCTAGGCCTTAACTAGGTCCGCCCATGATTAGAGGGATCCTTAACTAGGTCCGCCCATAATTGGAGGGATATTGAAAAGAGAGAAACATAAATTTTTATTTTTAAAAATTTTTTAACATTTAACACCATGTGTCCACCTATTATTACAACCTCAAATGTAGAGAAAAATTTCTGGAAGAGCTTACCCTTGCTCTGCTATATCTCTATAAATGAACCGGTCAAGCTTCAGTCATAATACGCCAAGCAAAAGCAATATTAATCAACCAAAAACAAAGCAAAGAAGCAATGGGTTCTTTATCGGAATATCAACAACCCGCTCAGAAAAAACATGAAGAAGAAGAAGGAGAGAGCTATTCACATGCCATGCAGCTGGCAATGGGCCTAGTGCTGCCCATGGCAACCCTGGCAGCTATTCAGCTTGGCGTTTTTGAAATCATAGCCAAAGCTGGCAAACTGTCGGCTCTAGAGATCGCAGCGCAGTTACAAGCGCAAAACGTAAAAGCACCAATGATGCTAGACAGAATGCTTAGGCTTCTGGTCAGCTACCGTGTGCTTGAGTGCTCTGTTTCTGGTGGCGAGAGGCTGTATGGTCTCACCCCCGTGTCCAAATATTTTGTTAGTAATGAAGATGGAGCCTCGTTGGGTCACTTTATGGCCTTGCCTCTTGACAAGGTCTTCGTGGAGAGCTGGTACAATATGATTATTATTATTCTGTTTTTCTCGTTTTTGGGTGTAATCTATAAAGTAGTCAATTTAATTAATTTTAAAAATGCATGTAGGTTGGGATTGAAAGATGCAGTTATGGAGGGAGGAATACCATTCAATAGGGTGCATGGAATGCACATCTTCGAGTACGCTTCGGGAAACCCCAGGTTTAATGAAACTTATCACAAGGCAATGTTTAACCACTCAACCATAGCAATGAAGAGAATCCTGGAACATTACAAGGGCTTCGAGAACGTTGAGCGACTTGTCGATGTTGGAGGAGGCTTTGGTGTCACCCTCAGTATGATCACTTCCAAATATCCCCAAATCAAGGCTGTTAACTTTGACTTGCCTCATGTTGTGCGAGATGCTCCGTCCTACCCTGGTGCGTGTGTGTGTGTGAGTGTGTGTTCGTCCCTCGCTTTGCCTCGGGTTGCTGCTTCTTCTTTCTTAGAGGGAGGGGCTGTCCATCGCGCTTTACTTGGGAGTATGATTCTCATATCCAGAGTGGTTAATTAATTTGTAAATGTTGCAGGCGTGGACCATGTGGGTGGCAACATGTTCGAGAGCGTTCCAGAAGGAGATGCCATTCTAATGAAGGTAGGTAGTTTTGAAATTTACCAATCACGTGTATGAATTGAAGGCATATATCAGTGATCATTGTTTTTCTTTTTTAAAGTTGTTCTACTAAGTACGTGTAATTAATATGGGAATTTGCAGTGGATACTTCACTGTTGGGGCGATGATCACTGCTTGAGGATACTGAAAAATTGTTACAAAGCCGTTCCAGATAACGGGAAGGTAATTGTGATAAATTCGATAGTTCCAGAGATACCTGAGGTTAGCTCTGCCGCAAGAGAAACCTCCCTTTTGGATGTACTTTTGATGACTCGAGATGGAGGAGGAAGGGAGCGAACCAAAAAAGAATTCACGGAATTGGCGATTGCTGCTGGATTTAAGGGTATTAATTTTGCATCTTGTGTCTATAATCTCTACATCATGGAGTTCTTCAAGTAGATTTAATATCTTTAATTGTTGTTATAAAAGTGGTTGGGATTGTGTTGTCTGTTTACCATAATAAGGGACATATATACTGTGCTACAATATTACGTATTGTATCCTTTTACCCGGCCCTGAGTTGGGAGGTAAGTGTCTCGTCCTCCCCGGGGGCCAAGATCTATATAAAGCGAGGGAAAGAGTACAGATGTGCAGCAGAGAAGGTAGGGCGATGGAGTGAGCCCCTTACCCAAGATGGGAGGTTTACTATAATAAGGAACATATATACTGTGCTACAACATTACGTATTTTAATTTTTCCCTATGTATTTGGGTTAATGTGTCTTCATTGTTGTATTTCCTTGAGTATCTGTTTTTGTTTTTATTTCAATGACTCCTTTTACCATTCTGAGATAAACTGGACTCTCGTGAAAGGAAAAACAAAATGAATTAGGAAAAAAGAAACTTGAGATTCTTTTTCCTTAAAAGAAACTTTAAAGTCATAAACTCATGAACGAACTTTTCTATTTAAGTTGTTCAGGGCCTTCAAAATAAGGAATGAAAGGCAAAGGGAATATTGACTAGTTACAAACATGTATTTAAAAGGATAGAAGTACATCACAGGAGTTTCAATTACTCTGGTTAGGAACTAATGCCAACAGAAGAAGCATTATTGTTTACATCCTCATACTCAAATTAATGCTGCAAGATATTCTCTTCAAAAAGTGAAATTTTACCTCATCATCTCAGCAGCGGTACGATTCCTTTGGTTTCCTTCAGCTGCTCCCTATTATATCCTTGTATGTGTCTTTTATTTTCTGTATTAATGCTTCCCTGAAATTTTATAACCATGTGTTAAACTTCACCCGAGGAAGACGGGAAAATTTCTTAGAACTACCAGAAACAATTCAAATGACACTGGAAAAATATGCTTCAGTCGAGTTCATAAGATGTAGCAAAATCTGCAATTACCTGTCTGGTTTGAAGACCAGGTTCTTGTATGCAAACCACTGTACAAGAAAGAAAGTGGACACATGAGAAAATAGGAGAGAATAAGAATTTCTACATGTATAAGTTAGTTTCTAATTCTATATATGCATTCAGTAACAAAATCTTTCTAACTTTTCCAACTTACCCCGGTGTAGCCAATGCCCACAAGCTCGAGAACTCCAGGAACTAAAGGAAGCCTATCAATTGCCTGTTACAAAAGAGACCAGTTTTTCTAGTTCATGTTCGGGAATTGAATTACATGTAGAAAATAACACGACAAAATTATCTCACATGAATTGCGAAAGGGGTTGGTGGTGAATTTTAAGCTTAGAATTGAGAGAGGATGAAGATCTCTTACCACTAGTATTAGAACTCAGTTTCAGCAATAATCTCAATAGGATTTAAGGATGTCTATGCTCAAGGGTCGATGTGTGAGAGGAAAATTATTAGGGTTATCTTAAATTGATTGTGGAAGTAGCTGGCAGTGAGTTTATAAATATGACGAAAAGTCTAACCCTAAGACCGCCAAATAGTACAGAGAGAAAATGCACAAGGGGAATCTGACCGAAATCATTCCCGTAGAGACCCATACTGCAATAGCAACAGTTACAGCAAGTGATGTCACTGCATACTTATCTTCAACTTTGTCCCACTGTACATTCCGGATATAAAATTATAAAATCACAATTAGAAAAAAGAAAAAAAAAAGACAAAACAATTAATTAGTGACCTGATCAATAAAAGAGAGCAACCGGTAATCAATAAAATGTGAAAACTTACAGCTTCTTGCACGGTCTTGACAATCTCTGGCAGCTCAGTTGCAGCAACTTCAGCTGGAGCCTCCCCTGTTGCCATAGCCATGACATTGCGGGCAATCTTTCGACCTGAGAAATACCAAGACCGTGTTATTATGACTAGATGGGTATATAGTGCATGTATCAGCCATCAGGTGAGGTGACTTGACTCACAATAAGTAGTTGCCTTCCAAGGGCGGCTTTGAGAGGGAACAGGCGGTGGTGGGAGTGCAGGAAGAGATACACATTGTGTTGAGGCAGGAGCTGACTGGCGAGGGGCCTTGGCATCAACAAGAGTTGAGGAGGAAGAGATTGATAGTGCGCTGGATGCCATGGCCACAGATTCTGTGAGAAGACAGAGGAGGCAAAATTTGTAGAAAAAGGTTGCAAATAATTATTAATTAGTTTTGTTGTGATTTATTGTGTTCTCTTTTCCCTTTTTTTTTTCTTTTTTTAATTTCTAAATTCTGGTTTTAGTTTTGTGGGGTGTGTTTGATAATTCTAACTTGGGAATGTGGAGATGCTTCTTCTTCCAAGTTTGGATCAAGATAGCCACTCATTTGTTTGATCCAGATAGTGCTGACATGGAAGTTGGATAGGCATTTTAAGGTGTTCCATTGGATAGGCTGCTCCAGGTAGGACCTCTGTTCTCTTCTGTTGGTTCCAAAAAAAAAAGGAAAATCGACCGTGTTATTGTTATCTTTCTTTATAACAGGGTAACATCACCCGCCTTTGCAATAACGAGTTGAGGAGTAGTCCGTGAATTTGAGCAGATAGCGAAATATTTCGCAACAGGGTAAATTGAAATCAAGCAAAATAGGTCACTACAAAGAAAATATCTCCGTGGGTTCTTGATGGCGATTGAAATATGAGAACGTTGTCATGGGCACTTAAATTTGTCAAAAACGGAGGCTAAATTGGCACGCGTATGTACGCTCAATAAAAGTCCACCCAACAACAGGGTGCACTCAGCGACAAAATATCTAATACAACTAGCAACCAGTAGTGCGCTCAACAACGGATGTATTAAATAATTGTAAGCCTCAACGCAGATGCTTATAAGCTCGGCCCAACTCTAAAAATTTCCTAGCAACTTGCATGCACTTGTAACTTCCTAAAACTTTCCTCGCTTCTCTACACATGTGTTCTAACAACTAGAAGATATTTACGCAACTTGCTAGAAGCTCTATGAACTAGCCTGGCAACTGTACAAATACCCTATGGCACTTGCCATTTTTGCTCACCATACAACCAGACACAACACGCCATACACACAAGCAACTCAACCACTCTTGTAAAAAGTTCTCTTATATATTTTCTCTTTTATGTAATAAAATTATATTTGGTCTCATTGCTCTCTCTTTTCTCTAGCATTATTGCAAGCATTCTTACTTGGCTAGCTTGAGAAGTTATCTAGGCTTACTGAGCAACTTTTGTGCTAGAAGTTTTTTAAGTGCTGCACGAGTTGTTGCACAGCAAAACTCATCCTGTGACAAGTGGTATCCGAGCAAAGGTTTGCACCCACACAATCTGGCTCATGAGCAATGGTCAATCCTCCGATTCCTAGCACATCACAAGAGGGCATTGGCGGTGTGGAGCCATTGGAGCAACTCGTGGCCGTGAGGAGGGAGGCACACACCCGAAGTCCCATGGTAAGTCGAAGGTTGCTTCTGTTGATGTCTTGGACCCTTGCATCGCCACGCTCGAAGCTTCAACATCTGCAACTCAAGACACTGTCAAAAGTTTAGAAGTAAGGGTTGATGGTGTCAAGGGCGAGTATGGCGAATTCACAGTATCTACTGAGACCCTCATGCAAGACTACGCTCACTCCCTCGCAGGGAAGTTTCGAGCATTGCATGATGAGTTGATGAAATTGCGTAGCTTCATGCAAAGCGAGCTACGAGTGATCCGTTTAGAGGTTGATGAGGTCCGCTCGGATTGGGCGTGGCACAAGCGCTCACTCACATCTAGCCCGGCTTCCATAAGTACTAGTGATATGCCCCCAATCGACGTGCCAAAACCAAACACCTACAATGGTGTACACAATGCCACAGTTATTGATAACTTCTTATTTGTGCTAGAACAATGCTTCGATGCTATGGGTATTCAAGATGAGGCATCAAAGGTAGGCACAGTGCCTACGTTCCTACGAGGCTACGCACAACTATGGTGGCTGCAGAAGCATGGAGAAATGGGTAAAGGCATATGCGCCATCAATACATGGGCTAAGTTCCAACGAAAACTCCGCAAAAACTTTGCCCCAAGCAATGCGTAGAAGAAAGTATGAGCGCGCTTACGTTGGCTCAAGCAAATAGGTAGCGTCTGTGACTACATCAATCAGTTCACTGCCCTCATGCTTGAGATCACCGACATGTTCAATAAAGACTCTCCCTTCTACTTCCAAGATGGTCTCAAGGATTGGACTAAGGCGAAACTCGATAAGAGTGACATACAATCTCTTGATGATGCCATCATCATTGTGGAATCACTTGCCCAAAGACAAGAGGCCTAATCACGGAAAGGTAAGGGAGAGGGTCGAAAGGACAAAGGCCATAACTGCAAGGATTAGGGATAGAAAAAGCCTCAAAGCGGCAAGAGTAGGCAAAGAAAAGCAGAGAAACAGTCGTCCAAGCCTCAAAACCCATGTTTCATTTGTAATTACCCACATTACGTATGTAACTATCCAGAGAAAAAGTCACTAAACACCATCACTACACAGCTCAAGGGCCACTCCACACTATCGACACCTTGGCGCACTTAAGAGCCACCCGCCTGTACCCACAAAGAAAGGGTTGTATATGAGTGCGACCATTAATGGCCAAGTCATGCGTGCGTTGTTAGACACCAGAATGACACAATTTTATTTCGGAAGAGGAGACTAAGTGCCTAGACCTTAAAGCGACGAAGGAAAGAGGCACCATGAATGCGATAAACTCACTTGCCAAGCCCATTGTGGGCACCGCGCAAGGCGTACGTGTAACAGACGGAACGTGGAGCGGAAAGCTCGATTTGTTCATCGTGCCCATGGACGACTTTAAGATGGTCCTTGGCATGGAATTCTTCGACCAAGTTCATGCTTTCCCGCTACCAACCATAAACTCCCTAATCATTGTCGACGGAAGTATAGCGTGCATGGTTCTCGCTGAGCACTCCAAGATCGTAAACAAGATGCTCTCAGCCATGCATTATAAGAAAGCTTTCTAGAAAGACCCAAGCTTCTTGATCTCTATCCGAGAATTGAATGATGGAGAAGATCGTGGAGACTCGCCAAGTCAAGTCCTTCTGCTCATCCGAGGTGTCCTCGAAGAGTTCAAAGGCGCCATGCCTTCGAAGCTTTCGAAGAAGCTCCCACCTCGACGAGAGGTAGATCACAAAGATCGAACTAGAGCAAGGTGCTAAACCACTAGCCTTGGCGCCTTACCGCATGGCACCACCCGAACTTGAAGGTTATCTCTGCCTCCTTATTCTCTTGAACCGCACCAAGCCCTTCGAAGTCCACATGGATGACTCCAACTTCGCCATTGACATAGTACTTATGCAAGAAGGCCACCCTATAACATTCGAGAATCAGAACCTAAATGACACGGAATACCGTTACACTGTCCAAGAGAAGGAAATGACTCCAATCATCCATTGCCTACGAGTGTGGCGACACTGCTTACTTGGCTCACACTTCGTGATCTTAACAAATAACGTCTACTTCCAAACGAAAAAGAAGCTGAGCCCCAAGCAAGTAAGATGGTAAGACTTTCTTGTAGAATTCGACTATAGACTTGAGTACAAGCATAGAAAAGCTAATGTCGTAGAAGATACCTTAAGTCATAAACCAGAGTTGGCAACACTTAGCATGAGCCAACTGAGGTCTAACCTTGTCTCACGAATCAAAGAAGGTCTCCAAAAAGACCCACTCACGAAAGACTTGTTGGGAAAAGTTCTAGAAGGCAAAACAAAGAGATTTTGGCAAGAGAAAGACATCCTCCTCACCAAAGGAGATAGATTGTTCGTGCTTAGGTGGGAAAACTTGCAAAGATAAGCAATCAATGAGTGTCACGACTCGAAGTGGGCTGGTCATCCTAGAGTTGATAGCACACCCGCACTAGTGCAAGCCTTGTAATTTTGGCTACATGTAACAGACGACATTGAGGTGTATATACAGACTTGTCTTGCATGTCAACAACACAAGACAGACCACCAATTTTCGGGAAGATTACTGGAGCCATTTCCAATACTATCAAGGCCATGAGAGAGTGTCACCATGGACTTTATCTCAACCCTACTTAAGTCCGATGGGTGCGGAAGCATCATGATAATTGTCGGCTACTTCAGCAAGTACATGACTTTCATCGTTGCACCTACCGATTGCAAAACAGATGAAGTTGCCTAACTCTTCATCAAGCACATTGTGAAGCTATGGAGAGTTCTGAAAAGTATTGTGAGTGATCAAGACCCATAATTCACAGGATGCTTTTGGACGGAGCTATTCAAGTTGTTGGAAACCGACCTCAAGTTCTCAACAAGCTTCCATCCACAAATCGATGGGCAGACTGAGCGCATTAATAGCCTACTAGAGATGTATCTGAGGTATTATATAAACGCTCATCAGCGAGATTGGGCGAAGTTGTTGGATGTCACCCAATTATAATACAATCTTCAACGGAGCAAGACTACAAGCAAGAGTCCATTCGAGATCATCATGGGATTCCAGCCCATGATGCCTAATGACATAGCCTTGACCTACAAAGGAAAAAGCCCAGTAACTCACAAGCTCGCCTGCGAGTGGCATGAAGAAGCGGACATCATGCGAGCCTCACTCGACAAAGCCGCACTGAGAATGAAGAAGTGGGCTGATTCAAGGAGACACCACATCAAATACAAGGAAGACGATCAAGTCATAGTCAAACTCCTACCCTAACTATTCAAGACTTTGTAGAAAGTCCACAAGGTGTTAGTGAGGCAATACGAGGGGTCTTTCCAAGTTGGATGATGTGTCGACAATGTCCCGTATCCACTCCAACTTCCGTTAAGACTTAAGATTTATTTGGTCTTCTAGGTGAGTCTGCTCAAGCCATATCATAGAGATGCACAAGACTCAAGCTGCTGAGAGTCAAGACGTCCTCCAACTACCGTCATTACTGTGTACGACAAAGATGTGGGGTACAACCCTGCTAATGGAGTCATTCGAAGAAAGAGCGTATCGGCTGACAATGAGTACTCAATGAAGCAAAAGAACCTCTCCGAAAGTAAAGCAACTTGGGAACATAAAGAAGACTTATGGCAATTCACAGAGCACATCCAAAGGTTCAAGCACGAGGACAGAAGCTAAATTGGCGAGCACGGTACACTCAGTAAAAGTCCTCCCAATAGCAGGGGTGCACTTAACCACAAAACATCCAATACAACTAGCGACCAGTAGTGCGCTCAACAACGGTTGTACTAAGTAATTGTAAGCCTCAATGCGGGACACTTAGAAGCTCGGCCTAACTCTAGAAATTTCCTAACAACTTGCATGCACTTGTAACTTTCTAAAACTTTCCTCACTTCTCTACACACATGTGTTCTAGGAACTAGGAGAAATTTACGCAACTTGCTAGGAAGTTTCATGAACTAGCCTAGCAACTCTATGAATACCCCATGACACTTGCCATTTTCGCTCACCACACCAGCACACACAACACACCACACACAAAAGCAACTCAAGCACTCTTATAAAAAGTTCTCTTGTATATTTTCTCTTTCGTGTAATAAAATTATATTTAGCCTTTTTGCTCTCTCTTCTTTCTAGCATTATTATAAGCATTCTTGCTTGGCTAGCTTGAGAAGTTATCTAGGCTTACTTAATAACTTTCATACTATAAGTTGTCTAAGTACTGCATAGGTTGCTGCGCAACAAAACTCATCCCGTGACAACATGCCTCCTCCCAGTTTTAAAACATAATTACATAAGTGAAATTTTGAATTTTGAGAGAAAGGGGTTAGCATTTTACTGAGACTACAGAATTTTTGTATCTATAAATATTTCCAATACAACCTATGTATAATTTGGGAAAGATGATAATTATGCTTCTCAAGGCTATTCCTACGAATTAAAGAGTCACAAGTAAAGGTGTGTTTGGTATTAAGGTACCGTAACTTTTGAGTCACAATTGTTATAAAAAAAAACCTATGAAATAAAATGTGTTAGCATAAGGCAAGTAAAATTTTAAAATAATAATTTTAATGTAATATTATAGATTTTTCATTATGCAAGTGTAGAATAAAATTAATTTAGTTTCTAAACTATAGTAGACATTTATCAAACACTTTAAAACTGTCATTTATGTATTGATGATATACTATCAAAATTTCTCAAATGACAATTGCTAAAATAAAGATTTTGTGCAAGCACAACTAAAAGGGGAAAAAAATTCCCAAACACTAAAAGATGAAAACAAATAGTACATTAAAATTTATATTTTTCTTATCTTTTAATTATATCCTATGAAATTCATATTTTAGTGTCATCATTTGAGTGCATGTATATAGGTAGAGCACTTTTTTATAACCACATTATTAAAGTTATAATGATTTTTTTATTATTTATCACTTTGCGTGTGTAGTTATAATTCGTGCTCTACCTTAGAGTAGCTCCAAGGTATTCATGGCTTACACACACATACACACAATTATGTTGATTTGAATTCAGTAGTAATAGTTGCATATATAGATTTAGTTGTACGTATGCCAGCGGCCATCGAGCAGGTTTGTCATAGTCACTAAGGCAAGTCAAGTATCGGCCAACCTGACTTCGGGCCTATCAAGGCCAAACCAACAAATCGTTTGCTCCAACAATCGATGTTTGGGCCTGACTATTTTGAGAAGGCCTTGCTATGACTGTTGAGTAGCTTTGTGGCCATTGGCCCAAAACTATGTCACGCTATCTTGGGAAGCTTCTGCCAAAATCATAAGTTATACGTTTTATACGGCCTCTTATATACATATATATTCATGGACATATTTATAGAGATGGTGATATTTATGATAAAATGTTTGTTAATTTGTATATTTTAAAAATAATGAGAACTTATTATTTTCTAAAAGTGAGGTGGATATATCCCCACCCTATTTTTAAATTCAGATTATCAAAATTTTAGTAATATTAGAAGTTTAGAAACATAAATATGAGTTTTTTTGAAAAAAAAAAAAAAAAGAAACATGTAAATATGAGGACCAAATAGGCAAGTAGAAATTTCCATCCCATATACAAAATAAAAATGGTATATGTATTGAGATAGCGTGAAATCTTATCTATTTATTTATTTATTTTTAGCTTAAGTGATGATAGTGCAATCAATCTGGACGACGGACTGTCCGTCGGATTGATTGCATTAGGGTGATAAAATATCTCCCGATTAGACTTGGGGGGCGATGGTATCGTTAATTTCGATAGTTTTGTAGATAGAGTTTCGCTACATGTATTGGTACCGGAGTACAAAAGGTAAATAAATGGTGGATTGTACAAAATCAAAGAATTATAAAAAGGGAGATTGCCATTTTTCTCCATTCTATATTAGTATATACCACCTACCCCTATTATTTTCATAATAGCCAATAATCCCTTGACAATGTAATTTTACAGTATTATTTTTATTTTCAATTGCACTTTTACTTAAATTTATTATAAATTGAATGAATCATATAAATGGAAACCAGAATAAATAATTAAGTATCAAAAATAGAAATATATGCTCTTATGTGAGTAAAAAATTAATAATAAAATATTTTTATTGTAGTTTTGTTATTTGTTTAGTATTTTTCGTATAATAAATATATTTTTTTTGTATTATCCAGATAGACTAACAAATTAAATAAATGACCCATTTATCACTCTTTTTCTTTAAATTTTTTAGTGATAGGAGATTTTTTAATATTATAAAAATAATAAAAAAATAGTAGTATATATTAATTTCAATATAAATAAATCGGCAATCTTCCTAAAGAAAAAGGTGAAGCTATGGTGACAAAGACGAAGGGCATGGGCGGGTGACGGTCCCATTTCGAGCTCGAGATAAAATGATTAACGGGTAAAAGTGGAGCCTTTTTATTGCTAAGATCCAATAACCAAAGCCTCACATCCCGATTGCAATTCCCATGAATGAAGAATCTCTTCTCTCTCTCTCTCCATCCCTATTACGAAAAATTAGTTAACTGATCCCACGTCCCTACGTTACGAGTTGTCCGTCTTCTCGACCAACTTTACTGCAAATTATTATTTGGTCTCCATCGATACTTCTGCTCGCTTCCTTCCGGTGTAAATTGTCTTAAAATGGCATCTTCTTTTTCACTTTTTAGCCTAAAGTTTCACCCTTCCATTCATACGTAACTTCCGTGCATGGTGTGGCATTTGGCCCCTACCACAGTACCCACCAGACCTTCACATGATGAGCATCGGTCTGGGGGCTCTACTTTTTAATTTCCTTTACTAGCCTCATCTTACGAGGATTATTCCGAATATGACCAATGAAAATTGAAAAGCCATGCCCATATGCCAGTGCCCAAGGCCCAAAGGACACACACACACACACACGCGATGTCGCCGAAAGCAACGTATGCTTTTTTTTTTTTTCTAAAAATCTTCGAAAAGATATTAAATGTCTTTCGTGTATGTGTGTAACAACAAATAACAAAAAGCGTTCTACTTCTGTCTTAGTGCATTGCAATCAGTGGCCGCACGCGCGCTGATAAGCGTGATTGACTGGACAAGACACCCCTCTCATCAAAACCTATTCTTTTTTTTTCCAAAAAAAAAAAATTGTTGACCGTTTTGATTCCCTTTAATTTGAAAGTAATTGGGAGAAGATGCGGGGGCGTTGAGGGGTTTAGGTTGACCATGTCAAAGATGATAGATGTATTGATTGACGTACAGTGATGAGGCCGTCCGTTTCAACACACAGAGGTGCGACGTATGGGTCAACAAGATCATCAGGTTTACGGTTTTTCCAGGAAAAAAAGAAATAAGAAAAGAAAAATCTCTCTAGGGTGCAGCATCATTTCTGATAACGATATGGATACTCTACGCTTGGGAATCTCTAATCCGGGCCCCACCAGTAAAATTTAGGCGTCAGCTTTGGGCTCAAGTAAGTGGTTTAACCGGCTCACTCAATATAGTACATGGCCAAAGAGTTAAAAATTTCTCTTTGGAATTTGTAGCGTACTGTAAATAAGACTGGTAGTAGCTTAGCTCGTGGTGCTGTGTGCAATAATAGCACATTGATTTCCCCATACCTTTCTTCTTTGGAATTTGTTGATAAGATGGTAGATTTTGTCTTTAGATCATAACAGTCGTAAAACCAATTTTTAATAACCAAAGTGTATACAATAATACTTTATGAAGCTCTCTCGCTAGCAAGAAGAATTACTGAAGTGAATGGTTGGATTGGATGAGGCTTCCAAGATGGTCCTCTTCAGATGCTTAAAGTAAATAATTATGCTGTTGTTTCGCCAATTCAACCCTTCGTTGCGATTCATTCATTTAACTGCCCGCACATTTTTAGTTGTTTGCATCCCGTAAATTGTTGTTTCCATCAACCTTCTTTCTATTTTTGCATAAGCTCTCTTTTTCTCTAAAATGTCGTTTTTACTTTTATTTTTGCTCTGTAATGTTTATTGTTTTTTGGCCTTTTTGAAGGAGGAATAATTAAATTCCCGGATGAGATTTGATTTGATTGCTGTCTTTCTATTGATGATCATGATAACAAAATGAATAGATGGATGAGATTTAATCATCACTTTTTTCGACTTTCTTTCACTATAAAAGAAGATAATATAACTTCATACATATTTAAGAGTTGCACTAAATAAAATACAAATAGTTTAATTATTAAATTCTTTGAAGTGATTAAACACAACTCTTAATTGATATAAGTTTAGTTATTCAGCATTCTTTTTTTTTTTTTAATTGTATTTCTTCTGTCTCTTTTCATATCAATACGATGGGAGAACCAATATTATTTTCATTGATTTTGGCTAAGTTTCTTTTGAAGTTTATTCTTTTAATTGAAGTTTATTTTTTTAATTTCTTTTTTTTTTTTAAGAAGAAGTTTCTTTGAAGTTTGGACCGTGTAAATTAATCTGTCGATGCAATTTCTCAAGTTTTCTTTTATATATATATATATAATTAACAAAAGAGTGCCGTAAAATCTTTTACGACGCTGAAAAATCTCACCACACTATTGTACAAACTTTTTAAAAATATTCTAAAATCCTCATTTTTATAAACTGACGTCTGTGCTGGCGAATTATCGAAATGCACAGTTTCATGAGGAACATAGTCACGTTGCCATCTCATTGGTAATTGGGCAAGAGTGTGAAAAAGGTAGCAGCTGAAAAATAAAACAGAAGAAAAGTTCAGTGTCTGATAAAAAAGGTGATCTCTCTGGTTGGTTCAAAGTCTACACACAGGTGACGGCTATCTCTTTGGTAATCAACCGTTTTGAGACCTTCAACTTCTACAAGCTTCAAAAGTACAGCAAACAGATGTAGCATATATATATATATATATACACACATACATATATATATATATATATATACACGCACGCACAGAGAGAGAGAGAGAGAGAGATGAAGGGCACTTTGGGGTAATGACAATATGGAAATGCAAGATTGAAAATAAGCTAATTAATGCGAATAATGTTGTGAAAAAGCGAGATTAATCACATTAAAAAGTTGAATATGCATAATGCGTATATATACATATGTTATTGCTGGCTCAACTTTCCAAATAAAACATCACTTACTCCAAAATGTGAGACCAATGTTCCTTCCTTCGGATCCACTGTTACTCTACTATCAGGTTTGGAGATGCCCGAGGCCGAGGCCGAGGCCGCGTCTCCACTTCACTCCTTACTTAAAGATTTAATTGTACCCGTTAATTAATACAGGCATATATAATTGCATTTGGATTTGTTTATTTATTGATAAGCAAGAAAATGCTAACGAATAAAGAAGGGCGAAATTGAAAAGCAGAAACAGAGACGACACGAGAACCAAGTGAAAATTAAAGACTGGCACTGGACTGGTCTGGGGCCAGAAAGGGGAAGGTGATTAGTCTGTGGATGTGGGCATAGCGCAGACGTAATTTGATGCTTTTCTTTCGCATGGGGATGCGTGTTGCTCCGTTTCTGAACCCCTGGCCTGTCTGCCAAATTTCAGTGTTGGAACATGCTGGGACGTGGCCCTCGAAGCCCCTCACGCCGTTGCTCCCTCTCACACGCCCACCGGCACACCCTTTGACTTTGCCCATTCTCGTCAAAACTCTTTCCTGAAACTAAAATCTTCCACAGACGTCACTTCTATCTTCTCTTTTTTCTCTTTTTATATCTAGTTATTGATAAATCATATCACTGCGTGTTACTTGTTACTTTAATTTCCAACATGCTACTGTCGAGAAATTCAGGTCACAGCCTTCGTCCTGTTCTCGTGACGTCCCCATGCACTTGCTGTTACTTAGTTTCGTCGCTATTCAAATATTGCTCACTGCCATTTTCAATTGCATTCCATCCATTTTATAAAATGGGTTCAGCTACGTCGGAGCATCTCCAAGCAGTCCAGAATCGTTGTATGCGCGTTGTTTCAATTGTTTTATATTTAGCTACATACATCCAATAGTTTTGGGGCTGCTCTACGTTGGAGGGTGGAGCTGCTGCCTTATAAAATTATTTATTTTTACTGCTAGCTGGTAAGTACAAGTTATTGAATTGGGCCCTTCTGACGCCAATTTCATCGGTCAAGTGCGAGTCAACCGAGAGGAGAAATGTTATACATCTACTGACTAATAGAAATAGGTGGTCCTGTGTCGTGAGATGGAGGCCGTTCGTTGGGTTTCATAATCTTATCATCAATTTCCTTCTCCAGATATTACCCATCTTCTTCATTGGATGTGGTTTAAATGATTCTTTTTAATTTAAGAATTAAAAAAAAAAAAACTCAAAATGAGGTAAAATAAACGAAATAAAATTGCAAATAATCAATAGAATTAGAGATGTACAGACAGAACACATAAGATCTTTTGGACAGATTTGTAAGATCTCATGATCATGCTCGAAAGATTTGTAACAATTTCAGAAAGAAAATTTGAAAAATGACGAGAGAAACAAGATCCATTCATAAGGACACCCAACTAAACAAATAAATCATTATTATCTACTTTACAATAACCTAGGTTAAAGAGTACCTAGCAAAAACGAAGCCGAAAAGAAGGTACAAAAGAGAAAAGATGTCTAATGATGAAGCACCACCAACATCTTTTGTATATACAGTCAGACACAACCAACCCCAAAGTCAAAATAAAAAGAAGCAGCATTCACTATATGTAATCATGAAAAATTAGATATTCAAAACTCGATCCTTCTTCTGCCAGGCATGTGTGGTCCCACGTCTCAATCTCAGCTCACAACCTTTCACATGCACCCACTCAAAATCCAAAAATCTCTCAGAAAGGGAACAATAATAATAACTAACAGAATTACATATTCCAATAATTAAAAAACGCAAAAAGGAACTTTTCTAGGTTAACAAGTAAACATCATGTGGTCTGGCCTGCACCCTGCAGCTAGCCCTCTCTGGTACAACCACACAGCTAGAAGCTCAAGCTGAGCTGCACTCTATCTGTTGCCCCACCACCACCATTCTTTTTTCTGTAATTTGATTTTCTCTTCCTCTTATTTGTTTCTTCTTTCTAACCCTAGTCCTCCCTAAGCAATTAAAGTCAGCTGTATTCAATCAGTAGATCAATCAGCTACCGTTGATGTAGCTAAATATTTGATGAACTGCTGCTGCTATCTCTTCTGCTGACCCTAGCTTACAGTCTTCCTCGATCTGTACTCAGCAAAACCAAATTTTGAAAACAGTTTAGTTGTAGAGTTAACTTGTTGAGACCCAAGTCAAAATGGTCAACAAAAAGAACTGAAACAAGTACCTTGAGATTGAAAGAGTAATGAACTGTAGTTTCTGAGGAAGTAATATTGAGGTGCAGAAAAGTAAGCCTCAGATCTTCAAGTGCTACAATGGCTTTCAACAACTGACCAGGCCTTCTCGGACAGTGAATCTTGAGATTAACATGATTCTGTATAACAATGACTTCAATCTCAGCCCCATCTAACTTGTTCTCTGCCTTCATTTTCTCCTCACAATTGCCAAGTTCGGGCCCTGACACCGAGTACACATGGGTCAAAATGGCCTTGTCCGCGGTGGTGGTGGTGGTGGTTGTTGACGTGGCACTATCACAGCCTTCTACGGTGGATGTGCTTGTTGTGCCCATTCTCATTCTCTTTTGTGCTTCAAGAGATTGTAAAAGCTGCTCCAGTTCCTTCACAAAGTCTATTGCACCGCCAATTATAGACGCTTGGTCACCCTTTAAACCCCCAACCGGAAAAAAAAAAAAAGGAACTAATCTTTAATGAAATTTAGTAACTGAAAAAAAAAATGAAACTTTCGTTGTCATGTTTAAAAAATCAGAAGGGTTGATAGATTGATTTACTCTTTGAACGTAAGCGGGAGGCATGAGGGAGCGAAGAGTGTTGAGATGGTCGTTCATTTGGCGCCTGCGGTTACGTTCAACAGCAATGTGGGTCATGCGTTGGCTCTCTACTTCTTCTTTGTTTTTGATTGGTTTTGTTCGTTTCCTTTTTCTTTTCTCTCTGTTGATTGGAGGGGATTTGGAGAACTGGCTCTGTTTAGCTCTGACTTGTTGTGGTGGGTGAGTAATTTTTATTACCGAGTCCGAGTTGGGTTGTACTTGTACATGTTCTAGGTTTGATTCTGGGCTCCAACCCTCTATGCACGAAGTTATTGAATGTAGGTTTTGAAGGTCCTTGGTTTCAGATTTGACCTGTGAGTGCAAGTCTACTATTTCTTGAGTGACGCAACTTTCAAATTCTAGGGCTTGAATCTGAGTTTCCTCCATTTCAGGCATGAAAGAATTAACAATTTCCCATGGTTTCTTCAAGTGTTGAAGTCTCAACAGTGTCTGGAAGTTTGGTTCTTTGAACGGGAAAACAGATGGGGTTTCTACACTTTGAAGCATTTGAAGAAATGGCACTTTGTCTTCTAAGCCTGGTGTTGTTGTAAATTGTGGTCCTTCTTCATCTTCTTCTTCTTCTTCTTCTTCAAATCTTATGGCCTCCGTGTTGATGAATTCTTGTTCTAAGCACTCCACACTCAAATGGTCGCCCAAGAACTGCAAGAAAACAAAAATCGAGAGACAAATAAATAAAGAAACTGCTAGCACAGTGGGCTTTACACACCTACCCTTCAACGCAAGAGAAAGTACAATCATGCTTCATCATGCATTGGTGGATAAAACATAAAATTGTTCAGTCTCAACAGAGAAAAGAGAATAAAAGTGGAATGAGATTGGAATGTAAAATAAAGAAACCCCCAACAGCAAATGTTAGTATATATTTCCCAGAAAAAAAGTGAAAATAAAAAATACACATTGCATTGAATGCAAGCACTTAATTAATAGAGGAGTGAATGCAGTCCAAATCTTAATTCTAGAAAAGGGAGACAAGAAAAGAAAGAGTGGAAAAGAAAGAAAGGTACTAAAATGAAGAAAGTAACATACACAAGGATTAATGGGTCCTTGGAGCTTCTCCATTACAGCAAACCTGAACTCTGTCGTCCCAAGTATTGTGCCTTAAATTCTTACTCTCTCTCTCTCTCTCTCTCTCTCAGTGAGTTACAAACATTCCATAGAGTGATGCTAACGAAACACTACTAGCAATAAATGAAACGAGACCCCATTTACAATCACTCAGGAGATATGTTTAATTCTTCCGTTGGTGATACTCTTAAATAGCATAATAATTGTTAAACCATTGAAGAAACTAATTACAGTGAAAAATGAAGATGGGTAATACATGTGGTGAAGGAAAGGGAAAAAAAGATTGTGATGAAGAATGAAAGGTGGAAAGAAGGCTAAGCCAAAATGTTTTTTTATTTTTACTTTTTTTTTTAATGGAGAATTAAGGTAGAGGAGGAAGCAGATATACCTGGGGACTGAGGAGAGTTGGTGAGAAATGAGCAGAAGAGAGAGAGAGAGAAAGGGGGGGGGTTTAGTTTTTAGATTTGAAGGGTAGCCCTTTGCCCTTTGCCCTTTGCCCTTTGCCCTTTGCCTGTCTGGTTTACAAGGTCCCAAAAGCATTATTGGCGGTGGCAGTTTTGTCCAGCTGCGGCGACAGATTGTTGTGGGGACTACTCTTTCTAAAGCTTACAGGTCAGGCGTAGGCAGGCGTCCATCAATTTCCTCTTTTTTTCTTTTTTCTTTTTTGTTATTATTAATGCTTATTTGTTATTATTAATGCTTTCGAAAGTCCCTCACTACTCACCCACCACTCACCCGCCTCTCCCTCATTTTCCAAATTTCTAAGTTATTACTGTTAGGAATAGCAATGTGCACGCGCAGCAAATTTATCATTATTAAATCTAAATTCATATAAAATTTAAATTATCAAACTCACTCATTCGCAATAGATTTTAATTTTTTTAAGAAAGCCCACTCAGATTTTGATAATTATCAAACCTATAATGGTATCCGACGAATTTTTTACGGGTTTATATACTTAAAATCACAAATATTCAATATATAAATTTACAATAATAATCTCAAATTCTACATAATATACTTAATTTTAAATTTAACCAATGTAAATAAAAAACTATAATTTCAACACCAATCCAACACAAATTCTCAAATTTAAGTATAAAATATACAGTACACATGCAATAATTAAATTTATAACTATTATGGCTACGTATGTTACTTGCATTGTTATGCACAGTACATATATTTATACTTTAGTTATTTGGCACTTTACATAATTGAATTATTTTCTTTAAATTTAATTTTTTTAATTTAAAATTAAATTAAAAATATTTAAAAAAAATATTGCTGGTCTGGCGAATATCCATGCGGGTATCCATCGGATATTTAGCTAATATCAAACCCACATATATTTAAGTACAGGTTTTTATTTGTAATACCCATCCACAACCTATAAAATTATCCGCAGCAGGTGGGTTTTGGCAGGCAGATTTGAGCGGGTTTGCGGGTTTACAGGCACAATTATCATCCCTAATTACTGTTAGCAAATTAATTTGAAATTTGATCTCATGTACGTATAGCCGCGACTACAAAAGTTAAAACGAAATTTATGATTTGCACCAATTAAGAAAGATATATCTCCTTACAATATTATTACAATATTATTAAGAGAGAACAATATTCTAATAAGAAATCTCGTACTTTACTAAAATAAGAAATTTTTTTAAAAATAAGAAAAACACACACACTTTAGTATATTATAAGACAAAATATATAATATTAAACTGTAAAATTTATCTTTTTTTTTAATTTTAATTTATCTATTATTTTATTAACTTAAGAGACCCATTATGGCTCTTTAAAAGTCCACTCAAATTTATTAAAAAAAAAACCCACTATAAATTTTAAAAGCATAAGCTACTATAAAATTTAAAAAGGAACTTAAGGGCAACAACCTACTATCATACAACAAGCCTTAGTGCATAATCCCTAAACTTCTGCTCACAGTTTTTTTTCTTCTATTGTTCTTTATTTTATCTATTTAAATTGCTGGCACATTGAAGGGGCTGCCCGACACAAAGCTTATGATTAGCAAACTACCTTGTTAACGAGGGCATCAACAGTGTCATTTGTAACCCTAACAAGGGCACTGAGGACTAATCAATTTATTGCATTTTGTTGTTCTTGTTTTTTCTCAGTAGATAAGAGGAAAATTTGGAGTTGCAATGTGAATGGTTAAAAGCAATTGCAGTGGTTCAAATTTAATCAATTTTTGTCTTGATGATATTTTGGGCAGGTTCATTGTGTTCTTTTTTTTAAATCAATTATTGATAAAATTTTTTGACTGGGACCTATACCAGTGGCTGTGGGGATGATTCTGCTTTAAATGTCACGGGACGAAAATTTTGTCTCCAATTGAAGTACATGATGGGATTGGATCCTAGATTGCAAGTATGGCCTTTTAATTCAATAGGGAGTCCTTTCTTCACGATGCTTCAGCTTTAAGTATGTTCATCAATAAAACAAACTCAAAAAGCAGATATTCAATGCAGAGAATGGCTGCAAAAAATCACTAATCCCGTTCAATCTTGTCTGGTCAATTGTATCATTGCTATTTGTAATGCAAACGCTTGCTTTACCTTTGGAAGTAGGTGATTTATTTTTTTTTCCCCCTATCATTAAGAAAAAAAAAAATACGTGCATTTCTGGGAGAACATAGTAGTAATTGCCAGTGGCCGCTGGATTTTAGAAGGCCGTGTTACTTAGTACTTAAGGCAGCAATATGGTGCTAAACAATGCCACCGACTCTTCTAAGTTTATGTGAAGCCTAACAAAGACAATCTTCGAAAAGACCACAATTAATCTTAATCCTTGAATTGGTATCACAGCAGAGTATGCATAGGCATGGAGCACGTCGTATAAGGCGGCTTCTTTTATCCGTATAATTCTTTCTTGATAATCATCCAATGTGAGATGTGGCAACCTCCTCTCAACATCGTGGGCAGCAAAGCAAACCAAGAGCTCACAATTCATCGAATAACATTAATATGTGGCAAGATAGGCATGTGAGTGTGTGTTCTGTGATCGCAGTTTCACAAGAAGTAACAAGAGATTAAATAGACACAATTTACAAAGAGGACAAATTCAATCCAACAAAATCCCAAAGAACAACACCAAAACCCTCTTAAAAAAGTCTACGAATCTTATCCATTTCAACTATGGTCTATATTTTCCACCAATAGAACTATCCCACGTTCTGTTTATAGCCACAGAACCATATGCATTCTCCTTCTCAAGAACCGCAACACTTAGGACGCTGTCGTGTAGTTCATTGATAAACTGCACACCTACGGGCCCAATAGAAAAAAAAAGAAAAGTAAAAGAGCAGTAACAGTGGGACTTACTAGCAGTAACAATCAAATATATGCGGTAGGAGTCTTTTCATAGCTAACAAAAGGCCCTCGGAACTTTATACCTCATCTTCAAGGTGAAGCTGCAGTACAGTGGCTTCAAGCACTACATCCTGTGTATGCACTGATTACTGAAGGTGCTGTTGTCATTCAATAAGCAAATGCAACAATACTTGGTGATTCACGAGTTAAACTCATTCAGTTGGGTGACAACAGCGCCCCCACCTCCCAACATCATGACTCCAGCAATTAACTGGACAAATTTCACGGAGAGGAGCATAACCGTTTAATTCATTTGATGCCTGTGACACTTGAGAAACTTGCAGGTGGTAGACCCCAATTTCCGTAAATGGTTGATGTATTGATGCATACCCTTGGGCTGTGGCCGTAGAAATACATTTTTTTCTCTCAAAGGCAGATGATATTGTCTTCCCATCAAGAGAATATTATATGTATATATGAAACTAAAGTGGTAAGTGGTATACAACGGCGTAAAAGAGGGGAATCGCGAAACTAAATATACATTTAACTTGACTAGAAATTTTCGACATGTAGCACTGAGCAGTAATCATGTGCAAATTAAAATAATAATCAACTATCCCTTGCCTACATATCAGTTTCAATGCTCAAACACTGAAGAGCTATCACTAGTAAGAGTAAAGCCATCCAAATGATCTAAGAAATGGAAGATATCAAAACAGACCATAGAGACAACTAAAACACTATCTCATCTTAACGTTCTATCTGTATGGTAACATGACTGATGTTATACTCCCTTCTGATATAGTCAATCACATTGTTCAGCACCAGATCTGCATTTGCTTCTGGCTGGATTTTGACATGGCATGCCAGCAGGACTTTCCCTACTGTGATGGCCCAAATATGCAGTTCATGAATGGCCACCACTTCCTCCATCTCCAAAAGCCCCTTTTCAAGTTTCGTAGCATCAATCTCCCTTGGTGTACTCTCCATTAGAACTTCAAGGATGTTCCGCAACATATTAAATGTAGTACCCAAAACAATAACCGAAAAGATAAGGGTGCAGATCAAATCAACTATCTTCCATTCAGGCTTATACCATATGATTGCCCCTCCAATCATTACCCCGATACTCTGAATAGAATCTCCGAGTACATGGAGATAAGCTCCCTGTACATTAATGTTTTGTTGCTTCTTTTGTTCAGGTCCACATTTTGGTTTATCTAGCAACGGCTCAGCAAGAACTTCAACAGTACGATGGTGTTCATCGTGGAAATGGTGGTGCTCAGTTTTCGGATTTTCTTCATCATAATGATCATGGTGCCCACATCTGGACTGCTCGTCATGATGATCTGTGGCGATCCTCGAACCATAGCTGTAGCCAATACCATGATCATGATGATCATGACCATGCCCGTGGCCATGGCCATGCCCGTGGCCATGGCCATGATCATGGCCTAACACAAGAGCCATGATGATGTTCACCACAAGACCAAAAGCAGCAACAAGAAACATTAGAAATCCATTAACGTCACTTGTCTCATTAATGAGTCTAACAATCGCTTCATATACTAAAATCCCAGCAAGCAACCATATGAGCTGGATGGAAACCAAAGCACCAAGAATCTCAACCCTGAAAAATCCATAAGACTGACGAGGATTTGATTCCCATCCTGCTGCCCATAAAGAGAACAAAGAAATAGCAAAAGCCGCAACATCTGAAAGCAAATGTGCAGCATCAGTCAATATTGCTAAACTATTGGCCTTGATGCCACCAAACACTTCAACGCTCATGAACACAACACAAAGTGCAACTGCCATTAGAAGCTTCCACATGGAAGCTGATCGTTCTCGGGCATCATTGGAGTTGGTTGTAGCATCTGCAAATCCACAAGGTGCTTCCCCACAGATCTTATTTCCTCCACGGCTCCTTTCCCTCTCAGGAACATCTACATTTATTTCAATAACTTGTCCATGTTGAGAAGTTTGTCCTTCCATCTGAAAATTCATCATGACAAAATGAATATTACATTTATAAATTAATTCGCATCAAAACATGTATGCACAGAAGTTAGTGTAATTGGAATCATCATTATGCATTACACCATCTTCCCATTCAATCATCAAAAGAGTTTCAGTTGCTCCAGCAGATCACAAGCTAGAGCATAATCACAAACTCAGACATTTATGAAAAATGGAAGGATGATTTCTGTTTTTGATTTCTGGATCAATAACAATTTTATCACATATATGTCACCAAAGAAATAAGAAAACCAAACTTATCATAATATGACCAGACATTAAAATTTAAATTAATGATGAAGGAGAAAGGAGGAAGTACAATGTTTGCCTGGTATTATGGGATTTTAGATACAAAAGAACTGCATACAAGTAGGAACACCATCAAGCTGAAGTCTGAGCTATGCAAGCTCAGCTAGAATAAATTTATCAGATATTAAGAAAAGTTCAAGACAAGAAAAAGTCAGCAACTGAAAGCAAACGTTTACAGTATAGATAAGAGAATGATTCCATGCTCTTTGTTCAAGAAAGATAAACAAAACTCAACACAAGTGATTTAGGAAGACATTTCCTCATGTTACTTGAAATATATATGAACAATGAAGAACAGTTTTTGCTACTGTCAGCATTCTTTCAAGTAAAAGCCCTAAAAAGTCACAATGGCAAAGAGGAAGATCAAATCAAGCTATTTTGGTGGCATTAATTGCGTATCTGAAATAAATAGACAAGAGTGGGGAGTGGATTTCAGCCCATGGATGTCCGAAATCTGGACAATAAGAGATATTGTGGAAGGCAAAGGGCTATTAAGGCAAAATACTAATAGCTGTGCCTAGAAAAAGCTTTTTCCCTATATTCATCAAAACTATAACTTCTATCATATGGAGAGCATCAAACTCATTTGAACTACACATACCAAGATTTTTTTTTTGGAAAAAAAGGGCAGCATGATACATATTAAGAATCTTCTGTAAAAGGAAGAAACAATGGGAAGGAAAGACACAAAATCTGTCTATGTTAGGCAAAAGTTTAAGAACAATTTCCCAATTGAGAGCATATGCAAAAGATCATCGTTGACTCCTTAGAACTACTCATAGACCAAAAAATATTCAACAAGAATAGAGTACCAATTCCTCAAAGGTAGAGGTAAATGGACAAAAGGTTTATCTTTTTAGTCCAAATTACCAGCAATCTATCTAATATGGAAATATTTGGCATCAATGATAAGATGTGAATTTATTTTTTTGAAATCTTCTTGTCCAATGCATATGCATCAACCTAACAACTAGAAATCCCAGGATTATGGAGGTTATATACTGCAGCTAATCAAGTCGATCACCGCAAGGACAGCAACAGCTTCCTTAAGATATATTAACACAAGCTTTCTCTGCTGGCAATATCACTCTCATAAACAGCTCCAAGGTGCAATTAGACACATATTTTTCTTAAATTAATCTTATAATAAAAGTATTTTATTGACTAGACCAAAGAAAAAATAACCAGAACATGCTTAAAGCAAAATCAATTCCAAAAGACGCTGGAATCATACGCTGCTACTGTTTATATGGAATCAAGCATCAGCATTTAGCACTATCCAACCATAATTTGTTTAAAACGAGATTTAAAAAAAAAAAGGGAAAAAACTAAAAACAGAACATTTCCACAAGACAGTAATAATAGACAAAGCAGGAAAAGCCCCAGCAAATAAACCCAAAACTTTTCTAAACTAAAGAGCATAAAAAAATTAATTAATACACGGAAATTTGATCGCAATCCAACTGTTTGATTACATAATGTGTCAGCACCCAGGCACCGAACGATACCCACGAAAAAAGAAAAGCACAAGAAAAAGACACGGTAGCAACGAACACAAACAGTTAAAACAATGAATCCTTAAACTCGCAAAAGAACACCCAGAACAAAGCCCACATTATTATCAGTCTATAACGACAGCGTCAGCGTAACAAATAGAAAGTTCTGATAATAAAATCATGCAACAAGACGATGCAAAAGGAAAGACTTATTTATACGCACCGTTTTGAGAAGCGTTGTGGTTGGCTAGGGGCGAATCAACAATAGAGACGAGACAGAGGCGTGAAGACTTTCTATGATTTCCCTCGTCTAGTTTTACAGTTTGGTTTAATACTTTTAATCTGTTTGTAGGTTTACACTGTCGTTGGCATTGCAGGATTTGAAAGAGTCTATTAATTTATCCGGTAAGACAGGGACCTGCCATTTCCTTTTCGGGCCTCTGCCCCGTGTCCATGTGGGTCTGAACTGCGAATCTGATGATGCGAATGGTGATTGAAGCTTTAATGTTTCGGTACAAATAGGTATGGACAAAGGAAATATTTGCACAAATCCTTTTGGGACTTTGATTGGATCTAATGTCTATTGTTCGATGAGCCGAAGAATCACGACTTTAGATTTGTATCAATTTCTTTATTCAATGGGACCAATATGTTCATGAGCACGGTGGGAATCTTTTGAGAATGTTCTTAGTAAGTTAAAAATATGTTTTATGTGAATGATAATTATTAATTACGTTACTAATCAAAGCTTGATTATTATTCTATTATTATTATAATAAGGCAGATTGTTGAGTGATTGGTTAGTTATAGTAAGTATGACTGGACGGCGGCGCTGAGCCTGAGGGTCTGGCACTTTCTCAAGGGCAAGGCCGCAAGGCCTTCAACCCAGACCAATCCGGACCGGAGATGTCGTGAAAATCCAACCGGGGTCTGGGATTAATCAATATCCAGCCCAACCAAAATTCCTCACATAACCCCTTTCCTAAAACAATTAAATCATGAGTTTTTTGTTTTGAAACGCGTACACCCTAATGCCATTAACATGTATACCCTTAATTCACTCCTTCCAAATTAAACCCCATATTGACACCTGTCTCTTTCTCATTTTTTTGGAAGATTTGTTGGAATTATAATCGTTATTCCACAGAACAATCAATTAAAAGGTTTTTTTTTTTTTTACCGAAGAATTCTTGAATTAAACAATTTTGGATTCTTTAAAATAAAAAATCTTAAAATTATATATATAGAGAGAGAAGAAAAAAAATTTTTCCAATCTAAGATTTTTAAGTGCAAGAAAGAAAATCTTAAAACCGTACACTTTTTCGTACTTTAAAATCTCGTACAAAAAAACTATTTTATATATATATATATATAAACAACGATAAAAGGGAATTAGCACTC
Source organism: Murraya paniculata (assembly GCA_030449075.1). Lineage (NCBI taxonomy): Eukaryota > Viridiplantae > Streptophyta > Magnoliopsida > Sapindales > Rutaceae > Murraya > Murraya paniculata. The sequence goes on along the minus strand of JAEVFN010000015.1, from coordinate 215,179 downwards.
GCTTAGTAGCCATAGAAAAATAAACGTAACTTAAATAAGACCTAGACAATAAATAATAGAATTTTTATTCGTCTGGAAGACCTAGATTTATTTTTCCTTATTGTTACTTTAATTGGTAATATGTGAAAGAAACCTGTTGGTACGGATATTATTAGGAATGGACTGGAGTGTAATTAATGAAATAATAAATTTATTTATGTGTTTAATGGGGTATTTTAAAAAATGGAATGAAGCTGTGCCAATAGTCCAACTCCCTCTTCAATGCAGCCCAATTCGTCAAAAGAGTCTTGCTTAATGCGGCCTAGCCATACGCCCACACCCATAATAATTAATAAACCCATTTGGAGAATGAGGTACAAATACTTTATTGCACAAAAGTTGGCGTGTTCACTAAGTTGGAAGGCTGATTAATGTGGGTGTAATTTAATTCGGTAATCTAGAATGACTCTTATCATCGCAGTTTCTATGATTTAATTTGTACACACACCACCACAAAAAATAAAAAAAAGGACAAACAAGTACATAATCTAAATAAATCATAGGAAAATGAAATAAATTAGTCTCAAATGCAGGATGATTCAAACGATTTACGGTTCACTTGAGGAAATTTGGCATAAACCCAGAAGCAGTGCTATCCCCCTGTGTTGTCCATATAACAAGTTATGCTGTTCGATTAACTTTTGGATTTTTGGACAAAATAATCTCCACGATTTTTTTTATGGCCAATATTATTTTTCTCATTCATTTCTGGTAAATTTGATTAGAAGCACACTTTCTCAATACCTTTTATCTGGACAAAATCATATCCTCTACATAACTTTAGTGGCCCTCTAGCTAAGCTTATTTTTAACCAGCTAATTGTCGAAATAAATTAGGTATTTATCTTTACTCTTTCTAACTAGAAAAATGTAAGTCAAATTAGTGATCATCAATTTTTTGCGTAGTATGCTTGCTATACATTAATATATACTAGCACGTTATAACCTCCAACTTGATGTATATAATCACATGCTCTGTGTCACATCTTTCGTGTATATGGATATGGGTTGGCCCATCTTCAAGCTCAAGTACTCTCCAATTCTTTTCATTAGTTTCTAAGACAACTTTTAATTCTAATTCCTAACAAAGGATTCTCCACACAGCATCGCTGATCATTTACTTGTTCAACCCACTAAATAATTAAAGACATGAATCCGATACCTTATCTATCCCACTTGACATTGAGAATCAGCTTCAGTTCAATAGCAACAACTTTGACATATTCGATCCCCATTATCAGAAGGTCACTTCTCATGCATATATGAGCGCGCACTGTTGATGGAATTGTAACTCCAATTTTATATGTTCAATACTTTGTTATCAGATGAGACACATGACTATTTGGCCTCAATAAAATAAATAACAAAAAAAAAAAAAACTAATTTTTTGGTTGAAAATGATCTCCCTCACTCGTTCCTTTAATGAATAATGGAAAAGCCGCGGTGTCACTCACTCAAATGGGTAGTGAAGGGGCAGTGTGGGAGAGAGCTAGATAGCATCCAAAAACACTTGTTGCCAAATGCCAAATAATTAGCTTTGCACTACCTGACGCCCTCGTCGTGGCAGTAGCTAGCATAGTGTGGAAAATTACGGACGTCACGTTCAGACCAAAACCAAAGCGGCCATGCCAACTAAACAAGTCGACATAAATGAATTCAGACTTCAGAGTCTAGAGATAAGACGGATGATCATTAGAGTTTATTAAGGAAACATCAATCAGACAGGCTTCTCCTTTTTTTTGCCCGCCTCACATCACGTACGGCACCCCAAATTAACTCCCTTGATCTGCTTTAACTATATATGTGTGTAAATTTTGTACATAAAAATGATTATTGCATATTAAATAATAATTCGTAAAATTAAGGAGGCGACGAAGAAAACTTATAATAATTTGAAGCTGATCAGTGAGTTGGCTGGCTGATAAAATTACACTTACATGCGTTATATAAATATAAGACGATGTTCGATCAAATGTCAACTTTACACGGAGGAGAGGAAAGCAAAGGAACTTGACCTGCAAAAGCCTTCTTCAAACCAACCCAAATGTCACATTTCACATAAACGCCGTACCTTGCAGTCTTGATGGCACCTGCTTTCCATCTGAGTCTCCCCAGGAGCACCACCCTCAAGCTCACCACCCCATAACTCTCATCCATCACCAACCCATTCAGCACCTCCGCCGACACCGGCACCAGCTGCCCCCCACCCCCCAACACCGGCGACAACGCCACCGTGCTCTTCCTCTCATGGTAAAGCGGAGGCAAGTAAATGGGTGCTGTTATTTGCTGGTTTCTGTACGATACGTACGAAGATAACTTGTCGTAGATTATGTCGACTCTCCTGTTGGGGTTTCTGGTGACGACCGTGAACTGCATGGAGGCGGAGATGAACGGCGGTGACGTGGCGTTTATGTTGTAAATGGCCGCATCGACGACGCTGAAGCGAGGCTTGTGGGGGCGATATATGAGCCAGAGAGTTAGCGCTGTCACACCGGCTAAGAGGAGTATGATGGCTATGATTTTGCCGATAGTAGGACCAAGGCTGCTGCCTCTTGAAGCCTTGTCTTTTGCTTTCTTAGTCATCCTGTTTTGCTGTTGGTGGCTTTCTTCTTCTGTTTGTGCTCTTGTGCCCCGGACTGGAATTGATAATTACAACGGGGATAATAAGTTTTTCTCTATATTTATATGATATAACAATTAAAAAATAAAAAGTTTGGCTTTTTTAAGTGTAAATATTTATAGAAGGAGAAGAGACGACTCGTGCCTAAGAAAAGGAAGGTGGCGGTGAAGAAGAGAAAAAGATGAAAGAGCATAGAAGAATTCGATGGGACAAATTAATGTAACAAATTAAAAAGAAGACAAAAAGGAAGAAGTGATGGGCCACTCTAGAAACTAAAGTGATGGACACCTTTTTTTTTTCCTTATTTTATTTGGATAATGGGTGCTTCTCCTTTATTGAATTATCTTTTCCTTTACTTTTTCTTTATTTGTTTTAGAATATAATTATACACCCATAAACAATTACGCACGGAACAAATTAAGAAAAATCTCGGATGGTGTTGAAGTACTATTTATTTTTCATTCACTCATCGTAATGAGAATAATATATATAAATATACATGTGACAAATAATGAAAGGATAAGCAAAAATTTTCCTAAAATACGTAAGATCTTCTTTAAATTGAGTTAAATAAATTATGTGGTACAAAACAAAGATTATATGAAAATAATATATAACTCGCATAATATTTTTACACTTTCACTGTTCAATGGTTCCCTTCAAGTCATGTAAGTTGTCAATTAAACGTATAGAATAATGTTAGTGCAACTATTTATAGCTGAATTATTATTGTTTTTTAAAATATAGGTTAAGATGAGATTTGACCCAAAAAAAAAAAATGGAAGGGGTGAAATGAGACAATTTGGTAAATCCTCCAGCTTCCTTGCACTAAATAACGTGCAAAATTCGGACGTAAAATTTGGTTACAGAAGCCAAACCTTACGGACCCGCTGCCTCCATGAAGTATTGGTGCTTGTTGGCGCGTAGCTTTCCTATTATCTGTCTTTTGACCCAAAAGACCACCCACCACATTACTCATTAGTCATCCGACTCTGAAGTTAATCTGTACAGTGTGATTGATCCTGCAGCTGCCGTCGGTTTTTAAAGTGGAATAAGTAAGAGAGACCAAATAATAAACAGCACTTACTGAAAAAACATAAGCTGCCCTGCTTATTATGTGAGAATAAAAATATAAAGCCAATTACAACCTACAGCGAATCAAGCATGGTCAAACATTTTCAACATAGATTTCTTACTATATACGCGCACACGTATATAATTTTTTTCATGAGCGGGTGCTCTCATTTCTTTTTCCCATACAGACACGTTATTAAGCCACGTGATTTAATAAAATTAATACAAATATACTATTAAATTATATATTTAATAGCTTGTTGAAATGAAAAAAAAAAAAATGAATACACCTGCACCTAAGAACACACACTCTACAAAACTCAGCACTCCTCCATTCGTCAGTCTCTGTTACCAGTCTCACCTATACGAGTTTGTCATTAATTTTAAGTTTTGAAAAAAATAATTTTAATTGTTCATATCTTATCAAACAAATTAAGTAGGACTCAACAGATCCGCGATGCACTTAAAAAAATTTATCTAAAAAGAATTAACTCTTAATAACAATATCATAATGAAATATTAAAATTTACTTAAGAAAAATAATGACAATAGTTATAAATTTATAATTATAACATCAAGTTCAACAACCCAAAAAAAAAAATTGTAAGGATTTTTAGAATAAAATAAGATTTTTAAAGAGCAAAAAATTAATTTGTTTAAATGCATATGGGCCAACCCGCCAAGGCCCGAACCCTTTTAATTATCTGAAGATAGTAAATATTTTAATTTTTATACTTTAAGAAAATATTAATTACAGAGGCTTAAAAGAATAAATTTAATATTAAATTAATTACCAATGCTAAAGAAGCAAATGAACTTAGAAAAGGAAATTTTATTCACCGAGGATTTCAGCTCCTGTGCCCGTGGTCCGTGGTCCCTACTAAAGGCCCGTCACTGCGACAGACAGATCGGCAGATCTAATGCATGCACCAGCACCGACATTTGGATAAGTTCTCTACATGAAGAAAATAGGTGGCTGCGTTTTGCCTTTCATACTTGCTTCACCCTTACTGGCTCCTGCCTCGTCACATCCTACGACTGCTGCATTCGGTCCCCTGCTTGTTAGCCACATGTTGCAATCTTTTACGCACCACGGTAATCGTGCCATTTTTTTTTTTTTTTTTGATCTTTACGTGGGAACAGATTTGGTTTTTCTGGCCCCTTCAGCCTCAAATTTTAACTTTAATCCATCTACGAAAAGAAAAGAGATCACAAAAGAAACCAAAGCCGAGGGGCAGATGCATTTACAACACATATAAATAACAATCTTTTTCTTGGATTAGAGGATATGATGTATGTGCGCGCGTATATATAACACAAGGCAAATCACAATAATTCTGTTGTCCTGCCTAACTACAATCAGCCAGTTCTCTGATGAGAATGCAATCATATGAAGCAGCCTCCCTTGATAATTACATAGCTAGCTACCTATATATATTTAATATTTTCCAGTAAGATAGTAAATGCAAGAGTTAGAGATGACCACATAAACTCCAAAAGAGGTTGCAATATTTGAAGCTGTCAAATGATCCACCTCTGCTTCTGATAATTACAGCATACCAGAGATGTATTTTCCACGGAGGAGGATTAAATCACACGTATGTGCATTACTGAAGATTAAGGACAACCTTCAGCATTAGCATCCTTGGTTTCATTTTTCACTTGACGAACAAACTGTCCTTTGACTCGGGGTCGTTGCTCTGCTAACCTTTTCCGGCTTTGGTATCGAAACTGTGCAAAAATATCCCACCGAATAATTTAAGATTAAATTATATAGAAAAAGGTCAGCAGGTGGTGGTTTCTGCTATTTTCGACATAGCAAAAGAATAAAGTGTGTATGTCCTCAGGTGTGCAAGTTAAATTGAAGATTTGGCAGGATAAAAAAATTAACTGGAATCACATCGACAAAAACAACCTGTCAGGTGTGCAAGTTATATTGAAGATTTGGCAGGGCAAAAAAATTAATTGGAATCACATGGGACAAAAACAACCATAACAACAGATCGAAGTCCAAAATTTTCTGTCCATTCTCAAAACAATTACTTAATTATAGTACAACAAACATATACCTTTTTGTCATAGCATCTATCTTTCCGCTTGAGCCGGAATTTTGTTAAAGCTGCATCCCTTTGGCTGGCGTGACGAGAACAAATGCCATTGAATCCATCATGAATCAATAAAGTGCGTTCATTGAGGTTCTGTTGAGCTGTCCCCTTCCCAATTGCCTTTGCTGAAAAGGAATTTCCGTCAATTCTACAGTATGATCCACTACTACTGTTGTTAGGCAGACCATTACATGGACCACTGTTGGAGCTTTGATCGCCTGCAGGGGAACCACGTCTCAACTGTTCCAAAGGCCCCCCTTTGTTCTGCTCACGCACAGTTTGGTCAACAGAATTATGGTTAATTTCACCCGTCCGTCCATAACCTTGTTCCAACTCATGAACATCAGTGTTGGAATCAACAGAGGCACTAATAGGAATCAGACGGTGTTCTTGTTGACGCAGTGTGTTTGGACTCCGGGCGGGGTGTAAACCTGACTTTGTGTAGAATATAGATGGAAAAATGTGACTATATCCTACAGATATATTATCAAGCCTTACCCCTGGGATAGGAATGAACCCAAGATGAGGCCCTGCAAATGCTACTTCAGCTTGTTGTGATTGACCCATGACCAGAGAAGTCATATTTTCCTGACTGTTGCTTGAAGTAGCACGACATGGTTGGAAGCTACCAGTGGCATTTTCAGAGAGCTGATTGGACAAAATTTCATCAGATTTACTTGAACCTTCCCTCAACTCAGTAAAATTACTGGTAGGAGTTGGAAATGCCTTACTATTGTTATACCTGCAAACACAAACTTGGGGATCAGAAATTGAGAGCAAAGTAACAACTCCATGCATAGTAACACAAGCAGATCAAAACCATCCATCCTAAACCAACTTCCATAAAATTCAATAAAGAAAACAATAATAAGTTGGGTAAACAGCAACGCAATATCTTGTAATATTTCTGGTTAGTGTTAGAAATGTATTATTCTATGGAGCAGAACAACACTTCAACCAGAAGTGATGATAACAGATGAAATCATCTCTAATTCAGATTTCGTCATGTAATAGTTGACCAAGTAATATTAACAAATAACATGTAAAATGTAATTCTAGTCCTTTAAGGAACTGCAAATTTCAGTTCTTGTTCCCTTTGGTTTAGTACAAGTCGGATGCTTGGCAAACAAAACTTTCAGAATAGAGATCAAGTTAGTTAACATGGATAATTTCTATACTCAGAATTTGGGCTGAGCATCACAGATCAAGGAAATACTCATTATAGATGCAACTACGTAATTGATGTTGTCTAAACAGAACTCTTAACGGATTTTTTAGCCCTGAATACAGTTATATATAAGGCCTTTGCAACATAACTATTCGGAACATCCCTTGATATCTGTCACCCTCGGGCAGACCACTGCATTCACAAACACCTCTAGTAACATATTCATAGCCCGAACTGCTGGTGCCACCAATGAGACAACCATACCTAATCTTCAGATTTTCCAGATAAGATAGCTATTGAATAAGGCTTCATTAGACCAGAACTAAATACATCATATTAACAAGGAAAAGGAGGGGGCGGGTGGAAGGGAAGGGAAGGGTGGTGATGTTTGATGGAAATGAAAATAAAAAAGAACATAGAATGGCACTTTTAGTTCTAAATTGAACTTTAAGAAACCAAACCATTAGTGTGCAGGTACCTTCTAAAACTTCTCAACCTGAAGTTCAGCAATGAAATAAGTAAAAGGAAAGGGAAAAGGCAAACTCACCAAGAAAAGGCTGAGGCTGTAGAGCGATTCAGGGTATGTCTCTCATCCTTACCTTGGTCATTCAAGGTACTGGGAAAAGATTTTCTTAAAGAAAGTTCTAAATGGGGAGAAAACACACACTTGTTCATGCCATCATTTAGAGTAGATAGTTTATCCGGGATGCCATCATTTAGAGTGGATAATTTATCTGGGGCCTTATGATGAGTATCCAATGTCCCAATCAAGTCAATAGCTCCACTGGAAGGTTTAATCAGCTTATCATTGCAGCCATGGATCCCATAGGTAATATCAGCATTTATTCTGTCATTTTTGCGTCCCTCACCTTCACCCTGAGGCATTGTTTTAACACAGCCATAATCTTCTTCCAGTCTCAAAGCATCATCACATTGTGCAACCTCTGATCCTGATCTATTTAACTTTTCTGAAACTATTAGCTCATCAGATGCCCCTACAGTTGATCCTCCCAAGACACAAAACAAATACTCCATAGAATCATTAAAAAGAAGAAAACTTGAGAAAGTGTAAAAGCAGAATTAAGATAATGTAATATACCTCCAGTTTTACTCTCAGGCATCGCTGATTCTGTTTCCAGTCTGACACACTCATCATGCTTTTCCATGTCTGTATTACAGGTATTAGAAGCACTCCTACAATTCAGTTGTGAAAGACCCTGCATATTTTGCACGTATGCACCCTCAGCTTCCAAGTAAGGCGATGAGGTACAAGAGCTCTGCACAAGGGTGGCAAAACATGCGGGCTCAAAGTGAAACTTCATAAGCCAACCTAATAGGGGAAAAGTAATTCTCCGCAATCTATAAGTGGCCTCACATATCATTCAATCATCAAGGGTCCTGGATACATGTTTTCTAACAACTCATTGCCTTTCATTTAGATTGTACAACCAGTGCAATAAGAACAGGACAATGATAACATTTCAATTGACACTCAACTAGTAGTAAAGATAATTCTACTACGACTCTCTTTGGCTGTTGCACAATCAAATGAGACTTGAGATCTGACAAATTGATAGATGTTACCATAAATTCAGGATAAGATACTGATATTTGTCTTTCAAAGCATAGACAGTGCAATGTTCAAGCAGAAGAAAACGCCTCGTACCATCACAACAGCAACTAGAGATGAACTGATACTTACTTGAGCGTCACTCACTTTCTCACTTCCCTTATTTTTCTGTGATGAAGCTGCATAATCACTAGAATGGTTGCTTGCCGTATTGTTCTCAGAAATTGCTCCAGCTTTACAGTGTACAACGTGTAAATTTTGAGGAACATGTCCACCAAGCAGCTGATAAACAGAAAAAGAGAAGAGAGAGAAAGTGAACAAATTTCACTAAGCTGTATGCATATTAGAACCCCCCCTCCCCCCCCCCCCCCCCCCCCCCAAAAAAAAAAAAAAAAAATGAGGATGGCGGGAAGCAGAAACATTAGTGCATACACTATGTCTTCTCCAAACATGTTGCCACAAGTTCCTCAGCTCATTCCTCCTAACAGGCTTGACAAGAAAGTCAGCTGCACCTTTTAGCATGCACTTCAAAACCATGCTAATTGAATCATGCGATGACATCACTGCACAGTCAGAAACAGAAACTCTAACATGTTTAGGTTCTAACTAATCAAAGATCAAATTAGTGAAGCTTACCAACTTACACTTGAGTCAAAGAAACATACTTATGACAGGAATGTTTTTGCAAATATCGTGCTCCATGACTAAAGTAAGAAGCGCATATCCAGATATTGATGGCAACTCCACCTCAGTTAATACAAGGTCTATGTTCCGAGGCCTGCACTTCAAAGTCTCCCATGCCACTAACCCATCAGGAACTGCAGTAACTGCTTTGACAAAGACACACAAGTATGCCCTAATGAGTTTAATTCTTATTTCCAATATCTATATCATTAAAGATATTTATGTAGATATAAATTTCAACATTTGAAAGGAGGAAACAAGATACAAACACCACCAAACGAAAAAAAAAAAAAAAATCCTATAATCCCCTCAAAATTAAAACAGAGGCCTTGTTGCAGAGGGCTTTGTTCTTCATTTACCAGCCAAGTGGGAGTGCCAGTAGCCTCGGAGGGAAGTAGTTCCTTCCAATTGTACCAATCTAATAATGTAACATCATACTGAACCCTACTAACAGTTGTTAACAGATTATCCAAGTCTAAAAGAAAATATTACTCACCAACCCAGCAAAATTATAAAAAAAGAAGAAGAAGAAGAATATAGGCACCAAAACAGAATTTAAAAATAAAAATGAAATGAAAAAAAGAAGGAAAACCTCTGTAACTGCATTTCCTAAGAAGAGCAGAGATAATCTGACGTGTGGAATCATCAGCTTCGACCAATAGAACTCTAAGTACCATTCTGGGAAGGAAACTTTCCCACCTGGTCCTAACCACCTCTAAGGATCCATCTTTCTCAGTTTCCAACTCAATGTCCAGTCCTCCTCCACTACTCACCACCACTTCACCCATTTTCATATACCCTGCTTTTTTCACCACAACCAATACTAGCAATAATCAATCGCTCTTGGTTTAAAAGCAAAACGAAAAAAAAAAAAAAAAACTCACCAAACCAAAAAGAATAATGCTGTTTTGTGAAATTATCCAATTAACCTCATTGCCTTAGCAAATATCTGATATTCTCTTCCGTTTTAAGCGCTTATAGCTTAAGCTTACACTGATAGTCAAGACTCGAGCAAATTCCACTAAACCGACTCTTAATTTGATATCCGACTTTCGTTCACAGCCGCGAAACTGCAGTGACATATCTACTACTTGGATTATTACTTTATCTCTCTCAGAAAAGGATCAAAAGATGGGCCGCCATTGGCTTCTCGCTTCTCGTGCCGAGCTGGCAAAATTTGTGCCACTGTTTTTGATTTTGTGTGTTGGGGAAGAAAATTAAAATCAGATGATGTGTTCCAGGACCCATCGACACGTGCTGGTCAGCATTGGTGTCCTTGACGAAGATATTTTCACTTCAATGCCACGTCGGCATCGCAAACACCACACGTGGTATCCTTATTTCCTGAGGTCTCCGAGACTGACACGTGGCGAACTCTTTGTGTCTTTTTATTTTATTCACGTAGAAATTTTAAAATTACAATAAATTAATGCATAGATATAATATGTGTAATTAAACTTAATATAATTATTATTTATTATTTTTTTTATTCATCCATCTTTGAACCCTAAGATAACAATTGAGACAAATTTTGAATTGATTTAGAGTGGAATGTTGTTTAATTTCGTTTATTTCAAAGCCTAAAGGTTTAAAAGCAAAAAAATAAAGAAGAAAGAACACACAGCAAATTAACGGGGTCACATGTTTTGCATGGCCAAAAATGAACCCATACTATAGTATAACTAGTAGCATTATTACAAGGAAAGGAGAAATTATTTTTGGAATGCAAGCAATGTCCTCTCGGAGCCGAAAGATCTCTTCGGCCAAATCGAGGAAGGGTCGTAGCCCAACTGCCCAAGCAAGATTTATAGTGAGCACATGCTTTAGGCGCGTGTGGGTGTTCGCGATCCATTTGTGTAAACGATCGAGAGGGTCCGATTTAGTGTCAATGAGAGATTTCGGCACTTGGCACATGGGAATTGAAAATACGTGTGGTTAATCACGTTTTAGGAATCGGACGCGTGACTCAACTTGAGCCGGTCGTTGAGAACACTCGCGTACGTTCATGCATCAACATGAGATCAGACACCATCGACGCGAGAAGAGCTCGACCATTTATGATGAAGATGACATTAGACGCAGGAGATTTGCTATTTGTCGCCAATATATAGTAATCTCATGAGCAAAATGTGAGCTAAGATATTTAAAACTTCACGTTAATCAGGATGTTTAAAACCCCACGTGTGTAATTTGGTACTATACATTGAGACTACGATATCAGCAGACAACTTCTTTTTTTATTATTTTAAAATTATCCAAATAATATGACAACTTATGATATACAAATGACGCGCATCTACATTTTTTTGTAATTACAAAAGGGGAAAAAAAGGCAAAAAATAATAACAAATCTAATCTTATTTAAAAAAAAAAACAAACAAATCTAATCTGATGCGTTGACGTATGTCATATCACTTGATTGCCTGCAAGAATTTTGAAAATCTCTTCCTTATAACAGCCATGTGCAAGTTGGCTAGTTGTTGCAATGATAGCTCTTGTATAACAAAATTAAGGCGGTGTTTATTTTTTGAAATCTGAAATTTGGATAAACTTTTAAATAACGTTAAATATTTGAATGTAAATGATATATTTATTTTTTATTTAAATCGTTAAAAATAAATATTTAGTTTTTTTTAATTTAAAATATATGAAAGTTAATATTTTTACATTTATATCCTTGTAAATTATAAATGTTAAATAAATAATAAATTAACATTTCAAAAACTATAAATAAAATAATATATTATCATAATAAATAATTAAGTTCAATTGAATTCAACTTTTTAATGTTCTGAATTAGTATATGTTAATAAATTTTATTGTAGTTTATGTTATTTTTACATGAAAAGTATTCATAAAAAATTATAAAGAAAAATAATGTTAATTTAAAGAAAATAAAATGATGAAAGTAATAATAGTCTACCACTCTATTATCATAAGTTATAGAGATAGATAATGATGTTAATTAGTAAATTTTATTTAGGTAAAGATAAAAATTAATCAACTAGATATGGATGTTTTAGATAAAATATTATAATAATGTCATTCAGACTTTTTGATTAAGTGAAAAGGCTAATAAATTGACTTAATAACTTAATGATTTAATGATTACAAATTTTCATTAAATTATAAAAATAAACAAACTTAATAATTTAACTAATTAAAATTAAGTCATTAGATCAAATAAACAAACAAACCCCTAAGTGTGTATGCCTTTTCCCAAATATATATATATATTATATACATTCAAGAAGTGATAAAGTTGTGCTTTGAAATTCTAAAACAAATTATTATTGTTGTTGTCGTCGTCATCGTCATCGTTGTTGTCTTCTTAATATCACGATCTTTAGGGATGGCAATTTAAGGATCTGGGTCAGGCTTTTTTAAGCCCAAGCCCAGGCCCAAAGCCCTCCAAAAGCCCTTCATACTTAGACGGGCCAGGCTTGGATCGGGTCTGGGCTTAGATAAAATTTTTAATTTAAATTTTTAATAGAGTTTAAAATAAAAAAAAAATAAAGAAACACTTAAATTAAAGATGATTAATTGATTATATAATATATAATCGACTAATAATCAACTACACAAAGAGATAAAATATATAATATATATAAAATTTAAAATATAAAGCCCAAAATATATAAAATAAAAAATTTTATTTATAAAATATAAAACATGTGCTTTTTCCATGAGCCCATATCTAGACTTATTCACTGTGAGTTTTTTAATTTTCAGTCCATGACTAAGCCTATTCATTGCAGGCCAAATCTAAAAGTCAGGCCCAGACTTTTTTGTCATCTCTAACGATCTTAGGAGCTTGATGAATTTATATTATAGCTTATCATAAAGATTTATTGAGAATAGTTTAAAAATTTACAAATCCTTAAAATGAATTATATTTTGACACTTTAAAGATATATCTATTTTCACTTATATTTGGAGAGATATATTAATTCTCACACCTTTTTTTTTTTTAAGAATAGTTTTTTAATTAAAATTTGAGTGAGAGAACTTGAATTTTAAATTTTATGTCGTTAATAAAGTTGAGATAGCCTAATTGATTTAAACAAAAAAATTAATTTAAACCATGTTCGGTATAATTTGTCCCTTGGCCCTTTAAAATGATTAGAAGATCTTGGTCATGAAATTAAGTGTGATAAACCATAATACATATTTATCACAACAATTAAAAGAATAATTCCAACTGTCAAAAATATAATTTCATATATTAAAAGCGCCATCACAGTACCAAAATTTAATTTAGTGTGTACATATTATATGAAAAAGAATATTATTAAAAATATTTTAAGTACGTATTTATTTTCTCTTTTTAATGAAATTACCATTGCTTGACACTACTTTGATAGATATATAAAGAAGAAAAAGAAAATCATTAGATATCACATATACGAGATACCAAAAATTACGATTATTAGATTTAGTTATTAGAGTCAGGCTATTGGCACCTTCTAAATTTCTCTTAGAACTCCTTTTTCAGTAAAATTTTATTTAATGTGAAAGATGCCATTTTTTTTTCTAAATAAACACTATTTTCATTTATAGATCTTTCAATTTTTAATAATCTTCTCAAATTTACAATCTTAATATCGGTATTATTCTCTTCTAAATTTCTTTATTGCTTGATTTCTAAAGGAAAATATCTAAAAGAAAGAGTAAGAAAAACCTTAAAGAAACTAGTGAATATTTTACGGGTGTAACACAATTTTATTATACTTATAAACTTTGGGCGCAGTAACTAGTTTGAGAATTCTTAAAAAATTACTTGTAATAGTATAAAATTTTATTTAATTTATTTTCTGACTATGTTGTATTTGCAATGTTTATTATAAGAATTTTGTTTTGGAATAAAAAAATTACTTCTTAAATTCGAATTCTTTTAATGAATTAAAAAAGATTTATATGGTGCAAATAAAATAAGTTAAAACGAAAGAGAAAATATAAATGGGAATAGGATAAGTTCCATTTATATTTATCCTTGAATGGAATTGTAATATATAATTGGAGTTTTACGACAGTGATATTCTAACTCTTAACTATTTAGACAATCCATCGCAATCGGAATAATGTGTGAGAATAATCGAGCCCAATTGGTGTATTCAGAGCTCCGTATGCCGAGGCTGAGCCAACTCGGGCCGCCAAACCAACTCACAATTCTGCTGCCAATTTGCTGTTGTTGAGCCTTGGCCGGCCGCCCCTGAGAATCGGAAAAGAAAATGTACCAACCAGCGTTTCTTCGTCCATCCAAAATCGTCACAACGGTAACTGGAGCAGTCACCTTCCCGCCAAAAACTCCATCACTCATCTTCCGCTACGCCTCATCTTCCCAAGAATCAGCATCATCACCAAAGCAACAACAAGAATCTTCCATTTCAAACTCCAAATCTCCAATTGGGTCTCCATGTCGAGTCCAAAAACTGATAGCCTCCCAATCAGACCCTCTCTTAGCCAAAGAAATCTTCGATTACGCTTCTCGCCAACCCAATTTCCGCCACTCCAATTCGTCGTATCTCATTCTCATCCTCAAACTCGGCCGCGCTAAATACTTCTCTCACATTGATGATATTCTCGTTACCCTCAAATCCAAACACTACCGCGTCACCCCCAATCTTTTCACTTACTTAATAAAAATATACGCAGAGTCCAATTTGCCCGATAAAGCTCTCAAAACATTTCGTTCAATGCTTGAGTTCAACTGTAAGCCTTTACCCAAACAGTTAAATCGCATTCTTGAACTCCTTGTCACTCACCGGAACTATCTCCGGCCCGCTTTTGATTTATTCAAGAGTGCTCATAAACACGGTGTTTTGCCCAATACTAAATCCTACAATATCATGATGCGTACGTTTTGTTTTAACGGGGATATAAGTATTGCATACACGTTGTTTAACAAAATGTTTGAGAGAGGTGTTATGCCTGATGTCGAGTCGTATCGGATTTTGATGCAGGGTTTGTGTAGGAAGAGTCAGGTGAATAGAGCAGTTGATTTGTTGGAGGATATGTTGAATAAAGGATTTGTACCGGATACCTTGAGTTATACTACTTTGTTGAATAGTTTGTGTAGGAAGAAGAAGCTCAGGGAGGCTTACAAGCTTCTTTGTAGAATGAAAGTTAAAGGGTGCAATCCTGATATTGTTCACTTTAATACAGTCGTATTGGGGTTTTGTAGAGAAGGGCGAGCCATCGATGCTTGTAAGGTTCTTGAAGATATGCCATCAAATGGGTGCTTGCCAAATTTGGTGTCTTACAGAACCTTGGTTGGTGGGTTATGTGACCAAGAGATGTTTGATCAGGCTAAGAAATACATGGAGTTGATGATATCAAAGGGTTTTTCTCCACATTTTTCAGTTTCTCACGCTTTGATCAAGGGGTTTTGCAAAGTTGGTAAGGTTGATGAGGCTTGTGGAGTGCTAGAGGAATTGTTTAAGGCTGGCGAAGCCCCGCATGAGGATACTTGGGGGATGATTGTTCCGCGGATTTGTGCAGGAGAGGAGATGGAGAACTTAGAGAAAGTATTGAACGAGATTATGAAGGTGGAAATAAAAGGTGACACAAGAATAGTGGAGGCTGGAATTGGTTTAGAGGATTATTTGATTGGGAAGACAAGATCTAGACCAAGGAGAGCTTAAACATGTTTGTTGTATAGCCGACTAATTTTTACTGTACCACCTGAGGTAGCTTCAGATTCTTGTTCCGGATGCTGCTATTTTGTCAAACTTATCATTTTGCTTCCCATCTTCTGTATATAACAACTATTTCATTTTGCTCAATTTTGTGAGTAATATAAAATTTTTAACAATTTATATTTTGACGTGTCTGTTCTTTTGTTGAGGCATGAGCAATTTGAATGCTTGCAGGTCCCAAATGCCGTCCATTTTTTGTTTATCTTTGGCTTAAAGATATAACTACTCTTTTACCCTTTTAGGATTACCTTCAGAAATAGTTTTAGGATAATACTCCATTCGTAAGTGGGCTTCCTAAGATTGATTGTTCATTTGTTAGTGGTAGCTCACATGATAATTACCGCCACATTTGGGTTACAAGCCATGAAAATTTCACTTGAAAGCAGTGAAGTAGAAACTCTTTTTATTCTCTATCATAAAGATGAAAAGATCTTCGTTCTATGGCCCGTATCCAAGTAGAAGGAAGTAGGACACCGACATTCACTGGTTATCAATATACCTATTTCAGATGACTGATGGCCTTCAGTAGCTATGGCGCACCACTATTGTCAAATCTATGAAACTTCACAGGGAAAAATACCACACCAGGCATGGGATCTTTAGAATGTGGCAATGACATCTGATATCTAAAAGTTCAGTAGGAAAGAGGCCCTTGGAGCTTGAATATTAGTACCAATAGCACGTACAGATTGTAGTTGCTAAAATTATATCAGATAAAAAACCAGCAACATTTTCACTTGCTGCAAGTCAACAAACTTGATGACATTTTTACATTCCTCAACTACAAGACGGGCAGTTTAGGGCAGGCAATTGATCCCAGTGAACATTTATTTTTTAACCTTAAAATTTGTGTGCGTACACACACACACACACACACACACACACACACAGTTAGTTACATAACTGCCGAAGATATAAGTAATATAAACTTTTGTTAAAATTTTAATTTTATTATTGCATTGCCCCTATGAACTAATTTTCTGGCACTGCCCCCAGTAAAGGGTCACCATCTGAAACTCAAATATTGTGAGCCTATGGAAAGTAGGCTACATTGAGATTGGAGAATCCTTAATCAACTCACGCATGCATCAAGTCGGTGTTTACTGATTCTGCAACTCCAAGAACATAGCACCGAGCTTGCAATGATAGGCCAGCCCCAAGAAACGACTTACAGGTGCATTTTCAGAAGGCCGAGCATAGTTACATATAACAATATGGCCAAATTGATTCTATAAGTGTGACTTATCTATCCATAACACATTCTTTTTAGTTAAAAAGTGCTAAGATGAAATTAGACATGCAGATTATAGATACATGTAGCCCTTATCCAAGAAAGCTCAGATGAATTGTCCTCGTATGCTGAATATACCATTATCATTATAAATTTCAAGATGGCACCAGATGGAAGAAATAATACCCACGCTTCAGGCTTTAGAAGAATGATAGCTGCCAATGCTTTCATCATTTGACCTCTCTCTTTCTCCTCATAAGCATAACAGAAACAACTTTGGTCACCCATCTCTGTGTTCAAATTCAAAGTTTATGGCTCATGCCACCAAAATTGTCATTGATTATGAACACAGAAATGGCAAACTGAAATCATGCTTTCATGTGAAGAACACAACAACATTTAAAATCATAGACACTTAAATCAAACTAGTAAAATGCTGGCAATTAACCCAAGCAAAATCAACCACTACCTGCACAACACCTCCTCAGTATTTTTAACATAATGTTTACATATGAAAAAGCCTCGGGGACTTCCCAGACACAAGATCTTGAATTCTGGTGGGCATTTGTACCCACTATCCTGCACCACCTTTCGGCCAAGGAGGATGCTCCAAGCTAAGCAATTTCTTGTTACTAAAAGAAGTTTCTTCACTACAAATATGAACCAATCAAAACTGCAGTCAAGACTCAGTTCTGTCAACACCTTCTCTAACAATTATTGTCCGACCACGAAAGTCCTGCAAGAGGGTTTTGAATAAGTAAACGAAACAAACAAGACATAGTTAAAAGGAAAAAGTGGTTGGAAACCATATGGGACTCAACTGTTCCATTTAAGGAGAGTGCAGCATCACGTTCTGCATCAGAAGAGAAGGAAATAAACCCAAAAACACGGGTGGTTTGTCCTTTACGATCGTGCAGCACTCTAGCACTGACCACAGTCCCAAACCGGCTAAAATGATTTCTCAAATCCTCAGGTTTTGTGGCCCAGGAAAGATTGCCAACATATAACTTATGAGGGCTTTCATAAACAAAAATCTTCTTTGGTGGTGAAATCAATGCCTCAGCAGTCCTAGTCCGCGAATTCATATCAACTGAAAATCTCACTCGCATTTCACGTCCACCCACATCCTTCAAAACAATGCATAAGTTCAGACAAAGTACTAAATGAAGACTGAATTAAATTATGAGGGATTGCAAGTTACTAACAGATCCATCCAATGCAATAATTGCATTTTTTGCTGAATTGATCGAACCCATTGTCAGGTAACCACATCCACGGCTTATACCTGTTTCAGGATTCCTTGAAACCTACAATTTAAGTACCAAACATGAGCCAAAATCTAATGATATAATCTGAAAAAGAAAAATCCACCAGTATTCATCTAAACCATTAAGTAAGCAAAGTTGCTTATAATAAAATTATTGATCTCTACTCGAATTAACGTTTGTTAAAGGAAAGATTTGGTATGAATAATGGTACCTCAACGGAAATAATAGTTCCAAAAGGCTTGAACATCTCAACAAGCTCTGGAATGTCAAAGCTCCTGGGCAAGTTACACACGTATAACTCACAGGGCCTTGCGCGGTTCTTTGGCTCTTCGCCTGAAATGTTTTCGTCCACTTCGTTTCCGCCAACATTATCCTTGCCGTGAATCTCATCTTCAACTACCACCACCGCTTCCTCATCTACCACCGCAAAAACTGAGCGAAACCCAGCTAAGTGAGAGCGGGACCAGCAAGATGAGAGCTTTGGGTACTGGAAATTGATTAAAGTTGGCAAAGAGGTAAAATCGAATCGTTTTGTTGGAGTTGGAGGAGTAATTTTTGTAAACAGAGGGGAAGACGTTGTTAAGAAGCCAGGGGTGGCAGCCATTGAGAAAAATGAGCGCTCCATAGGGCCACAGCTTTCAAGTGGATAGGGTTACCAATTTTTAATCAGCGGGTCGAATACCGTGGTCCGAATGAAAATGGATTTATACCTATCGTATAAAAAGCTAATTCGGTCATTTCAGAGGGACTAGGGAGCTATTCCATTTTAGTAATTTCAAAAAACAAACAAACTACATCGTTATTTCTATTGTTTCTGTTGGGAATGATCCGTCCAAACAACATCTTCACGTCCCTCTAATGCTAGTTGAGCCAGAGAATGAGCAATGACATTACATTATCCAAGGTGTGTTGAGTTTTAATCACCCTAAACTATTCAATTGCTGAAATTATATAATCGATCTTTGTTTGGTTACCCTTCTTGACATGAAATCAACAACATCCTTAAAATCTGATTGTATCACAACTGATGGCAGACTTGCATTCTCAATAATGTTTAAACCCCATTTCACATCTTCTGCTTCACCATAAGAAATGTTTCCATGAAACTTGGAAAGTTTGATTGATGCAGCTATGAAATCTCCAGCAACATCTCAATTAATTAATTATTTAATTCTCACTTAGTTTGTAAATTCTTAATCAAAATGTTATTTATTATGAAGAAATGAACAATTTGGAAAAAAATTACAAAATTTAGGAGTTATAAAATCATGTAAAATTTTATTGTTCATACAATATATAAATATGTATGTGGTGGTTTGTTGTTGCTGTTTGAGAGTATTTGGCACACCATATATTCAGGGAATTGTATTAGCTAATTTTATGCAATCTCATGTTTAGTAAATATTTTTGTTCACATTATAATGTATTAAAATACACCATAATGTGAACAATGTGGCATTAAGTAAATCCGAGGGGGTTGGGTTTGTGTAATATGGCATTAATCATATTATTTTTTTAAATTTAATTAAAATAATAAAAATAAAATAAAAATATATAATATTAAATAAACATATAAAATAAAAAACTCAAATATGTTACTGCCAGCTGCCGGTAACTGTCGATAAAATTGTGTTTTGCAATAAAATTTGGTATTATTTGAATTTTTATTGTCAATACCATGCAATAGTGCAATTATTACCAAAAAAAAAACTCCTATATGCTGTAAATTTATGGTAAAAATTTTAAAAATTAACACTTTGGTGGCAAATCTATGGTTAAACAAAATGCTTTTGCTGATAACAGTTGCATAATTGCATAACCACTGACAATAAGAATTCTAATGGAACAAATATATAAATTCAAATGATACTAAAGAATGATAGCCAGCAGTGAAAGTTAATTATTTTAATTACAAAAATTTAAATTTTAATTGAATATAAGTAATAATAAAATATAAAGAAATCTTAAATTATTGAATAATATAAACTAAAATAAAAATATTATTTTATAATAATACAATTCATATGACACAAAATATCGTATCGTATTTTAATTTAATACAAAATAATGCAATATAACCTAAGATAATATAACTAGTATAATATAATATAGGGTGTTAAACGCTCTCAACATTTGCATGTGGTTGTTAATTTAAGATTTTTACCATTAGGTTTGCAATTTTAGTGATTAAAGGACTCGCTATTATAATTTTCGAAACCATGAGGGTTCAAATTCAAATGACGTTACACCGATAAATAACACATGAGCTACCAATATCGGAAAAATTGTAAATAATGGATATAGCTTTTCGATTTATATCAAATGGGTCCCTATCGTACCAATATCGAAATGTGTGTTTTTATCAAATTTGCGGATCCCCGCACGTCCTATCGTTTGTTTCTATTTGTTGCAGTTGCTCCCGTCCATCAGAATCACAAACCTTCTTAGTTGGTTGTGAGAGCTAATTTGCAATGTCAGATCTGAATTAAACATAATATTTCGAGAAATGTCGTCGGCTTCAAGGGGATCTTCAGAAGACCTTCAAAACGACGAGTCATCGGCGGTGAAATTCGGGACGGCTGAGGCACTAGCGTACGTGCGCACTCTAACAGACGTGGGAGCTATGACGCGGCTACTCCACGAGTGCATTGCGTACCAGCGCGCACTGGACGTCGACCTCGACAGCCTCCTCTCGCAACGCACCGACCTCGACAAGCACCTCCTCCACCTCCAGAAATCCGCCGAGGTACTCGACATAGTCAAGGCTGATTCTGATCACATGCTCTCCAATGTCCGCTCTACCAGCGACCTCGCCGATCAGGTCAGCCGCAAAGTCCGGGAGCTCGACCTCGCTCAGTCGCGCGTCAACGACACGCTACTCCGCATCGACGCTATTGTGGATAGGAACAACTGTTTAGATGGCGTTAAAACGGCCCTGGACGAAGAGAATTTCGAAGCGGCAGCTAAATTTGTTCAGAGGTTTGTGGAAATTGATAATATGTATAAAGACTCGGGATCTGATCAGAGAGAGCAGTTGCTGACGGCGAAGAAGCAACTTGAAGGAATCGTCAAGAAACGGGTCCTTGCGGCGGTGGATCAGAGAGATCACGGTACGATTTTGAGATTTATTAAACTTTATTCTCCGTTAGGAATAGAAGAAGAGGGATTGCAAGTGTATGTAGGGTATTTAAAGAAAGTTATAGGAATGAGATGGAGAATGGAGTACGATAATTTGGTTGAGTTGATGGAGCAAAGTCAAGATCAGAATCAAGTTAATTTTGTCGGGTGTTTGACTAATTTATTTAAGGATATTGTGTTAGCTATTGAGGAAAATGATGAGATTTTGAGGGGTTTATGTGGAGAGGATGGGATTGTTTATGCCATATGCGAGGTACAAGAGGAGTGTGATTCCAGGGGATGTTTGATTTTGAAGAAATATATGGAGTATAGAAAGTTGGGTAAGTTGTCGGCTGAGATTAATGCTCAAAATAAGAATTTGCTTAATGTGGGTGTGAGTGAAGGGCCCGATCCTAGAGAGGTTGAATTGTATTTGGAAGAAATTTTGTCATTGATGCAATTGAGCGAGGATTATACTGAATTTATGGTGTGTAAAATTAAGAGTTTGAGTTCTGTAGATCCAGAGTTGGTGCCACGAGCTACTAAGGCTTTTAGGAGTGGAAGTTTCAGCAAGGTTGTTCAGGAAATTACTGGGTTTTATGTGATTTTAGAGGGTTTCTTTATGGTGGAGAATGTTAGAAAGGCTATTAGGATAGATGAGTATGTGCCTGATAGCCTTACCACGTCTATGGTGGACGATGTCTTTTATGTTCTGCAGAGTTGTTTGCGGAGGGCTATATCCACTTCAAATATCAGCTCCGTGATTGCTGTCTTGAGCAGTGCATCTAGTTTGTTGAGCAATGAATACCAGGAGGCTTTGCAACAAAAAACTAGAGAACCGAACCTTGGGGCTATGTTGTTCTTAGGTGGTGTTGGTGTGCAGAAAACTGGGACAGAGATTGCGACTGCTTTGAATAATATGGATGTGAGTAGTGAGTATGTCCTGAAGTTAAAACTTGAGATCGAAGAGCAATGTGCAGAGGTTAGTAGTGTACTTGGAGTTAATCTTGTGTTTATGTTTAGCAGTAGAAGGAGCAGCTTGTGGTTTATGGTTTGCATATTAACTTCCATTTGGTTACTTCTTGCACTAGAAGTTAGATTATGTCTATAGTGTGCTACTAAAGTTCAGAATGCTTGCAACTCTACAATCGTATGACCTTCTATGACTTGTTGCTTAAGCAATTATAATAAAAGTTATCACACAACAATGAAAATGGGTGGAAAAAGAATTTGGAGTCACATTATGAATTTCTCACATTTCTTTGGGTCACCCAACTTCATGGACTTCATAAGGAATCTATGGCTATCAACAGAGGGAAGTATAACATGGACACATTCTTTTTCCTTGTAAGAAAACTTGGTGTGTAGATTTGGATGGCCGGGTGAGAGCATCTGCTTCAAAATTTCTGGCAGACTTGGGATCATTTTTCCAGTAAAGTTTTACTGTGTGACCTAGTGTTGACCCAAAGCATGAAGTTCAGTGCTATTTTTCTTCATATCTTGCTTAAACCATGAGACATGCATTATATTGAAATTTGAATAGTTTCAAGAAGAAACACAATCCCTGTATTTGTGAATTGATATGGAAGTAGTGTTGTAATGGCTCAATACGTACTTGTTTTGAAGGGAATATGATATATGCAATTGTAAAAGTTGGTTGGTTATGTGATCAAACCCTGTAGTTTTCACTTTTTCTGATATGCATGCCCATTCTAACTCCTTTCCCTGATGTCTGTCTATGTGATCAGACAATTGATCAGTTTCTAATGATTTGACTCTTTATGTCTCCTTTCATCTTCCTTCTTTTTGGCCTGATTATTTCAATGATTAAGCATTCTGATAACAGATGATTTTCTGCAGGTATTCCCTACACCAGCTGATAGGGAGAAGGTTAAATCTTGTTTATCTGAGTTGGGCGATTTGAGCAAAATGTTCAAGCAAATTCTGAATATGGGCATGGAACAACTTGTGGCCACTGTGACACCACGAATTCGTCCAGTTTTAGATAGTGTTGCAACCATCAGCTATGAGCTATCAGAGGCCGAATATGCTGATAATGAGGTTAATGACCCATGGGTTCAGAGACTTCTCCATGCTGTTGAGACAAATGCAGCATGGCTGCAACCACTGATGACTGCCAACAATTATGACTCATTTGTTCATTTGATCATTGATTTTATTGTCAAGAGGCTCGAAGTAATCATGATGCAGAAAAAGTTCAGTCAACTTGGTGGCCTGCAGCTTGACAGAGATGCAAGGGCTCTGGTAAGCCATTTCTCTAGCATGACTCAGAGGACTGTTAGAGACAAGTTTGCTCGGCTTACTCAAATGGCAACAATCCTTAACTTAGAAAAAGTCTCTGAGATTCTAGATTTCTGGGGTGAGAACTCAGGACCTATGACCTGGAGACTAACCCCAGCTGAGGTTAGGCGAGTTCTAGGTCTAAGGGTTGATTTTAAACCTGAAGCAATAGCCCTTCTGAAGCTTTAATCCCGTATTTAACTAAATTTCTCATTTTTGAATTTTCATACTTTTTTCCCTTGCTAGTGATAAGAGGCAAGTCTGTGCAGACCTATGTTTTTTTTTTTTTTTTTTGAAAGGGAACTATGTTGTTTACTTATCATTCTTTTACGTGGTTTTTACTTTTCACCCGGACAGTTTTCTCTCTTTCACATTCGACTGCAAATATATGGTTTTTGTCAGCGACATTACATCACCTCAAGTTTGTTTCTATTTTCCTGATTATGAACCCACCCCAGCATGCTTGGATTGTGCAGTCACTGGTGGTCTTTCACTGTACATGTTTGATATATGTTATCACTATTATTGCAGGCACTCTTGTTCTTTTGAAGTCTCAGTATTTTTTCTATTAAAGCATACAGCAGCTTTCATTTACTGGCTTTCATGTTTCGAAGAATCATATTTTTTTCACAAAAATGTATTGATGAATTTCTTGGCATGGTGGACAAAAACATGAAGTTTCAATGATAACCAATGACGACACACTCAAAAGAAACGAGGACGGGTACATTATTTGTTTTCACAAGATGTGGTAGCCCATGTGCTCATTCCCCTAGAGGTGATCACGTCGTGAGTTTCTAGAGGACTGCAGTAACATTCTAGCAAATCAAAATTTATCAATGAAATCCACAAAACTTCAAAATTTAAGACATCATCCATTTATAAAACTAGCAGGAACTAAGGAATACGGTAAAACCCACAAGCCCTTCGGGTTTGATGTTTGAAACAACAGTACAATAAACAGCAATAATTGAGGATAAGCTAAAAAGCAAAATTTAAAATAGGCAAACTACAGAAGAGATAGGAGATGCTACTTGCTTAAACTAAGCACTACATTACTGGCGGTAGGTGTAAATAAGGATCCATGGAACTAAATGCCAGTAAAAGTAGATAGAAAAAATGTCAAGCCTAGAAACGTTAGACTCAGACATGAGCGGTGCCTTCCGTGAATTTGGGATCTTCACATCTGTAATGCCCATCAGGCCCAATACCAAAACCTTTTGGGTCTGCAAAAACATTCTCAAGCAGCTGGCTGCGAGGTGGAAGAGGACTCTCATCTGCAAACTCAACAGCATCCTCAACCACTTCATCTATCTTTTTTTCTATAGCATTTAGGTCTGCTTCACTAGCTAGACTGCTATCAATCAAGTATTTCTTCAAAGCAGTAATTGGATCTCTAGCAGCATAACGAGCCTTCTCCGCTGCCAACAAGAACAGAATAATTGAGAGCAAGAACTGTGAGAATAGTAAAACAAATGTGTGAAATCAGCATATGAACATGATGGTCAAAATATCAGTAAATGGAGTCCAGATAAAGCAGATGTTAGATTGTCATACCTCAACGCTAACAACAAATGTTACAGGGAAATAGGAAGAAAGCTGGAACATGATTTTCCTACTTGGTCCCAGACCAGCATGGCAACATTGGCTTATTAATTACAAGGTAGTAAAATCCAAAACATATTTACATCCTTAAAGAATTTATTTCTAGAATCAGTAAACATAAAAAGCAACAGCACACGCATCCTCAGGACCCCACCTACTCCTTCAAATTTGTAACTAGAAAAAAGCATTTGAGTCTCTAAAGCAAGCTGCTAATTGACATAATTTAAGCATGACAAAAACAAGAAAATTTTGAAACCAAACAAACATAGACCAGCACTTCAATGCATGCACTAGCAGATGTTCTAAGTCATGCATGTCCATAAACCAAAATTAAACAATTAAGTCAAGAGAATAGTACATTTCAATAAAAACTACACATATGAAAATAGAGGGGTTGGTCGCAACCACAGACTAACTGAAGGTCGTAACAGAACCATAAGTATGAGCATCGGTAAATCAGCAAAAATGCACAAGAAGAGATTTTTTATTTTTCCCCCCTCCTTCCTCCTCTTCCTTTTCTTGTGGTTTGGGTTGGGAGTTGGGGGGTGGGGGTGGTGGAGGGGAAGTTGTGTGTGTTGGTTTTGGGGTGGGGAAGAAAAAGAGGAGAAAATCAACTAATTTATCCACAATTGCGAATGACAGAAGATCAATAAAAATAAAACCAAATGCTCACCTGGGTCACGAAGCTCATCAGGGTCAGCCAATGAGTGTCCTCTAAACCTGTACGTCTCACATTCCACCAATGTTGGTCCTTCACCTCTCCTAGCTCTTTCAATTGCCTCTTTAGCCACCTCCCTCACCTTTAAAACATCCATCCCATCAACGTGAACACCTGGCATCCCAAATGCTGGTCCCTTTTTATAGATTTGAGGATCTGAAGTAGCTCTTAGATGTGACATACCAATCGCCCACAAGTTGTTCTCCACAACGAACACAATGGGCAACTTCCACAATGCAGCCATGTTCAAGCACTCAAAGAACTGGCCATTGTTACAAGTTCCATCACCAAAAAATGCCAATGTCACATGATCACAGTCAGCCTCCTTCAACACCTCCCTCCTATACTTGCTGGTGAATGCTGCACCAGTAGCAACTGGAATTCCCTCCCCAATGAATGCAAAACCACCAAGCAGATTGTGCTCCTTTGAGAACATGTGCATAGATCCACCTTGGCCTCTGCAGCAACCAGTGGCCTTGCCAAAGAGCTCACTCATCACAGCACGAGCAGGGACCCCTTTACTCAGGGCATGCACGTGATCACGGTATGTGCTCACCACAGAATCTTCTTTCTTCAAGAGCTTAATAAATCCAGTTGACACAGCTTCTTGACCATTGTAGAGGTGAACAAAACCAAACATTTTACCTCTGTAGTACATCTGGGCGCACATGTCCTCAAAAGATCTGCCAAGGACCATATCTTCATATAGCTCTAAGCCTTCTTGTTTCGTGATCAGCTGAACACTCAGAAGATATGAAAGCAGTAATCTTAAGTCTCTATTTTTTTCCATTCAACTTTCAGAATAATTTTTTCCAAGCAAGCAAACACTTTCCATAAATTCGGATGCAAATCAATATTTATATCAATTATATATGGAAGGTTAAGGGTGAATTCAACTACGACATGTAATCTCACAAATGACGCACGACGCATCGGCTTGCAGAAAAATTCGACATTGCAAGCATAAAAATTACTCAAATTCGGCCCCAGAATACATAAATTAGTTTCAATTGAATCACCAACGCAGTATCAGGCTGAAAATTCACTTGAAAAAAAAAAAGAAGGAAAGAAATGTTTCCCCAAAAAGGAAAAAAATTAAAATTGTTGTAAATTGTAACTAACAAAAAGACTGAGCCAATCGGTCAATTCGCAGAAGAACATGGAAGTAGTAATATGAAAACAATAGAGTGGGTTACCAGATTGGAACTTGACTTGACCTTCTTCTCCTTAACAACCTCAGAGACAGCAACGGCGGGGAGTCGACGGTGGACATTGTGCTGATTCAATTGAACAGAATTAACACGGAGTTTGCGGGTAGATCCAAGGAAAGAAGTGCTGGTTTTGAGAGAATCAAACAGGGCATTATCACGAGATCTGCCGTTGATTGTCGAATTCGGAGACAACGGTTGAAGGAACTTTGCGGAAGAGTAAGCCGTGGCCATTTTGAAATCCGCAAGGAGAGTGTTTGGGAGCCGAGAAAGTGATAGGAAAATGGGCGAGGGCGAGAAAGTATAAATACAATAAGAGGGAAAGAAGGGGGCGGAGGGAACGAGGGACGGGGAGGAGAGAGAGAGAGGGTGTTGGCGGGCGCTTGAGATCTGGGAGTATTCGCCTACTTGTTTGGTTTGATTTTGGAGCGATATAATTATGCCTGAAAAGACAGGGAAGCCAACTAACTCTCAACAACAAAGCACACTACTAACGCAACAAAAGTGGGCAAAGCTTATGTTACAATTTTTGGGTGTTTGTAGCATAAGCTTTGCCACAAAAGTGTATGCTAAATCTTTATCTTTCCTTCTTTGTAATGTCAGTCAGTTAAAAGTTTAAATCATAATTATTTTAAGAATTCGTGATGGGGGCTGCTTTTGTGCGTGCACGCCCTACTGTGCATGTCCATCTGCTCCTTTTAAAAGATTTAATTCATCTGGCCTTTTGTTTTGGACAGTTTCAGGAACGACTCGTACGGCAAAGAAAATCCTACGAGGCTGTGGATGAGATGAGATTGAGCAATTTCCTCAATACAAATAAGGTTTTTTTTTTTCTTTTAAGGAAAAAAACAGTTTCGAATTATAAATTAAACCAACTGGTTCGAACCCACTTCAGCCCTCGAAATTAAAAAATTTTCATTTATAATTTTTTATTTCAAAAAATGGATGAGTTACTACCGATCAATCTTTGAATTCTACCCATTCTAAGACATTTAAGGCTACGACAAGTATTTCTCCTATTACTCCAAAATCCAAAAGTAGTAAGAAAGAAAGATCCATTGATTTAGTAGCGACTATACAAATTTGACGCACAGAGCCCTTCACTGATTTGTTCGTATACAAGTTTCATTTAATTTACAGAGTACAGATTTATTATAGAGACAAATTTCTGAGACTTTCTAAAGCCGTCGAGAAGTAATAAATCTCTACCGACGTAATCTCTCTCTATCGGGTGTATTCTGCTGAGAAAAAACCCCAGAATGAACATCAACAAAAACTCTGCCGAGGTAGATTTTATTAACATGCACACAACTCATCAACACACAGCAAAAAGACATATAAACAACTCAATTAAATTATTGGCAGGCCCTTGGTTGTGGGGTGATTTGATCTCTGGTGCTGTTGGTCTGTACAAATCCATTGTGTCACCTTCTGCTTGTCTTCTCCTTGCCTACAAAAGCATTCACCATTAATGAGATAATAGGACATCATCACAGCTATCTCAGGCACATTTAAAGCAAATACTTAGCAGAAAACTCACCAAATATATTTGATCTTAAAGGAAACCGAAGAGATGATGATCCCTTCAATTTCAGCTCCCTCAGTTGCCTGTTTTTACTTGGTTTTTCTGTTTTTGAAAGACCGCTACTACTTTCTCCCATTAAAAGATCAGTTCCCTTTTTCACCTTTTCATGATAAATGGCTGGTGGTGCAAGCCTCAACTGAGGCATATTTTCTACCTGGACTACTCTCTGGTCCTTTTGAAGATTGTTCAAGATTTCAAACTGCAACATCCAAGTCCAATTGTATTAGCTATCAATTACGAGGAAGATTAGTAAACAGAAACAGATTAGAAAATATGTTCATTCACCCGTGATAGTTGCTGAATTCCATTGGAATTGTCTGATGTATCACTTTCATGTGAGTGCAGTGTAGTTCCTAATGATTGTTGGGGTCTTGATGAAAACTTACTCACGAAACCATTCTCTGCAAGAACTGTTTTGTTTCTAAATCTCTGTGTATTCTTCTTGGGCATACAAAGAGGGCATCCAGATAAGTTAGTTTTGCTTGATGATTCATTTTCTAACAGCTCACATTGAATATGAGTTGCATGACCACAATTGAACACTCTAATTTGAAAACTAGAAGAATTCTTCGTGAGAAGACAATTACATATACAACATAGTAAACTCCGGGGGGCATACCCATGAGAGGCCTCCTTCTTGAGCACGCTCATGGTATAGAACATATCATCCTCTATTAAAGATTTGGCAGTATCCTGATATAGAAAAGCAAAAAAGTTCAAATCAAGAAGAAAATCACTTACTTGCAGTTGACAATATCCAAAGTGTCAAATATATCACACTTGACTCCTTATTTTAGAGGGCAAAAAAATGCAGATTTGATCCTGGAAAGGTGGCTTCACCAATTCTTTTGATCTTAAATTAATATATTTGAAGGATCATTCTTATGAAATTAAAGTCCACAAAAGAACCTGTGGAGTTGAAATATGCCAGTTGGGATAAAAATCTCAACGAAGGTGCAATATAAACAAAAGTACATTGAATACTTTTCTACTATGTGAACACATCAAAAGGTATTGTGCACATACCAGAATTCTTCTTTCAAAACTGTACGTTCCCAGCATCCCCAATATGGTAAGTTTAAAGTCACCAAATTCCTGGCTACCATTATCAGACAGGAGTTTTGACATTATGGTTGGAAGATGAACATATCCTATCATTCCTTCAACAATCTCTTTGATGAACCGAGAAAACAATTTCCTCAAAATATGAGAACCCCTATGCGATTTTGAAATTCTCCACTTGATAATGCATGCCTCTGCATCCTCTTGTGAGCCAAATGATTCCTCTAGCATTCTGGAATGATTTTCTCTTTCAGATGCCCTTTCAACAAATGAACCCATCAAAGGCTCACAAAACCTGTAATGAAACTCAAAATGTAATAGCCATGAGAAAAATAGACGTGGTTACATGTATTTGAAGACAACAATGGTTGCCTCATTTATTTTAGCAAGGGAAAAAGGTTTCTTAGAGATACTGAATTCAGAGACTATTAGATGAGCAAGAGGGTAATTGTTCCAGTGAAACAACTAGAGTTGAAAATCTAGCAGAAATCTAAACTCTCTTTTCAAAATTGTGCAAAAACTACAAACCTCCACGTTAGTGAGGACCTGGTCCTTGATACCGGAGTCCACTGTTTATGTGCTTTTCTCTACATTTTGGGTTTCTATAACTAATTCTGTAATCTCAGCCCTCCATCTTCATTTTGTCAGTGTAAGTATGGAGATATTCCATTCCTTAATAGAAACAATGGAAATATAATTCTGACTAATTCAATATTGATTATTTCACATGCAACTGTAGATCTGACTTTTCAATTCGTAAATAAAAGTCAGAAGTCCATCCAGTCACATAAAACTTGTGTCAAATCATGACAGCATATGAATCAAGAAACTGACAAAGCAAGAAAGCAAATAGTAATTGGAACTCACGAATCAAGTAATTTAAACCAGAGCATTTCTGACTCTTCTGGATTCAGACGAGGAGTGTTCCGCTGGCACAACCCAATACAGGCACGCAATATATTATTTATGTCATTGACCTATAAGAGAAAGATCACATGAATTATTAAATTGCCAAACTATGCTGCATTCTACACATATTATGTTCTCATGCTCATCATACAAAAGATATCCCTATACAAACCTCCTCCATATTTAAAATGGCACTGAAATGCTCTACACTGACTGATCCATTTGAAACCCCTAGAGGAAGGGCACTTCCCACAGCAGTCTCAAGCATAGTAAACTTATCATTAAGTTCAGATAGTGTAAGTACGAGAGCACTTCCGACATCTCCAACCCTTTCTAATAAAAATGCAGCAGCATCTGTGATTCCATACTCTTGGCAGAGGCGTAAACAATATTCCACCCGATAGCTATCAAAAGTTTCTAAGAATTTGAGAACTGAATCTCGCTCATACTGACATAGTAACTGCAAAAGCAAAGTGCATCGTAATTAGAGCCTGAGATGCCTTCATGAAGTGAAAAGGTGCTTCCTCTCAACTTACTGGTGGATAAGCAGTAATTAAATTAATGCAACAAATAAAGAGCCCACGAAACTAGAGAAATTACAGAATAAGATAACCTTAATAGTGTCAAAGAATGTGCAAGTAAATACAAATTTTTTTAATCTTCTGATTTCAGCCAAGCCAGAGTAAATTATATTGAAAGCAAAGACTACTCGATGTCACTGAGACCAAGCACATGCTAAATATGGCAAGGGGAAGATGTATTACAAAAGTGCTCACCTCCAAGTAAAGCTCAATCATATCATCAGTCACATGAACTGCGTTACTACACAGGAATTTAGGGAAGTCAGAGATTCTTTCAATGTAAGCGCCCAATCCTTTTGACTGATACTTCACCCTTTTACAATTAACAACATTCAGCGTATCATCTTTTCTTAAATAAGATAAGTTGAGGGTTCCATGTAAGTGAACCTCAACAACCGTCTTCAAATAAAGGAAAAGACTTTTTGGATGAGAGCGAAGTTCAGAGAGGATATGTGAAGCTTCATCATTGAATTGGTCAATGACTAAGAAGAATGTTGCCTCTCTGCAAAATTAAAAAAAAAAAAAAGGATCCATGAAGGAAAAAGTAAGAAATAAGACAGAATATATGCCTTAACCAAATTTTTTTTTAAAAAAAGGCATTACCGGCTTAAGCAAATCAGCTCTGGAATCCGAGCGATGACTGCTAAGCGGAAAGCAGCATATTCATTGTCGGTCAGTTGTCGTAATGTATCATGGATGAAAGAGAAAGCATGAATGGGTTCATCGACATCTTTCATGTAGCTATCCAGAGCAGCAAGATAGTTATATCTGATGGTATGAATTAGACCACAAACCTGAAAATAAGAACAATAAGAATAATTAAGCATAAACTGAGACAGGAATTTTTAGAACCGGTCCTATATCTCCAAATGATAATACCTTAAGATTGCGAATGGTAAAAAATACCTGATAAAAATGGGCATTCTCACATAGATGTAACACATCAGATGCATTCCAATCAGTCTCTGGCACTGCTTCCAGAAGCGCAAGAAGCTGCTTTTCTCTTCTTTTAGAAGTTTCAATATGTGATGGAATACTTTGTGGGATGTTCTTTTCTGATGTCAAGTACTGTAGAATCTGACTCAGTACACTTTTTGAGACATTAGCTCTTCCACATGCAACATAGCATGCAATGAACTCAAATAGGTGACCTCTGTCCTTCTCTGATGGCCAAACTTCTACTGATCCACCATCATCATTGCTAGCAGATCCATCTGTTGGAGAGATATCCTCATCAAGAATATGCACAAGAGCATTTACAGTATTCTGAACCAGCATATTCTGACATTCAGCCACCATCTTGTTTCTGTTGTTAGGCTCCGTACTTGCATCAGCCGTATCACATGCATAAAAGTCAGATTTTGGCGTCTCATCTTCTATGAAAGCACATCTCAGAACGTCTAAAGTAGCTTCGGAATCCAATTCCAAGAGATTATACAGGTTCAGATATGATCCTTTCAGCGATAAGCTTGAAGCTGCTTGTGAATTCTGGGCATCAGATTCCTCCAAAAGAAACTGCACAAGTTCTGTTCTAAGAGATGGCAAGCGTGTGGAAGGAAGAGTTCCATGACCTGCAAATAAAGTATATGATGACTCCACAATCCTTGGTCAAATCCGTGTTAGTGCTTCCTTTCAGAAATGTAAACATCAAGCAGTACAAAGGTTACAACCAATACAATATTATCTAGACAAGCAGCTTGGCTTCAGTTACCATTTCAAAAAGATCAACCACAATGGAAGAACTTAAATAATTTCAAAGAGAAACTGGCCATTTCCATTTAATGTATCAGAATATTTTCTTAAATAATTTCAAAGAGAAACTGGCCATTTCCATTTAATGTATCAGAATATTTTCAATCCTTGGCTAACAACCAGCAACACGTTGAGCGCCATAAATTTTTGACAAGCAAACTTTCTAAAATTCAGCGTATCACTGTGAAAATGAAATTAGAAAACTTAAGTCTTACCTGGTGGAAAAGCAAGACCTTCAAAGCAATACTTGAGATATACAAGCATCCTGTAACTGTTACCAGAAATGCAAAACAAAATAACCATTTCAAGTAATCAGCAATACAAAGAGAAAGACAAACCAGATATTTAATACATAAGACTAATTGTAATTCCCAATGAAATCGCTATAAGATGCTAGTAAGTGGATTGAATAATTGGAGTAAAGTCAAAGGAATTCTTTAATTATTTTCTTCAGAAAACGATGCAGTTTGAAGAAAATAAACAACCTACTACCACATATATATTTGCTCCATCCAATCCTAGACCCTGACAAGTAAAACATCTCTCTACAGTGTGTTTTATACACCAGTAAGACACGTGCAAATGTCAGTGGGTTTCATATCTGTGTAATAAAAATTTCACCAGACAGGTGGCAAAATCCTAGTGGTAGCTACCATATTGCAATACAATTTTGAAGGATCAGGAATAGTGGCAGAAGGCTTTGATACTGCAAACTTCTGTGAGAGAGAGGGGGTGGGGGGGGGGGGGGGATTCATGGCAATTTATATATTCAATTAACAGAAAATAAGCCCTGCATATTGGGAAACATACCCAAGGGCAAATGCACTTTCTCTTTGACTATTTCGTAGAACTACCAACAGCTCTTCTAAAGGGGCACGGAAATCATCCAATCCTTTGTTGAAAAGATACACTAAAGCACCATAGAGTCCATGCTCTCGGCATAACCTGACAACCTACAAAATAATTGATATATACCGCAGCAGTTAGGACAAAAGTTTATTTGAATTTTGAAATAAGAAATGACTGACAAAGAATTGTAAACTATGAAGTAATATAACCTGATTGAAGTCCAAAGAAGAAATGTCCATATGAAGGACACATTGTTCAACTCGCTGTAACCATCCTTTGGAACTATAATGCTCTACCAGGGCTTGCATTATCTTTGAGGAGAAATTTAAAAATTGAAAAAAAAAAATTAAAATGTATGACAAAACTAATAATAAGTCTAAATGTTTCAACGCTAAAAATTACCTCAGGGGGTAGAGATCCAAGCATGTCCTTCAAAATATATGGCTCCAAAAGCTCCAGAAATGCGTCTAGCAAAGAGTAAACCAAGTCATAAAAAAAATTTCATTTGATGCCGCAGTCAGTACAATTTATCTTAGGCAACTATGTAATCAGAAAAGTTACTTCCTCATGGTACCATATGGAAAAGGAAATCCACTCCAAAGTTAAATTCTGTATGAAGTTTAATGCAAATTAAATTTCATCTACATTGTAGCACAATGGTAACCTAACGTTCAAGCTTTCTTTGCTGTCAACCATCATATTCTTTTGCTACAGAGATTATCACTTTCCATCATGACTGACTGACACACAATATGGATTCTCATTTTCCATTTGGACGTATCGGCACAGGTCTAAATTTCAATATCACACTCAAAATAGAGTTCAACACAAGCATTAAGATCAAGTGGAAATTGACGCAATCAGTACCTCTATGTTGAACAGCCACGAATTTGGAGAAAATGTCATCGAAAAGGATGTCAGTCCTATTGATATGGACACAGAATTCAACAGCTACACCACCAACACGGGTGAACTGCTCTTTAATTTCAGCGTGCACAGTACTGCTTCCACTTTGTGGATCATTAAGTTGTGCCAGTTTCTCAATTTGGTTGCAGAATGCCACTGAAATATACGAAAATACTTCATCTACATATGATAGTAGCAACTCAACCAGATAAGGCATTATAGCCTCCTGAACAGCATCTAGGGTTCTGGGAAGGTCGATAACACCATGAGCTTGTCCATCATAAAGTGTCACAGCCATGTTCAAGGCACCCATCCAGTCACCTGCTTTCCGCAGAACCTGAATTCGTTCCTTCCAAGGAAGAAGTCGGGAAACAACAAGATGCATAGGTCCGAGTACATATATGGAAGCTCCTCTTACACTCGTGCAATTATGATAGGATTTCTCAGGGTTCCCAAAAACATTAGTAAAGTAGGTATGATATCCAACAAGATCATATCCTCTAGATCCATCAACCATAAAACTAGTTTGATGAATTACAGTTCCATCTTTTGCATACAAATATAGCTGTCCCGACAGCGTAAGCACCACCAACATCTGGAAAAATATGCAACCTCAGTCAGGCATGCAAATTTTTTAATATCAACAAGAAGAATGCTGTAAACATAAATTGGAAAGTGAAGGAAAAGTCATTGACCATTAGAAACCAAAGTAATTTAATTGCAATGGAGATGAGACCAAAAACCAAACAAAGTGTGACTACCTGATCATCCAACCAGGCCACACCAATGGCTGCACTGTCAAGGGACCACTTCCCATATACTTTAAGCTCTGATTTGACCAACTTTGCAACCTGAACTTTCCGATCCCAAGCAACTGCAAGCAATGAAACTCTCTCTGCTGCTTCAGTGGCAATACTTTCTGCAACAAATTCAGCATTAGAAAGCTGTCAACATGAATTTTAACAAACCCAGAAAATTCATACCTGTTGAAGAACTTCGATATGTTGTCATGCATTTCCAAGCAGTGTAAGGCATGGCACCCTCTCGGACCCCATCAGGCCTAGGAATTTGTGCATAGACTTCTAATGTGGGACTAAGTCTTACCTGCAATTAATAAAAGTGCCTTCTACAGATTTAAATAAGAAATGTCCAAAGCATCAAGCTCAATGCAACAAATACTGGAATTTGCGCAATCATTTGAGGACTTCATACCACCAGTGCAGTTTGATAGGTGACAAATACGACCACACCTTCTTCAACCAAAGAAGACCCTTCATTGAACAGTTTCCAACCTGCATCAGACCCAACTACACCTCCCATCATGCTACCAATACTACTGGCTGAAGCAGTGGAATTTCCTTGAGAGGATAGCAGAGCACCTCCACAAGATTCATCCAAAAGAAGAGGCGAAGCTGATAGTACAATGCCTGTTTTTTGTCCATCAAGGAGACACTAAATTTCATGATAAACTTTAAGTTATTAACTTGAGGAGGATAATCCATTGACTGTCATTGTTCAAACTGTGACTGAAGACAAATATATAATGCTACATAAACATTTCCCTTTCTAAACGCTAAACAGTCAGGTGTCTTACCTGCGTCTTGATAGAGAACCTATTCAGCAAGGGAACCACAGATAAAGAATGTAACTGAACAACACCTTTAGTATCACCAGTAACTGCTTTAAACTGACGAGTAACTTGAGAATCCTGCCCTAGAAATAATGTATGTACAACCGGTGAGGTGTGTTCTCCAGTAATAACTTTCGCTGCAGATGCCCTCTGCACATCCCAAACTGTAACATGACCATCAGCATAACCAGCTAAGAGCAGATCTCCTGGCTGATTGAAGCACATGGCGGTTACTGGGGCAGGAGATCGATCCCCTAGCAAGCCAAGCATGATCATCTGAAATATATATGTATATAGCAGGTTAGGACTGCTTAACATCTTGACATGACAATGATGGGTTCTCCAAACTGAAACTTCTATAATTGTTTAAGTTTATATAATTAAATATTCGTAACAATTGGGAGATTATTCTACAATGTTAAAGTTGTAAAAGTTATTAACCTAAATAAGTTGGATTGTGGTGAATATCAGTCTCTATGCTAGGCAAAAGACCTGAAGAGCATGCCCAGGATTGAAACAGTGCTCTCATTGATATGTGATCAACAGAGGCATGTTTGAATACAACATAGGAAAATAACCACTAAATTCTCATGCTCAGCTTAAATCTTTTACAATACATACATAAAAATAAAATTTAAAAAAATTACATAAATTCAGTATGTAGTACCACTAATATTTTTCCATGTTTATCAGGTCAAAGTACCCTTCACTTTAGGATGCTATATGATGTTTTCATGCAGTAGTATCAAACAATTTATGCTTGGAGAAAATTCATAAGCAGGTAGTAGCTGTTTTCTCTCTGACAAGGAATGGTAGCTTGTAGACTTTCAAATAAGCACTATAGTTAGCGCATAACCAAGAAAAATTAAAATCTAAAAATTTCATGACACCATGAAGGCTATCTTAATTCTTCAAACATATAGGTGAACTGGCTGCCAATACTGATTTCAATGAATAAAGAAATCGTTATATTAATTCATGCTTCTGCAAACACTACTCTAGTTTATGTAATACAACTAATGGAAAATAGAATAGTCCAGCTTTATCCACATATCAAGAGTAGAGAATTTCTCTTTTAGAAATGTTTACAGCCAGTAACAGAAAAAACTCTCACTAAAGGCGATAGAAAAATAACCATTTGATCCCACCAAATTTACCAATCCAAATTCATATTCTTTTTTAGTGTTTATCACAAGTTTTCTTGCCCCGTTTTAATTATACATTTTATAACATCACTACTCTTTCTCATCGCTTAATTGTAAAATGGTTGATGTGAATCAAATACACAGAGATTAATCCTCACCATGGCAACAAGGCTTTATGGGCGTTATATGTATAAAGGTTTGAAAATTCATATTCAAGATTCTTCACCGTAATTTCTCATTTGCAACAACAGGGGAATAGATTAGAACAGCATAAACAGACATTTCATTTCAAAAGGAACCATCAACACAAACAAGAAAGCAGCGGAAGTGAACTAAAACAAACCTTTGAATCCATGCTGTCATGATGATGAGCAGAGTATTTACTGGGCACAACAACAATGACACCTTTGGACATTCCAACAGCTATAAAATTAGGGTGCACTGCCAAGACTTGTGGGGAACCATGATCACGCCTAAATGCCTTGGATGCAATAGTCTGTGTGATAGTGTTATTAGCATCAACATCAAAATATCCCAATGTAGTTGAACCTCTTCGAACGCCCTCAAGCCTCATGGGCTGGGCAGCTGCGCCCTCCTCCCAATGCAAGCCAGTTGATGCTTGCTTTTTCTCAAGTTCCTCGGCCAATTCAAGAGGCTTCAAGGAGGGCTGCATTTTTTTTTCAGCTCTCCTACTAATAATCTCACTCTCCAATTGCCCAATTCTCTCCTCTACAAGCTCCAAAATGTCATCTATGGAACCGGTATCATTTCTACCATCTACTCCAACCTCATCATCTTTAGAGGTGGGCATACCCTTGTCCAAACTCTCCATCTCCAAAGTAGGCATTTTCAAATTTTCCTCCATTAGTCCAGGCTGATCAGATTTATTTAAAGGAACAACACTATTCTCAGTAGAACCATTCGCTTTCAAGTACATGGAATCGTCATCAGCTGTAACAGGGGCAACAATTCTATTTCCATCAATATCATTAGCATCATCTGAACTAGCAAATATAGATTTTTCTCTCAAATTCAGATCCTCCACAACAACTCGCGGAGAGGAACCGATTAGTAGGTCGGTATTCAAATTAGAACTAGTATTTAAAGATTCATCATCAACATTACTAACCTCGGATTCTAATTTAGTATCTACATCTCTACTACTAGCCAAACTCGACAATTCACCACTAACATTCACTTGAGCAGACTGAAAATCACCTATTACCTCCTCATCTTCCTCCAATTTCTCGCCCGACACGCTAATTCCATTCGAGGAAGTGGAAGCACTCTCGTGATCATCACCGTCGAGAACTTTCTGAAGCGCTCCACTCCCCGCCCTCCGCGACTTTATCGCCGCCGCATGGGGAGTCGGGACCGACCTCGACGCCGCAGCAGCAGCAGCGAGTGCCGCCCCAGGCTTCGCAGTCGACCTCACTCCACCAAACAGCGACGGCAATTGTCTCGAAGATGACGGAGGAACCCTCCATATCGGATCGCCAGATAATTCGTTACTTTTGACCCGATGAAATGAACTAGGTTTTGGACTGGGTTTATCTTGAGATGAAAAGCCGTCGTTTTGGGGCCGTCGTTCGGCGAGGGAGGGATCTGAGTGGCGAATTGACGATGTTGGCGATGAAGCTGACGTGGAGGAATCGGAGTCGTTGAGGATTTCGTCAAGGGTACGATGGGGGGCCGAGTTGAGCTCGTCATCAGAATCGGAGAGGAGGTGTGAGTTAAGGAACGAGTCAACATCGAGTTCCATTAGTGACTTTGTGTCGTGGAGCTTCTTGGTCATTATTTATTTGTTTCATATCACAAGTTCTCTTTGGTCTAGTATTGTTTCTTTAATTCAGAAACATATGTTTGATCGCTTGCTTGCTTATATATAAAATGAGAGTTTGTTTTGCTTGCTTATATATAAAATGAGAGTTTGTTCTGCTTGCATGAATCTGAATCTACGAGGATGGGAGAAGAGATTGCTCTGATCTTGATTTCACCCGCTGGATTTCATTGAATGAGCTGCAGATTATGCACTCAACCAAGCCAATGTAGCCGCCTAGCCGGTGTAGTAGACACGCGGTTTGAACCGTGAATTGAAAATACCCAACGTCCGTCTATTGTCGACAAAAGAATAATTTTAGATTACCTTTCGTAAATTAATTTTTTTTCACATTATTCTTTATTTTTAAATTTTTAAAAATAAGAAATAATTTAAAAATAATCAATTTATTAAGAGTAACTTAAAATTTATCCTTTAATTAATACATTAAAATATTGATGAAGAATATTTGAACCCATTAAACCACTGTTTAAGTTAAATCCATTATAAACATTCAAAAATTATTTTTTTACTCACAACATCTCTAAATATTCCAAATGTAACCCTATGACACAGTTGTCTTCCCCTTTTATTTTTCTTCAACATTCATAAATTCTTTTTTCCTGAAATTTACAATATTTTTACCACTGTTCATTCACTCATTCGAGTTTCAATATAAAAATATAGAAATTTAAAAAAAATTCAAAAAAATTTGTTAGTTTTCTATATGATGTTCTTGGTTTGGAAAAAGCTTCACAGGCAATTCATGTAAATAAAAAGATCAAGAACTTCCAAAAAAAAATTTAATGAATTTATGGGTTTAATGGGTAAAATTATAGGTTCATGTAGACTTACCCAAAAATGTTGTATCACCGCCGAATACAAGGCATAATCACGATTTAAACACGATTACATTAAATACGCTGCCCGAAAGACATTTCATGAAAATCATAAGGCGATTAGGGGTATTGTCAGACGGGATAACAAAAAATTAAAGTTACTAGGGGATGTGTATATGTCATAAGAATCGAGTTTATTATCAGCTGCATATGTAGTAAGAAATCAAGTCTATTATAGAATATGTTCATAACAAGAATCATGATCATTATTGGTTATAGTGGCACAGCGGAAGTCAATTAATAGGATTAGATATCATTATAGGAACTGCCTAACAACTAGTTTTTATAATGTTGTAATTTATAAATAATTATTGTTAGCTGTGTTGTATAAATAATCTGTTATGAAGATATCTAAATAAATATCTAGTATTTTTTTTAAAAAAATAATAGGAATTTTAAAAGAAGTTGTATATATTTCTTAAATTTTACTATTAATATTACCGTAAGAGTGTAAATGACTAAAAGGGACATTATATTAAATAAATTTTTTTCACATGTTTATAAACATATATATATATATATATATATATATATATATATATATAATATTTTTATTGTGTATATTAATAAATTGAAAACTTAAAATAAATTTTTTATTTTATTATCTCAAAATAATTGGTAATAATAATATTCTTTCTGAATTTAATAATTTTATTTTTTAATCAAATCCGAATAATTTTAAATTTTTATAACATATGTGAGGATATATATAGAATTATATCAAGTATAAAATTGGTTTTCAAAGTTAAATTTTGGAAAGCTACTCTTTCCTAGGGGTGGCAATTTAGATCAATATTATTTTATTCGATTCAATTCCAATTAAATGGGTTGGATTTGAAAAAATTGATAATAAATGCATGAATTCGATTCAATTAGTTAAATAAACAAATTGAAATCAAGTTCGAGGTCACTGATTTGTTTGTTCTTTTGTATTTTGTATGATGTCAATTTTGTGGGGTTTTCTATTTTATTTTTACTTTATTATTGTTTATAAATTACTATTTTTGTAAATGAATCCAGATTCGATTGATTTATTATTAGTCAACATAAACAAATTAAATAGTTATAAATAAATTCAAATTCAATTTGATTCATTTATTTTTGTACAGTAAATATATTAAATGAATGTTTATTTAATAAATGAATCAACTTTAAATCCATCAAATTTTGACCTAATTCATTTACGATTTATTTATTCATTTTGTTACCTCTATCCCTTATCTGCTTTTCAAAATTAATTGTAAGATACAGTGATTTTGCCAAAAGTAATTTTTTTAAAAAAAATTAAAAAATATCAAAATCAATTTTTTACTTTTCAAAATTACTTTTGAACATATCTAAAGTAATTCCAAATGGATCCCAAGGCAAATACAATTAGATGATGCTTTGATATAAATGAGATTATATATCGTTCTAAACTAAATGACACAACAATACAAGATTTTAACAATAATGCTCCACAACATGAGGTTAAAGATAAAAAAATCCACAATAAAAGGGAATTTTATTAATCAAAATAGTTTATGAAAACATTGAGAAGAGCTCCCTATTAATAATAGAGTAAATTTATTTTCCCAAGTCAACTCAAATAGGGAAACTAAATCACAGCTAAAATAAATTTGAAAGATCTAAACTCATACCTAATAAAAAGCTAATTGAAATGGAAAATAACTAAAATACCTAAAATAATAAAACTCTAAAATGCTATATAATCGTTCTACATCAGTGTTCTTATGATTGATACAATAATGAACGTTATGCATAAATAGAATTTTACAACTATTGATATGTGTGTTGAGACTTACGAATTTTTGATGAAGGAATATAGAATTTTATTGTTGTTAATTTGTTTTAAGAAATAGTTAAATTCTTTTTATTTTAGATACTCACATTTCTTTCTTTTTTTTTTTTTAAGATATGGAGGTCAATGAAGTTTCTTTTAACTTAATTTTCTCAAGATTCAAATTTGGATAATAAAAAAAATTAAAAAAATCATTCGGTTAAATTATGAAGGCAAACACCATCATTTCTTGGTTAGAGGTTTGTTGGGACATGGCTTCGGATTAGCAACGGCAAAAAGCCTCACGGGTACTGCCCCCGCAGGGGTTTGTTGTGTGAGGGTTGGGTATCAAATTTAATTTTACTCTCGTTTCATTTAAAAAAAAAAAAAAGTTAGGAGTCTAATTTTTTCTATCCGTTAATTAAGCAGGTTGGGTAAGGGTATGAAACACTAATACCCATAACTGCATATTAAATCCATTTAACTATTGAGTCTTTATTTTTTAATATTTTAAAAGTTAAAATTAATAGCTAAATTAAATAAATATTAAAGGAAAAAATTAAAACCCTACCACGTAAACATTAGCACTTGGAAGCTTGATAATCAGAACTACCATTTAATATAATATTGTTATAGACATTTACTTGGAGATTTTAGTTGTTTAATATTATCATAATCGGAAACAAATGACAATTAAGTAGTGTTCAAATCAGGGTCATGTTGAAAAGAGTGAAGGATTGACAAGAAAATGACTAAGTGGAATCTTTTGTTTATCCAAATATTTAGTAATACATTGATTACAAGTGAATATTCATTAAATTATAATTAATATTTACCTAGAATTGAAAAATACTTAAAAATATTTTATAATAAAGTGCTGCATGTTTATCTACAAATAAATAGCTAAGGTATCATTTTTTCCTTTTTAAAATATAATATGTTAAACAATAAAAGAGATATAGGAGATAACAAAGAGGAGGGGTATCTATAGTTTTTATCTAGAATCCTCAATTTGTACTTGTTGAAGCCCATAAGTATTGAATATTTTCTATCAAACGAGCAAGAGTAAGGATATTAACATCCTTTATACAATAGACAATCGTTACTATCCTACTTCAGATCAATTCAATTATAAAAGCACTAGAAACTTTGTTTCTCAAAATATAGGATTTTGGTGCCACGAGCTACTAAGGCTTTTAGGAGTGGAAGTTTCAGCAAGGTTGTTCAGGAAATTACTGGGTTTTATGTGATTTTAGAGGGTTTCTTTATGGTGGAGAATGTTAGAAAGGCTATTAGGATAGATGAGTATGTGCCTGATAGCCTTACCACGTCTATGGTGGACGATGTCTTTTATGTTCTGCAGAGTTGTTTGCGGAGGGCTATATCCACTTCAAATATCAGCTCCGTGATTGCTGTCTTGAGCAGTGCACTAGTTTGTTGAGCAATGAATACCAGGAGGCTTTGCAACAAAAAACTAGAGAACCGAACCTTGGGGCTATGTTGTTCTTAGGTGGTGTTGGTGTGCAGAAAACTGGGACAGAGATTGCGACTGCTTTGAATAATATGGATGTGAGTAGCGAGTATGTCCTGAAGTTAAAACATGAGATCGAAGAGCAATATGCAGAGGTTAGTAGTGTACTTGGAGTTAATCTTGTGTTTATGTTTAGCAGTAGAAGGAGCAGCTTGTGGTTTATGGTTTGCATATTAACTTCCATTTGGTTACTTCTTGCACTAGAAGTTAGATTATGTCTATAGTGTGCTTCTAAAGTTCAGAATGCTTGCAACTCTACAATCGTATGACCTTCTATGACTTGTTGCTTAAGCAATTATAATAAAAGTTATCACACAACAATGAAAATGGGTGGAAAAAGAATTTGGAGTCACATTATGAATTTCTCACATTTCTTTGGATCACCCAACTTCATGGACTTCATAAGGAATCTATGGCTATCAACAGAGGGAAGTATAACATGGATACATTCTTTTTCCTTGTAAGAAAACTTGGTGTGTAGATTTGGATGGCCGGGTGAGAGCATCTGCTTCAAAATTTCTGGCAGACTTGAGATCATTTTTCCAGTAAAGTTTTACTGTGTGACCTAGTGTTGACCCAAAGCATGAAGTTCAGTGCTATTTTCTTCATATCTTGCTTAAACCAAGAGACATGCATTATATTGAAATTTGAATAGTTTCAAGAAGAAACACAATCCCTGTATTTGTGAATTGATATGGAAGTAGTGTTGTAATGGCTCAATACGTACTTGTTTTGAAGGGAATATGATATATGCAATTGTAAAAGTTGGTTGGTTATGTGATCAAACCCTGTAGTTTTCACTTTTTATTATATGCATGCCCATT
This sequence comes from Murraya paniculata, assembly GCA_030449075.1. Classification (NCBI taxonomy): domain Eukaryota; kingdom Viridiplantae; phylum Streptophyta; class Magnoliopsida; order Sapindales; family Rutaceae; genus Murraya; species Murraya paniculata. The sequence continues at coordinate 170,502 of JAEVFN010000015.1, read as the reverse complement.
CTAACTCCTTTCCCTGATGTCTGTCTATGTGATCAGACAATTGATCAGTTTCTAATGATTTGACTCTTTACGTCTCCTTTCATCTTCCTTCTTTTTGGCCTGATTATTTCAATGATTAAGCATTCTGATAACAGATGATTTTCTGCAGGTATTCCCTACACCAGCTGATAGGGAGAAGGTTAAATCTTGTTTATCTGAGTTGGGCGATTTGAGCAAAATGTTCAAGCAAATTCTGAATATGGGCATGGAACAACTTGTGGCCACTGTGACACCACGAATTCGTCCAGTTTTAGATAGTGTTGCAACCATCAGCTATGAAATGTGAGGGTTGGGTATCAAATTTAATTTTACTCTAGTTTCATTCCAAAAAAAAAAAAAAGTTCGGAGTCTAATTTTTTCTATCCGTTAATTAAGCAGGTTGGGTAAGGGTATGAAACACTAATACCCATAACTGCATATTAAATCCATTTAACTATTGAGTCTTTATTTTTTAATATTTTAAAAGTTAAAATTAATAGCTAAATTAAATAAATATTAAAGGAAAAAATTAAAACCCTACCACGTAAACATTAGCACTTGGAAGCTTGGTAATCAGAACTACCATTTAATATGATATTGTTATAGACATTTACTTGGAGATTTTAGTTGTTTATATTATCATAATCGGAAACAAATGACAATTAAATAGTGTTCAAATCAGGGTCATGTTGAAAAGAGTGAAGGATTGACAAGAAAATGACTAAGTGGAATCTTTTGTTTATCCAAATATTTAGTAATACATTGATTACAAGTGAACATTCATTAAATTATAATTAATATTTACCTAGAATTGAAAAATACTTAAAAATATTTTATAATAAAGTGCTGCATGTTTACCTACAAATAAATAGCTAAGGTATCATTTTTTCCTTTTTAAAATATAATATGTTAAACAATAAAAGGGATATAGGAGATAACAAAGAGGAGGGGTATCTATAGTTTTTATCTAGAATCCTCAATTTGTACTTGTTCAAGCCCACAAGTATTGAATATTTTCTATCAAACGAGCATGAGTAAGGATATTAACATCCTTTATACAATAGACAATCGTTACTATCCTACTTCAGATCAATTCAATTATAAAAGCACTAGAAACTTTGTTTCTCAAAATATAGGATTTTAGTTTTTCATTAGGAAAAATTTCAATCCATACCCAATAATATTGATAAACAATTACCATATAATATTTCATATTGATAGCAAATAAGTTTCTGAACTAGTTTATAAGTCGTAGACTCTCTTAACTAAGTAAATGTGTTTTAAATTACAAAGTCTAATAATAAAATCGTGATGGAAAGGATATAATATCTACTTAGTTGTTGATCTCAGATTGTTAGAAATAATATCAGATCCGGCGCATCACCCGATGTGTGGATGAATATGTTAATCATATAATTTTTTTCTATTTTGTTTTTAACGACTTTCACGAAAACACGGAGCCTCAAGAAAAAAAAATATAATATCTCATATCACTAGCGAATGAATTTGTAAATTGATTTATAAGCAGTGGGTTCTCTTAATATATGTGTTTTAATTGTAAAACCCAATAACATAAGTACGAGAAATCGTGCACCTAAGACGGACAATATATATGTTAAGGGATATTATCATTTTACCATCAAAGTTATTCTGACATTTCATGTAGTATCACGGTTTGTCGAAAACTGTATTTTACCACCAAACATTTGCGCCGTTATCAATTTATCACCATCCAGTTAAGAAAACGTTAATGTTTAACGGAAATTGTGTTAAAAGTTAATTTTACCTTAGGATAAAAGATAAAGAAATCAAAAAGCAAAAATTACAAGAAAAATGAAAAAAAATAGCTATTGAAAAAAGAAACAACTATTTTTTAGCTTATAAAAACTAGAAACTTCTTCTTTTTTTATTGGCTTATTGTTCAATAATTTTTTTCCTCAATTAAATTGTTATTATTTTTAGTCATGATTAATACTGGAGTCTCATTATAATATTAAATATTAAATTTGCAGCAAAATCTTTTGTTAATTGTATTTTTTTCTATTTTTTCATAATTCTGAATATTTTTTATTATTATTTATTAATTATAATTTTCAATTTTTTTGAACTGATGAAGTGTTTTTGTTCATTATTTATTTTTTAGTAATGTCTTTGATGTCCTTATAGCTGGAAATGTCGATCATGCCCTTATGATATCAGCAAAGCGTCAGTAAATTTTTAACGTTTCTAACAAAATAATAGTATAATAATAACGGCGTAAATATTTAATGATAAAATATAATTTTTAATAAATTATGATACCGATATAAAATATCAAAATAACTTTAATAATAAAATAATAATATCCTATATATTAATCAAATAGGGTGATCATGAGTCAATCAATACTCAAAAATGTTAGACAGCTGGCCGTACTCAAGCAATAGCATTACTTTTTCCCCATTGCATTTACTACCGTCCATTGCTCACTCAGTGAAAATTGAAAACTCATGCATTTTCGTCTTCTTCTTCTGAATTTTTGTGGTGAAGGAGAAAGCGAAATATGGAACAGCCAAGATTGTATTATTATTCCTTAGTTTATTTTATTTTTAAATTCAATTATGGGTTGTTGCAACTGTCAACTTCACTTTCATTCAATCACATTCTTCCCAGATTCCTAGGCTCCTAGTGATGATAGCCAGTAGCCAAAGGACTCGTTTCTACCGTATTTACAATTTTACCCCGTCAGATTTCAAATTAAAAAACCAAAAAAATACGATTTTAAAGGAGAAAAGCACTCATTATCTCACGAAATAATACATGATTTTTAACCAACGCGTCAGATATCACGTAAAGTCCTTTTAGCTGAAAAGTTTGTTTATCAAAAAGTTTCTGTTATTTATATCTCATGAAAAACTCGCGTGAAAATACAAAGATGGCTGGGGGACGTACTTAGTATTCGATAATTTGAATGAGTATTTTAGTTTGATCACTTGATGTGATATTTGATTTTCTGGTTGGTGGACTCTCGAGTGTCGGGCCAAACCAATTGACAAAAAATCATTAATACGTATATTCCCATTTCGCAGTTGGACTCTGTTGTTCGCATATTCCGTTTTTCATTCAACTGTCTACTTGAAGTGCAGTTGTAAGCCGCGAGAAAATCCTGCGGTTCGAGTGCAACGAGACGTATTAATCACGAACCTCCAAGTAATTTCCCTTCAAAAGGGTAGAGGGCGAAGGCAGCTGATGTTCGCTCCACGTTCATTCGTAGACGTCTGAGCACCAGATTTTATCACGAAACTAAGAAGCTAGGGAAACAATCTTCAGCAGGTGAAATTTAATATGTCTAGTAGCGCAGTGTGTAGCGTGTAGTTGTAACATTTTCTATCGATCAATTAATTTTCTGCAGATTCTTCACTTTCCAGGATATAAAAACAACAATATCAGCTGCTATGGCTACCACTGTAGCCGCTTCAAGCTTTGTCTCAAGGAGTTATGGACATGGGGTAGCTTCAGGATTGAATACCAAGGCATCACAGATGAAATTTGGGTGCATGAAGCACAGTGGGCTGAGAAGTTTAAATATCATAGACGAACTCCAGGTGAAAACAATGGCATCAAAACTGGCCACCAGCAGGCAAGCTGGGAGGAATGGATTTAGAAGCCAGAACGGGCCATCCTTAGTGATTGTTTGTGGGATTGGCATGAATATCACCTTCGTTGGAACAGAGGTTGCTCCTTGGAGTAAAACTGGGGGACTTGGGGATGTTCTTGGAGGTCTGCCGCCAGCAATGGCCGTAAGCTTACTTTTTTTTTCTTTTCTCTTCATCGTTATTTTGACCGACAGATCAAATTGATTAAATCATCGTAGATTGATTGGGATATGCTGGATACCGAATGAATCATCGACCAAAATTAATTCCTTTCTTCAGGTCAATGGGCACCGCGTCATGACCATTGCACCCCGATATGACCAGTACAAAGATGCTTGGGATACTGAGGTTGTAATTGAGGTATATCAATCCTATTTAGATTTTTTTTCTTTTTTCCTTTTTAGTCCTGTAATATTTTCTTTATTTCCTGTTGATATAAGACTAAACATATAGATTTCTGGTTGACATTTTGATTGTAGCTGAAAGTTGGAGACAGAGTTGAAAAAGTTCGCTTCTTTCATTGTCACAAAAGAGGAGTTGATCGGGTGTTTGTGGATCATCCTTGGTTTCTTGAGAAGGTACTCTTTGTGAATCATTTGTCTTACTGTCTTAAGATCAAATGTTTTGATATGTTTGAATTGTGAAGGATGTCTCTCAAGTTGCATTTGTTGTGACTAAACTTCAAGGTGTGGGGTAAAACCCAATCCAAAATCTATGGGCCTAGAGCTGGAGAGGACTACCAGGACAACCAGCTTCGCTTCAGCTTGTTGTGCCAGGTTGGTGGTTGTAAACGCTCTCTAATCTTGCACAATTTGAAAAGTAATTTCAAAGATCTAAGGGGTCCAAAAGTCTCAATATGAAAGACGAAGTCCGAGACTCCTTGAACCATTGTGGCTATTGTCCTCAAATTTTACAGTTTTAATTTTTACAGGCAGCTCTTGAAGCACCAAGGGTTCTGAATCTTAACAGCAACAAATATTTCTCTGGACCATATGGTAATAAGAGTTAAGTGATTCTTACATCCGAAGGTTCTGCTAAACAAAGTAAATATGAATTGCTACTTTAATCTCCTTGTATGTAGGTGAAGATGTCATTTTTGTTGCTAATGACTGGCACACTTCCCTTCTCCCTTGTTACCTGAAAACAATGTATAAGCCCAAAGGGATGTACAAAAGTGCCAAAGTAAGCTCTCTTTTATGACTGGTATATCAAAAAACCTATGGCCTGTGTATAGGTAATTGAAAACCCCTTATTGTGCTTATTATTCTTTCCAGGTGGTTTTTTGTATCCACAATATTGCTTACCAAGGAAGATTTGCATTTGAGGATTTTGGACTTCTCAACCTTCCAGCTCAATTCAAAAGCTCTTTTGACTTTATCGATGGGTATGGTTCCATGGGCTTAGTGTTAGATTTCTTCATGGTCAAAACTAGTGTCTAACTAATCCTATCCTGCAGACACAATAAACCTGTGAGAGGAAGAAAAATCAACTGGATGAAAGCTGGAATATTGGAATCAGACAAGGTCTTAACTGTGAGCCCACACTATGCCCAAGAACTTGTTTCTGGTGAAGACAAAGGAGTAGAATTGGATAACATCATCCGTAAAACTGGCATTATGGGAATTGTGAATGGGATGGATGTCCAGGAGTGGAACCCCTTGACTGACAAATATATAAGTGTCAAATATGATGCTTCAACGGTAAGATTCTTAAAGAGGACGAGTCTGTATCATAACTAGCATTCTAAAAACTTGGCTTGATATAGCAAGACGTCACACAAATTTTTATTTTCAGGTGACGGATGCGAAGCCTCTTCTGAAGGAAGCCCTCCAAGCAGAAGTTGGGTTGCCTGTCGATAGAAATATCCCTGTCATAGGCTTCATTGGTAGACTCGAAGAGCAGAAAGGCTCAGATATTCTTGTAGCTGCCATTCCCCAGTTCATCAAAGAGAATGTTCAGATAATAGTCCTTGTAAGTATTACAATTAGAAATTATTCTACCCTATATATTTTTGTTATGACATTAGAACAGCTGTATATATTATGAATTTTTTTTTTCCTTTTTCACATTCTCTCAGGGTACTGGCAAAAAAGCAATGGAGAAACAGCTTGAACAGTTGGAGATACTGTACCCTGAGAAAGCCAGAGGAGTAGCAAAATTCAATGTTCCTCTGGCACATATGATAATAGCAGGGGCTGATTTTATTTTGATTCCAAGCAGATTTGAACCTTGTGGTCTCATTCAATTACATGCCATGCGTTATGGAACTGTATGATGTTCTACTGGAATTTCTTTTCTCTTCCTATTATATGCTGGAAACCAAGGATTTACATAAGTGTAATCCCTTTGCAGGTGCCTATCGTGGCCTCCACTGGTGGTTTGGTTGACACTGTGAAAGAAGGCTTTACAGGATTCCAGATGGGAAGCTTCAGTGTTGACGTAATATACTCATCTCCATCCTGTATTTCTGGAGTAATTCCAAGCATACCGCTTGATTCAACTGTTTTCATCATTGATCAATTTCTTTCAGTGTGAGGCTGTGGATCCAGTAGATGTGACTGCAGTGTCCACAACCGTCAGAAGAGCTCTTGCAACCTATGGTACTCAAGCTTTGGCCGAAATGATGAAAAATGGGATGGCTCAAGATCTTTCATGGAAAGTGAGTATTGGAACTGTGCTTTAATTTAGTGGCTTCAGTTGAAACCTGTCGTTTGAATTCGTTCAAAAGATATCTGCGCTGACATGTTTTGTAATGGGACAGGGACCAGCTAAGAAATGGGAGGAGGTCCTACTTAACCTGGGAGTTGCTGGTAGTGAACCTGGAATTGATGGCGAGGAAACTGCTCCTCTTGCCAAGGAAAATGTGGCCACACCTTGATCGGGGCTACAAAAATCTCCACTTTATCTTGGACCGGAAGCATGTGCACGTTCCTTCACAATCCAAGATACTATTATTGTACTCGAAATAACATAGGTTGGCAGTATATGCAGCATGCGCTATTTTGAATAATGGTTCAGAGTCGAGGTGTTAGTGTTTACCTAGTATAATGAAATGTTAAGCTTTGTTTTACAGTTTTGTCAAAGGGCTCTGACTGCTGTCGGCACTCGAATGAAATGAAATCGTGCAACCGAGCGAGTTTATAGATTTAACGCCTAGCAGAATGGAAATAATGTTTTTTCACTCTCTCTCTCTCTCTCGTGTATGCGGAGGTTTGGCTTTCCAATATTTTACCTTTCTAACCTTTCATTAAAGACGGATAAATCGATTTTTTTAATCACTTTCTCTCTTTTTCTTTTTTTTTTTGTTGTGAAAAGATTCTGAATGGTGAGCGTTGATGATTTGAATTTGTTGACGTCTTAAAAAAAAAGGGTAAACTAAGGTTATAAAAATAAAAAAGTGATTTAAAGATAAACAATTTATGAGTAATAATCTAAAATTAACCCATTAAAGAAAAGGCTACTGATATTTTCACCTCTTAAATTGTGTAAATGCACTCACTTAAAAAAATATATATAAATTTTTTAATTCATGATTTTAAAGTGCAAAAAAGTTTAACTGCATGATTTTAAAACTTTATTGTATTTTTGCACAATTTAAAATTCCAGACCATATATATATATATATATAGAGTCAGGGATCAGCTAAAAGATAAAAAAAATACAGATTCCAATGTACTATTTTTTTGTCTTTTAGTTGATCTCTGACTTTAATAAAGTCAGGGATCCCTGACTGGAAAATTAATGTGTGTGTATATATATATATGTATATGTATATATATATGTATATGTATATATATAATTTCAAATAAATGAGCTTAATATTTAAACAATTAAATCCTCATTAATTATTTAATTTTATGGCACAAAAGCACATGTTTTGAATAATGTGGTCATTTTATGTTATAAAGATAAAATAGCTAAATTAAAATTAGATTAAAACAACACTAGTGATCAATAATAGTGGAGATTTATATAACAAATGATCTAGTTGATTAATTGTTTAAACTTTTCATTATTTTTAAATTTTGAAAAATAATATGAAGTTTTCATAAATACAATTTTAAAGTAGAGTAGATTTATGTAAAATGTTGGGTCCAAATATTCCCTCCAAGAACTCAACAAACATCCATCTCATTCATACTTCATACTGTGGATACCCATATAACAATCGAAGGCCAGTGGTAAACTCGGACAAATAGTTGGGGAGAAAAAAAAGTTATTCCTAATCCACATTTTTCAGAGCTATACTTATAAAACTGTGCACTTTTTTTTTTAACCCTTAAAACAAAATCATTTTTCATTATAATATTTATTTGAAATTTTTGTCTGAGGCCCAACATTGTTTAAGCCAGCCCTGCAGGCCTTTACACAATGGAACGTAACATGTATAAAGATATACATTTAGGCACGTTTGACATGTAAAATAAAATAAGATAGAATGAGATTAAATGAGATGAGATGCGGTGAAATAAGGTTAGATATAATATTATATTATGTTTGGTGAAACTTAAGATTGAGCTATAAAGAATCGTTTATTGTATTTAGTATGTTATCAGATTGGATAGTAACCGGTATATTTTATATATTAATTTGATCAAAATTATCTATATATTAATTTAATCAGAATTATGTTACTACTATATTGTAATTTATATTAATTTAAGGAAAATTAGCTTAAGTTAATTGTTACACCACAATCTGGAAAATAAACTTGCTCCCCATAAATTCATATTTTAGAACTTTTTGCATGCCGGTACTAAAAACCAATGCCTTACCTGTTTTGGACGATAATGGTAGGCAGTTGAACTGTTGAAGCATTAAAATTTTGCATTAAATGTTGAACATAGCTAAAAAAAAAATTTATAAAAATAATATAAAATATAATCTAAATTAAATCAAATTATCAGTAAATCTAAGCATTGAAAAAAAATGACAAAACCTTCCCTTGATGTTTTTCCTTATTTATAGTTTTAAATAAAAGTTTACGCAAAAATATCATCAACAAGCATAATAAGAGATCAGTCCATAAATGTCAAAAATATAATATACAATAATGTCATCCGTTTATATTCACAAAACTACTGAATAATGCTAAAGAGAGAGAAATATGAGAAAATGATGAGAAAATTTTGCTCTCTCTCTACCCAACCTACTCTGTTTCTTCCTTTTCAATACATTTTCTCTCATTATTCTCTTATCTTTTTCTCTCTTTAGCATTTTTCAAACTATTACACATCATCAATAGCCAAGAGTATATTGGCTGCATCCCACCATATTTTGTATTAAATTAATAGACAAAATTAACAAAATATATGCAAATTTACAATTATATTGTTATTAAATGTTTATATAAGTTTAAAATAATATTATAATTTAATCTGAATATGAATTACAATATTTGTAATATTTGTTAAATAAAATAATTAGTTAATTAAAAAATAAATTATTCACAGTCCTATGAAAGGATAACATTTTTAGCCTTAGAAATGCAATTCGAAAGGTTTCCCCGAGACACAATTTTTATACTATTTAGGATTAAATGGTAGACCCGTTATAATATATCCAAATTCACCTTTAGCACTAAACAGGGGATTAGAATTACTTTAACAAAATAGTGCTAATCCCATGAATTTTTAAATGCCACCAAACAGCTCCTTAGAACTCCTTTGTTGTTTTATAGATAAAAATTTGAAAGACATTAATTTTTAATTATAATTTAGGTAGGGATATTTTCATCCCTTTATTTTTTTAAGGGAAATAAAATTGTTTGACCCCCAATATTTAGAGAAAAAGATAAAAAATTCATTAACGTTTCACAAAAAAGAGATATAGCATATTCCATTTGTTTTAATAGAAAATATATATTTAACTTACAATCACCGTTATGTCCTTTGCAGCGTACGAGTCGGTTCAAAGAAGCCTACAATTTCGTATTTTTGCAATTAATACTTGGAATTGATAGGTAATTATTTTGCCCAATTTGGGACTTCAATAATTTCCCTAACCCGAGCCCTTCTCAATAATAAAAAAGCCACAAATAAAACGAAAAACAATAATTTCCGCCACTTTCTCAAGAATACAATCACGAATGAATCAAAATCAAAATCCAATTCCACACAATCCGATCCAAATCTAATCTCGATGGGAGGTAGCTCCCCACATACTGATTCCGACGACAACAGTACCGCCACCTCTAATAACAATGGTCAGCATATAAAATAATCATGTCAGCCCAAAAAATATGAGCTCTTATATCTAATACTTCATATATGTAAATTTGCTTGATTAAATCTCCAAACTTCTCCTTTATTTATATTTTTTAAAATAATATAAACTTACGGTAATTACGTATGAAAATATCACTGCCCCTATAATTTTAATAAATGTAATAAAAAATTGAAATTTTTTGGGATAAATTTATATTTTGGCTCCAACGCTTAATTTCAAATTACCTCGCAAATGTCAAATGATGGGGCTACGTGAACTCACAAAAAAACTCTCTAAACTCATGTTTTAATTTAATTTTTTATTATTTAAATATCCTTAAATAAAACTACTTAAAAGGGTAAAAACATTAAAAATAACATTGCTTTATGCACCCACTCGATCGGAAACTTAATTATCTTTTTCAATTCATACTCTATTAATTTGCAAATTCAATCCATGAATATTTTTTTTTTTTTTATATTTTATTGCCTTTTATGTTTTGGATATTGAATCTACAGTAAAAGAAGAAATTTGCTGTCTGTGCACTGGTTTCTTTAAGCCATAGAATACTTGGAATAATTGACTTTCACATGCCAAAGCAAATCAAATTTTGCATGAAAAAAGAAATGCGCATGGGCTTATTCTTTAAATTTTAATTTGAGGAGAGTGGTTCATCAATTCTTATTGACAATTTGCCATCAGTCATTATAATTCTAATCGTGGGAAAGAAAAAGGAGAAAATAGAAATTATGTTAAAATTTTCAAGGCGTATAAAGTAAAATATTGATTTTGTAAAATTAAAATTCAATGATAGGTGTAGTAAGAAATAGAATGCGTTGAGTAGTTTAATGAATTTAAATAACTCCACCCAAATTTCCAATTCTCTCTCCCAAAACGATAATCACAATCTTCAAAATATTGTCTAAATTATTTCAAGCCTAATTTTTTTTTTAATTTCCTAAAAGGTAAATTGAGATTTACCATACTTTAAACAATCTTTACTGTTAAAGAATATTTTAAAAATTGTCATCAATCCGAAATTATCTCTTAATTTACAATACATAACAACTTAAAAAGCAAATACCAAAAATTGAGCCTTACTTCATCCAGAGACTCAATGCATCAGGAAGCATGACGCTAAGAACACTTTCTGCTGACATTTCACCCAGAATGATAAGGATACAGGCAGGGTAATGTGAAGTAAATTTGAAAGGCAATAATTTCAACACAAAAATACAAATAATAAACCCATCTTTCCCGCGACAATGGCCCAAACAGTTAATACCAATATGGTGAGGTTGTAGGAACAACAGCATACAATAAAAAGAATGTCCCATCTAAGAGCAATAGTAACCACATAGATATCCTGGCATTCTAACCAGGACAAACAATCAGTCAATCAATCATATGCATAAAAACTAATTAAATCAGCAAACAAAATTGATCCACAATACTTGTATACATCCAAAATCCCAAACACACAATCCAGAGCCAGAACAACTACTTAACAACTTTCTGTCCACGCAAGGTTAACTATACTTAACAAACAAAGATAGATACTACTAACAGATCTAAAAGACAATTAATCTTAAGAGTTGCAAACCATCACTGGACTAAATCATTCTGAAAGGAGCTCCTAATCAAACAAGCTGAAGCCCATATCTTCGTCACTTTCTTCCTTGGGTTCTTCCTGCAAAATTACCCCCAAAAGCATAGACGTATCAGATAAAAACCATAAAATTCAAAAAGTCTGACAATTTCTTTTGAGTAATAATTTCTAAGGCCTTTTAATTACCTTCTTCTCCTCAGGTGGAGCAGCAGCTGCGGCAGCCCCAGCATCTCCAGCAGGAGCTGCGGCAGCAACTACACCACCGCCACCACCAGACCCCACATTCATTATAAGATCATCCAAGTTCCGCTTCTCAGCGAGCTTAGCAAACAGACTAGGCCAGTAAGATTCAATACACACATTAGCAGCCTCCACCACCCGTGCAATCTTCTCTGCCTATTAACAACGGTCAAAGAAAACAGCCAGAAACCCATTTTCCGGAAACAAGTATACTATTTTAAACTTCTAACAAAAGATTTAAAAATATCATAGCAAGGAAATTGGCCATTTATGTTCAGACTGCTTTTGGTTTTGCTCCAATTATGTTCAAACTGCTTTTGGTTTTGCTCCAATAACTTCTAAGCTTTCATCCTTCTTCACTATTTCTCCAGTTTGAGTATAGAAGACTAACACACTAAATGAGCAAATAAACCCAATTAAGCTTAAAAACACCTGGGCCTGGACATGTACATAACCTGAAGTTGACAAATAAAAAAAAATTACAATTAAGCATATAAATTTCATGAGAAGGATACGGTAATGGCGATGCCGTCATCGTGCAGGATCAAACAAGCGTAAGTGCAAGCAACCTCCGAAACCGACATTGTTTTGACTACAACATAACACAATATGAAGCAACCATTCAAATGAAAATACTTAACAGCAATCAACATATACAACTACAGACAGCTTAATGAGAACGACGAAGAAAGAAAAAAAAATGCAAAATATTATCTTTCAAAATGAAACTAACTCTAAATTTACGATAAATTTTCTTTTGCATAGTTATGAAAACGCTCAAATAAAACCAGAGACAAAGCAAAGGAAGGAGAAGCTTGATACCTCAGGAGATCAGATCTGCTGCTGATTGCTCCCTGCCCTCTGCTGCGCCGCTGAAAAGTATCGTTAGGGTTTGCGATTGCGGCCGGTTAGATTTTTTTAAAGGCGGTGCGAAATTGGGTTAGTGTTGGGCTTAGAGTTGTAGGCCCATTTCCCACGTAGGACCTGTGTTGTAAAACCCGGTTGTTTTTACTTTCAGACCTGCGTCGCTCAATTTTCTCTTCATTTAGACAACCTTTTTATTCCTTTTGTAAGTTATAATTGTATAATTTACGTATTTTCAATAATTTGGGAGTGCGGTATCAAATATTGTCCGCCTCCAAAAGTAACTGTTTTTCAAGTAATTTTATTTGGGAGTTTCTAATTTGAGAGAAGATGTGTGGTTAAAAAATTAATTCAGACTTTGTCCACCTCCTTGTCATTTATATTATATATATATATATATATATATATATATATATATATATATATATATATATATATATATATTCTATTTATTACATACTATCTAATTATTTTCTGTTCTGGCCATGCCTGTTAATGTCAATGCTAATTAATACCCCATTGAACCGGTCCACATCCGTGTCCACAAGGAAATTAGATATTTGGTAGATAAAAATTCACTGCAAATACAAAAAGCACACCGTTCCCCAATATCTACAGTAGCATGGTTCATTGCCCAGATCAGAAGAGGCACTGTCATCACTGTGCCTACAGCATAACAAAAGCACTGTATTATGCCACAAATGACGTGTTGCTCCAAAATCCAAATGTTGTTAATCAGCATATAGTTACTACCTTCTTTCTATAGAAGTCACCAAACAGACCGAGGATTAACCTCCAGAGCTACAACAATATTCCTGATAATATGATATTGCCCTCTCAATAACTGGTGTTCTCCATCGAGAGATCAACATTTCGTCAACAGAAACATCACTCAGTTTGCTGATGGCTCAAATTTGCTGCTTCTAAGTTTGCCAGAGAAAAGCCTCACATCTTGCTAACCTTGGAAGAGCAACTGATTGTCTCACCATCAGTACAAGTTAGAAGAATTTTGTCTACAGTAATAGTAATTGCCCCAGTATGAGCTATGAACAGCTGCTTAGCTGCTCCAAAGTCTTACGACAAACACTCATGTCGGCCATGTTACAACAAACAGATGCCACCAAAGAACTCCACACAGAAATATCTGGCAGCTTAGCCTGGCTGATCATCTCCTCCAACCACATCACAGCTTCATACTGCTTGCCTATTGAGCAAAGACCCCTTATAAGAACATTGTAAGTTTCAACACAAGGCCAATATGATCTAATCAACATCTCATCCAAAACCCTACTTGCTTCAAGAAATCTACCATCTCTACACAGCCCATCCACTAAAATGCCATAAGTTTCCCCATTAGCAACACAGCCAACCTGCTGTGACATCTTCTTCAAATACGTAACAGCAACTGCTGAATTCCCTGCATCACATAGGCCTTTCAACAATATATTATACACTCTAACTGTTGGCACAAAATTTCCTTTCACGATCTCCTCTTCAATCACTTTAAGTGCTTCATCAACCATACCATCCTTAAACAAAGCTGCTAATTTTGCCTCATACATTACAAGTGATGGCCAAAAGCCCTTTTTCCGCATTTCATCAAGCACTTTATTGCCCTCAACAATTCTACCTTCATTATACAAATCAACAGCCATTGCACTATAACTAGCCAAACTGGGAATCCCGCCTCTGATGAGGGCTTCATTAATCAAACTCTTAGCACCTTCTATATCTTCGCCATCATTGCATGGACTAAGATCAATGCCGTGACGACGACTTTTAGGAGCTTTAAGTCCCTTCCTTAAAATCTTTTCAAGAATCTGCATTGCATCTTGAATCTGCCCTTGATCACATAATGCAAATAACAAAGTCCTATAAATCACAACATCTTCACCGCTACCCTTTTGAGAGATCCTCCAAAACATAGAATATAACAAGTGAGTGGCCTCATTTAGTCTCCCATCATTACATAAACCCTTCATTAAGATACGATAACTTTCCCTATCTGGATAACAACCCTGAAAATCCATCTCTTGGAAAACATGCAATGCAAGATGAGAACGTCTACGTTGACACAAGACATCCATCAGCAAATTCAATGACTGAATCCGTGACTTCACTTCCCATCCATAACAACTTCTCAAGAAAAGAATATGAGCAGCTTCAAGCTTAGACTCTTTCACCATTTCCTTCAAAAGGGTATTAAAAGATTGAGTCCAATTCACACAATTGAATTGCGAAAGGTTTTCAAACAGAGAAACGGCCTCGTTTAACAGTCCTGCTCTAGCATATGTCTTGATAGCTGCGGCAAAAACTGAATCTTTACACTCACATGAATCACCTTTCATCTGATCAATAACCTCTGTCATTTCAGTAATTCGATTTGAATTTGAAAGAATGCCAATCATGGAGGCATAAACCTGACCATTATGTCGATAGTAAGGATATTTCTTCTTGGCTTCCTTGAAAATCTTAAGAGCTGTTAATGGGTTTTTCTGCTTCTTTATGATTTGAGCGAGGTGAGTAGGTGTCAAAAGCCTTGGCCATCTTACACTCATGTTGCACAATTGCAAGTTAAATATCTTAGACTGTACAAGCTGATGCTCTCAATTCCATTGCATTTCCATATCCCACTGAGAAATTTCATCGAACATATGGTGCCTCCCATATTCATTCAACAAACCGCATCAGAGGCAGAAACCAAACGGAATCAGACACCATATTTGCTTAGATTTTGAGCAGTATAAGCTCGTTAAAGTAGTTTAATGCGTTATTCGCCACAAACTGTCAGACAGTATCGTCTTCGTCGCAGCGCAGGTACTTGTTGAAATTTGAACGAATGGCTAATTTTGCCTTTTTCAACTCTTTACCGCGCACAATAAACGCTTGGGCCTTGGGCTACGGGCTATCGGGCTTGTGCAAGTGTCAACACGTGGGCTTTTCAGTTCTCACATCAACATTTTGACCCACCCGACCCGCACACGGGGTACCATTGGTCTTGACCGCCGACGACACACTATATCAAATAACTTTTTGAGATAAAAATTTGAGATGTATAGGACTATTTTTTTCCTATAGCTAAATTTTACTTTGAAGTGAATATGCTAATTTCGATTCTAACTTCAGATATCCAAAATTTAACCGTGTTTACATGTTAATTAATAAATTAAATCTAGAGCTACTTGTAAATGTACCTTGTACTTATATTTCTTATTGATTGTTTTGATTGGTAATATTGATATTATGGTTGATATTTATTGAATAATAACGTTAGATATCCTAATATTTGAATCCTAACTTAAGTTCTAATATTATGTGTTTCTCATTAATTAAATGATATATTTCATAATTAATAAAATTACTTAATCACTATTTAATAAATGAATACTGCATGAGTTGAGACTTAAATTAAAATTTAAATATTAAAATACGTATCATCACTCATTATTAAAACATGCAACCGCAATCATGCATCATTGACATTGATAGCGTGTCATGACATTTTTTCCAAAATTTTGGTGAACTCTTTCAAGAAAATGTCAAAGTTATTTTTAATAAGGACACCTGTATTCTTTCAAAATTACTCCATCAATCTCTTTCCTTTAAATAAATAGCTTCAGAATTTCTTTTTTTTTTTTTTTTTAACTTTCTGAAAAATATTGCAAGACAATTGCAATTTATTGGAAGCGCAACCTCCAGCCAAATACCCGATTGACAGAGTGTCATCTTGGCAACATTGATTAAACAAAATAGGTCGTCACTTTCAAGAAGTATTCTCCGAACTTGTGCGGGACGGTCATGGCCTTCTGGTTATGATGAAGAAAAAGGACAGTGAAGCTAATTTAGAAGGAATAGTTGAGAAATATATCGGTGTAAAAGTAAAGGAATCCCACATTCACACAGTAGTGGGATTGGAGCTGTCGCTGAGGTTTCTTTTAATACAAGCTCCTTTGCTGGGATGAATTCTTATTTTACTTTATCTTATCTTTGTTTAATGAGAGAGCTTCTATTATTAGCTTCAATTATATTTAAATTCGTCTCTTGTTGGCTAAAATGCAAACATTATTCTTCGTTCGGAATCGTGTTGCGTTTACAGAAATTGTAATTTTTCAGTAATGATTTTGTTGTTAATAAAGTATTGATAAAAAGAATAAAGAAACGATTTCCCGGAAACTTGAAAGAGATTGAAGGAGTAGTTTTGAAAGAATGTAAGTGCCCTTGTGAAGAATGAATTCTTCTGGGTGCATGGTTAACAGGATTTTTTTCAAAGGAGGGGCGGAGGTGCTAATAGTGTAACTCCAGAAGAAATTAAATTTTCACAACTTGAAATGGCCGGAATTTTCCGATAATTAATTTTGAAGCGCATGATGCCACCGGCATGCTAAACTTAATTTGATACAGGAAAAGGTAACGGCATAGCGTTGACCTCATTTCTGAGATCCCCTTGGATTCCATACACATGCACTCATGCAAAAAGAAAGATGTGTAAAATAAAAGAAATGCCGACTGAAAGCGAAAGATGAAAGGTAAAGGAGATGATTATCCGTGAAACAAAGACATCCATGCACCTTCTGCTTTCCAACTAATCCTATCTTAAAAAAGGATCAATCATGAAAAATGAAGATAGAGATTACAATTTAACGGCCAAGCCGTCCAAGCTCGCCTTTTCTTGACTAATCAGTCTTGGTTCAAAGACACAAAATCAATCTTTTGAACCAATTTACTCCCAAATATAAACAAAGAGTTATGTCTTCGGATGCTGTATGAATTCGAGGCATAATCAACCGTCAATTAGTATCCTAGGTAGAATCCAAAGCCAATATTTAGCTTCTACCTTATCACAAATACACAAATGAATATGATTTTTTTTCCCCTTTGGTTCTCTAATTCTAACAACTACTTAGACTCCCTTATGTCCTAATTAAAGCAAACATGTATGAGTATGACAACGATGTTGATAAAGAAAATAATGTTGAGCATGAATGAATTGAAGAAAGTTAGTAGACCGAGCTTTATCTCTCGAATGCTGCTCGTTCCTTGAATGATCATTTTGATGCCGAATTCTTAGATTCCTTCTCTTGTTATGCTATCTAATGAGGCATCTTTTTTTTTCCCCCCTGAATCATTGATGACTTGTAAAATGTTTCTTCTTATTCATTTTTTGTCCCTTTTGCTCGACTCTTTTCGCCATTTTCTGGATCTTGTTAATCTTGTAAGGAAGACGTTATACATCTTGAAGTCAACTAGGTTGATGAATTTTGTTCGGAAGCTGTTGCCGAGGCTTGCAAAGCACCAGTTCCCGTTTCAGTCACCCCTATTGTTGTTGTCGCTACACCTGCTTTAATAAATAGATTTGGATTTGGAAATACATAACATATATACGGATTTTCTAATTTTATAAATGTGTAGAAATTATTGAAAGTATAACCTGTTGAAGAAGTTGCTGCGGCCATAGAAGTTGGAAGTGACAAGATTCCGGCAGCGCCATAATGGTGAGGCAAAGAAGGGCTGTATTGTAGCATTTGGGGATACTGAACCCCCGAGAGCTTGACTGCTTTGTGCATATTGAGCATAAAATGGATAGAAATTGTGAAATATTCCTGGTGACCCTGATGACCCAGTTCCGTAGTAAGGTGAGAATTGTTGACCTCCATATAGATTGTAATAGTTCTGCAATACAATACAAGTAGACTTAATTAGCTCAAGCAAATGATAAACCTGAAACATTCGCTAGTAGCCCAATTGCTCAGGGAGGTTGGAGATATACTAACCAAAGCATACATTGTGTCTTGAGAATATCCAGTATACCTATAAGATAAAATCCTGAAACTAAGAAGGGCGAAAAGAGGAACAGAGGGAAAATAACAAAAATAAAGAGAGAGCATGTAACATTATATTATTTTTTTCATATGATGTTTATGCTTACCCATAGGCTGAATAAGGAAATGTGTATTGACCGGTAGGTTGATGGACATATGATGATGAGAAGCCACCATGATAAGCAGGCGGAGCCACCAATCCTGGTGCTGGTCTAAACCGCCCTCCGCCTGAAAAATAATTTTTTGCCCTTTAATAAATTATGTTTTACCCCATAGTCACTAGATTTAGATCCACATTGCATTTCTAATTAGCATATAAATAAATAACAAAAAATTATAATGAGCTTTTAATCGCTTGAAACATTGATTATATATCAACTCAAGAATAATATAGGAAATTAAAGAAGAGAAAAACTTATTTTAGAGGTGTGAAAATCAAATATTTAACAATGCGTGCATGATTTTGGAATGCTCAAGGGATTGTTAGTTTTTGCGTAAAAGGTTGGACATTTTTGGATGTACATTTCATAAATATAAATAGAAGCAAGTGCCATTAAGAAGGAAAAATGGAAATAGAAATGCGAAGAGAGATAATTAAGAACCATGTTGAGGAGTTGGTGGACGAGTCTTGTGTGCACCAAGAGATGCAAGATTGCAGTTAGCTCTTCTTCCATCAATCACCGGAGATGGGTTTTGACATGCTCGCATGGCTGCTTCAGGATCCTTGAACGTGACCTAGTTATTAGAAACCAAAACAGACCGGCATTAACTTAAAAAATGAAAACCAAAAATGAAAGAAACAAAACTTTGCAAAAGCAAAAGCAAAAGAGGGCTTACAAAGCCATAACCCTTGGATCTCCCAGTGTTCTTGTCCGTGATAACAACAGCCTCAAGGATCTCACCAAATTGGTCAAAATAACGTCTCATGGTATCTCTTTGAGTCTCCCAAGCCAAACCTCCGACGAAAATTTTTGTGAAAGTTGTGTCATTGTAATCTCCTGGATTGTTACCACCCACCATCTGAAATGGCCTTTGTTGAGACATGGTTTTCAGTTAATAATAATTAATATACAAACAAATAACCCCAACAAGAGAAAAAAGAAACGAAAAAAAGCTAAGAATGACAAAAAAGAAAAAGGGGAAAAAGAACCAGAACTAAAACAATAGCTCCCCAGAAGCAGAAGCCTAAATATAGAGATAAAAATATAGGACAGGAAAATTGGCTAAAAGAACCGTTCGTTTTGTTTGTTTGATGATCACATCAATCAATCAATCAAAAAGAACTTTTTTTTTTTTGGTTCCTAAACACAACGCTCGTGCAGTCGTGTTTGTTTTTTTGGTGATTTTGTTTTTGTAATGGGATAACTGCCACTTTTTCACAGCCAAAACTCCTCAGATTCCTCAACAACGATAGCCGTAACGAGAAAATCATTACTGTTGAGGGTGGTGGGAAAGAAAAAGAAAAGACCCTTGAGAAAATAATAAATACCTATTAATAAACGGAAGAGAGATGATTAAAAATATATTTATTAGGAAGAAGAAGGAGAAGGGCTAGCTAGGGCTGGGGAAGGGTAGGGGTGGGTTGGAATTTGAAAAGGAGAAGACACAAAAGCTGCTAGTGGGCACACACGAGAACAGAAGACAAGGTTGTCCAATGAAATATCAAAGACTCAAAGACTCAAAGACCGACCCCTTTTCTTTTTTCTCTCTCTCTCACCCTCAATATTATACAATATTATAATTATTATTACTAGTGCTTCGCTGTATTCAACCTTGCAAATTTTAATCTTAATATTTGCCAATTCTGTTTATGGCATATTGTGGGTCTCCCAAAATATGATACCTTGACCTGTTTGGCCCTCTCTCTGCTGTACCTATCCCCTTAACCGAAAAAGTACAGGTCATTGGGCTATGTTATGTTATGTTTTCTTTCATGTCTCAAAACTTTCTGCCACCGCACAACCTTCTAAATTGCATTATTAAAAAAGCACTTAAACGTGCAGACCCCAAACTGCCCTTAAACAACTTTGGATTTTGAAAAGAACACGAAACCCGGATTAGCCTAATTGGACGTGAATTCTTTATTATTAGAGTTCTTTCGGGAGCAAAATTCTTGTGTGTGATAAGTGATTGATTTTAAAAATATACGAGTCTTAACTATACAATAACATTTATAAACGGATAAAACGATATCTTTAAAAAGTGTATAAAATTAAAATTATGGGTCAATTTGGGATTGCAGTACTAATAAAATAAACTGCTGATTATAAAGTAGTTTGATATTTGTTAAGTTAATAAGCTAATATTTAGTTCTTAGGATGTGAAAATAAAAAAAGAATATTTAACTGTAAGGTAGAGAGAGAATAGAGTAGTGAAGGGTAATTTTAGATTTTTAGATTTTAAATTTTTAATAATGAATTTATTTTTTAAAAATAATTGTAGAAAACAATTTAGAGGGTTCAAATAGCCACACTTTTTTTTTTTTGCATTTATCAATAATTTATATGATTTTATTTTAAAAAAACTATGGCTTTCCTATAAAGACAATGTTACCCCTCGGTTATAAGTTGATGTTATTTACTTTCGTACCATAAATATGGAGTCAAGTTTCAAACTACAGAAGGTTGATTCATCAATGCAAAGTTGCCCAACATTATTAATGGATTAAGAGGTCTTATATATATATATAAAGTCTTAGGTGCTGTTTGTTTTTTAGTCTGAAGTCTGAATTTAACTTTTTTTTTTTAGACATTTACTTATTATAGGTTATTTTTTTTAACTTATCACTTATTATCAGACGATTTCATATAAATAGAAAAAGTAAAAAAAGTCTACTTCTATCTGAGTCCAAAATCTAAATAGAAAATTTTAATTTCAAATCTCAAAAATACCCTTAACAATTCATGTATTTCTAATATTATATATAAACCTAATCTTTTGTATTATCCTTGAAGTTATTTTTTTTAATTGCCTTAAATTTTTATTCACATGGTAACATTAACTAAACTAAAATATTGAACAAATCAAATTATGTCCATTTTGATAAATCAAAACTAAAACAACAATACTAACTTTATAATAAAGGTTGATGTTATAATTACATTTTTTATTACAAAATTATTAAGATCAACAATGAAAATATTTTTTTTAATGCTATCAAACTAATTAACTTGTGAAAATAATAAATTGTGAAGAATAAATACATGTACGACTTAAAAGGATATTTATGTCAAACTACTAACTTTTAGACTTTCATGTTCAGATGTTGAAAAAGAAAAAACAAATATGTCATTCAGATATTTTCATTCAGACCTATTCAGATTTCAGCTAAATTCAGATTTATTCAGATTTCAGACAAAAAAAAAAACACAACCTTAATTTGGCTTAATTTAAGATGTTTTCATACTTTGACTTGTTTGTTTTTATATTTGAAGTCTTATTGTTAAACATTTTTATCTGAATGGAAAAAGTAAAATTTCTGACTTTTATATTAATGATAAAATGTCTAGATAGAAAATCAATTTTTTTTTCTCGCAAATACCATCAATAAATATATTTATTTTCTACCTAACTATTAGATGTCATGTTATAATTTCCCTTAATTGTAAATTTTACTTAGTATTAAATAATTAACATAAATTCAATTTGAATTTTAAACAAAATTTTTTTATTATTATGTAACAAATTTTTTATGTATAAATATTATGTTGAATTATAAAAATATAATGTTATCAAAATTATTTTTCATAAATAATATACGAAATGCTTACTTTATAAATATTTATAACATATTAAAACTATTGTACTAGAAAATATTATAAATATATACTTATTTAAACTTCAAGTATATATAACACTTTCAAGGTCATAAGTGTAAAAATATTATGTTCAAGATATTTTGAGTTTATAAAGACAAGCAAATTACCACTTATATTCAGACATCAAAAAATAAAAAACAAACATATTATTCTAACATATGCATTCACACTCGTTTGGACTTCAGTAATATTCAGACCCCATTAGATTTCAAATAAAAAACAAATGCTACCTTAGTCTTTCTTTTGAATTCATTCTTTTACCTTTCTTAGCATATTATGATTAGAAGTGGGCACTAGTTCAGTTCGTTTCAATTCGGTTTGGATATTTTAAAAAATCGGTTTGAAAATTTCTATTCGGTTTAGTTTCGGTGTTAATATGTTAAGAAATTTTTACTTATAAAATAGTCAAATCAAAATTAAAAAGGTTAAATCGAACCCAAAAAAACTGAATCGAACCGCTTCGATTCAATAGACACCTAAATGCCATGTGGCATTTTTTAATTTAAAAATTATTTTTTCAGTTTCTTAGTTTGGCTTTTGGATTTTACATTTTAAATTGAAAATTGAATTGGAGTATTCGGTTTTATACCAAATTGGAATATTTAATTTTTTTTATATATAAGATTTTTTTTCTTGATATTCATTGGTTTTTTCGTTTGGTAAAAATTAATTTTTTAATATTTATTAACTTCCATGGTTGATAAAAATTTATTGACGTTCATTTTTTAATGATGTATTTTGTTCATTTCAGTTAGTGATACCAATTATTTGTAACTAAGAGAATTTATCTGAATGAACTAATGAGAATTTATGAAATTAAAAAAAAAAAAAGATGAATTTAGTAATTTTTTTTTTAAATTAGTTAAATTATAAAATTCTTAATTGAAAAGAAGGGTTGGGAAGAAATTAGTGGGTTAAAAAAAAAAATAGTAAGCGCGGTAAGCGGCGTCTGTAATGGTCAAATAGAAAGGAAGGAGAGAGAAGGGTAATAATGATAATAACATACGAGAAAGCTGGGTAATTTACTAATTAGAGATGCGCTCCAGTCAGTTATTATATCTCTGGAACAGAATCATGACTGTCGCTACCACCCAACGGTTTTTGGACTCTCCTACTCCTAGAGTTCGGTCAAAGTCAAATCTCTTTTTTTTTTGGGGGGTTTTCTTTTACGGTTTTACCCCACTATTTTTCTAAGAAATATTTAACAACCATTTTTATCTCTCCTTTGTAATGATAATATTTATTTTTTATTTTGTTTCTATTTATTTATTTGATCCTTGTGGTTTTGGCTGTGTGATTGTCGGCTCTTTTGGCGGCTAATGAGCTGTTCAGCTTATTAAGAGACTGAGAATGCGGTAGCCAGCCAAACTCTGTATGGTCTCGGACGAACAAAAGCTAAAAGGATAGCTGATAATTACTGCAGATCCGAATCTGACTTTCAAGAAAGTTTTCATATAATATCGTTTTATTTTTTTTTTTTTTATTTTAGAAATTTTGGATATGGTCAAAGGCGATTTCGCAGATTTTTTTGGTTTAAATTTGATTTTCAGAAGAAAGATCATTCCCGCGATCTGCATCCACAGATACATTTGTGATCTGCAAATCCGATTCTATTCCTCCCAAGATTATTTTTCATACTAAATTTTATTCTTGCGGTTTACCGGAATCTATTCACCTTTTGGTGTTACCAAGATGCATAAACTATGATCATCAATTATTAGTGTCTCCAATTCATATTAGGGTCAATTTGATAATACTATAGTTTTTAAAATAATTCTGATTAGTTATGTTATAAAAATAATCAATTGTAAAAGGAAAAATTAATTAAATGTTTGATCAAATTTACTTTTAAAAGTGTTATGAATTTTAAAGAAAGTCATAGTATTTAATAAATCTCACTTGTTAAAATATTATAAGAATGTAAATGGTTGAAATAGATACAATGTTAAATAAAATTTAGTGACACATTTATAAATATGTATATATAATATTTTTTTTTATTGTGTATATATAATAATTGATAACTAAAATAAATATTTTTATATCATTAATTTTATTTTTTATTTTGTTATACCAATATAATTGGTAATAAAAATAACTTCTTTAAACTTAATTATTTTATTTACTAATTGAATAAAGATAATTTTAGAATTTTTATAATATATATGAGGATATGGATATAATTGTATTAAGTGTAAAACCGATTCTCAAAATTAAATTTTGAAAAGTTATTCATTTCTTATTTTTTAAAATCTACCGTGTGATTAAGTGATTTTGTTAAAAATGATTTTTTTAAAAAATTTACCAAACATCAAAATTAACTTTTAATTTTTTATAATCACTTTTGAACCTCTAAAAAATTAATCTCAAAATGGACCCAATAGCGTACATATGATAATCTATTTTTTAGTTTAGGCATTTTTTATAATTTAATCATTGAATTTATTGGTATACAGTGTTGCTAGAATGTTTTAGAATAATTAATATGAAAATGTTTCTAGTAGTGCGTAAAGCATACCTGTCCTAATATTTATAATAGTATAGATGCAAAGCTTGTATTCTTTGTCACCAATCAATGGCCTGTTTAGTAATAATTAATTGACTTTTTAAAAATATGATTGATGAGATAATTTCATAATATTAATAAATAAATGATACGTTAAAATATTTTAGTAGTATATAAAGTATACGTGTCGTAATATTTATAGTTGTATGGATACAAAATTTGTATTCCTTGTTACTAATTAATGACCGTCATGTTAAGTGCTATGTCATTTGGGATATAAAATTCTATATTCTAACTTTGTAAACATATCATGACTTATTGAAATTTGGAATGGCTCTTAGATGTAGATTTCTTTGGTTCTTTTTTAAAATAATTCTCATAAAAATTTTATAACATAATTAACGACTGAATATATATAATTATTTTTTAATGAAGACATCCTTATTTTATTGATATAACTAAAATACTTAAAAAAAATCTATTTTAATACATCAAAGACCTAAATTTTTTTGTTTATTAATGTATTAAAACCCATATTTTTTATCTGTTAGTGACATTCTCATTGTATCAAAATAAAAATATACCCATTAGAGAAAATATACACACATCTTTGATAAAGTATAGAAAAGCATTATTGAGCTTATGTCGTTATACTTTGGAAAGTATCAGAAAGGATCAGTAATTTTATTTTATTTTTTACATTTCACACGCTGCAATCACATGTCACACTATGCACACGAACATATGCTCTGAGATAGAAATGATGATTCATTTAAACAGGGAAGTGTCTTTCATTGGCATTGTGATGGAAGACAGTGATATGTTTATTAATTATAACTCAATTCAAACTTCCAATAAATAAGGATAATAAATTAATAATGAGAGCAGTTTAACGTTTTCATTCTCCCCCAAGGCTAATGTATAGAGGCCTCTTTTGATTTTCATTGTTTTAATTAATTACTCAAGTTTTAGCTACAATATATATAATTAAAGAGCTAATGCTAATTTATCTAGGTTTCAATATAATTTGATTGTCTTTAATTAATTACGCAAGCTGGCGCTCCAATATTATGCACATAATTAACCTTTAGCTAATTATAGAAGAAGCTTAAATCAAATTTTAAAAACATCACACATGGACTAGTATTCGAAGGGCAAGTGTATCAGTGTATGAATACTATACATCACACGCATTTATAAAAAGTGATTAACAAGGTTACTTCATTAAAGATTCACATATTCCAATCTCATCACTACTTCAATTCCATAGAAAGTGACTTGACCAGCTTGGGCATAAAATTGTAATCGCGGGGAATCCAAATATCCAGAGAAAGAAAGAGAATTCATCTTTAATTCAAGACCCTGCGCCCATGATTGAAGTTGTAAAATCCTCAAGCTTAACAAATGCCTGTGTGCGTGCGTGCGTACGTTTGTGTTTGTTCTTATTTACTACGTTAAAATTTTGAGTATCGAAAACATAATATTTGTAAACCTGGTACTGGCGGTGAATCAAGCGTGAAGGTACAACTAAAACAATACAACGTGAAGCAAAGACAAACCATCGTTCTTGGCTACTCGTTGTTTAGAATAAAAACATTACTATAATAATATGTACACAATTCATCCAAATCCGAGTGATAAAGAAGAAGGGGTAAGGAAATAAAAGAACGGAGGGGCTGGCTTAAAGACAACCAACCCAACTCCAACCACATGAATTTGGTCACGAAGGCTGCAAAACCAGGCAAGGGCAGGCTCCGTCAGAACAAGCACATGCAATTGCCGGTGCTTTACTTTTAGTATTATTATATATTTATATTATTAATTTATTCACAAATCAAAATCCATTTTACTTTCTTTCCTTTATTTTATTCTTTTACTCCTAGAATATACAGTCGTCAGATGGGTGTTTTTTTTTTTTTTAAATAAATCACCGAAGGTGGGGGTTAGGCAAGATTCCTTTGCATGTACATAATTAAAATTAAAAAAAAATTACACATGGAGGAGTCTTGCTCATTCACTTGGAGTAAAGAAATAAAATCTTAAAATAAGGGAATAAAAACAACTAATAAATAAAAAAATAAAAAAAATAATAGAATAAATAAGAAGTTAAAGATTATTAATTAATGCAAACGTTTAAAAAACTGCTTACAATACTTACGACCAGTGAATAATTTAAAACATTTCGTAGAACCAGAGGAATGCGAGCTAGCAACACTGTTGTCGGGGTCAAGATCACGTCTCCTTATACCTTCACGCTGAGAAGCAAAATAATCATCAGCTACATAATTCTTATCAGAGCTAAACTTTTCATCCGACTATAAAGGGATATCTGTTGGATGCAAATTAAAACCTACGACCATTGAGCGAATATCATCCATTGTAGACCCGAAAAAAGTAGAGCATGTGGATTGTGGAAGTCCTCAGAGCTCTCGGATCATCTAAACCAAGAGAATTAGCAATCTCAGTGCATCCATCAGCATCTCTCAAAGTAGTAGTATCTTACAAACCATCATCATCTTGAACTCACAGAGCAACAACCGAATCAGATGCGTCGTTTGCAGTAACATGAGCAAAAAGACCAGGCGACCGAGCAACATCATCTTGACTAGGGGTGGGCATCGGTTCGGTTCGGTTCGGTTCGGTTTCGGGATAAATTTTCAGTTTCGGTTTGGTTCAGATTTTAAATTAAAAAATCCGTTCGGTTTTTAAGGAAAAAAAAAAAACAAACCGGAATCAATAGTTCGGTTCGGTTTGGTTTCGGTTTTTCGGTAACCATTTGCTTAATAGTTCGGATTATCAAATCAGTTTTTCGGTTCACTTTAACTTGTACACATGGCCTACTGTAATTAATGTATAATAAACAAAAAATAATAATTTACAAATATATATTTACAAAAAAAAAATACAAGAATTTTAGACTAAAATTGTTCACCTTAACTTGCACACAAGGCCTACTATAATTAATGTATAATAAACAAAAATAAAATAATTTACAAATTTGTATTTGCAAAAAATATATATATATATTTTGCAAGATTTTAGACTAAAATGATGAATTTTTCAGAATCATTATCACTAGTTTTAATATCAAAACTTTTAGCCCACAAAAAAAATAAAGTAAAATAAGTTTCTACGTCATAATATAATTTACCAAAAATTATGGATTGGGATGATATCTTGCTCTGCTGACTTTCGGTCAAGGACCGTTTTGAAAATTTTGCAAAAAAATTAGGCCATAACAGAAATTCTATATGTAAACATTTCCTAAATATTGGGTTATAATAAAATTATATAAAGTATAGGGATCTACATGATAATCGGATCGGTTCGGGTTTTTAAAATTTTGACCTGAAAATCCGAACCTGAACCGAATCATTCGGTTCGGTATTTTTACATTTGGGTTTTTTAGAGTAAAAAACCTGAACCGAAACCGAAAAAAAACCGAACCGAACCGAATTTTTTTGGTTTCGGTTCGGTTCTTGCCCACCCCTAATCTTGACGCAGGGGCCAGGCCCGAAGATTGACCCTAAACTAGAGCAGGCCCCTATGGTCGATTGTCCTTAGTAACCACATACGTAGCATGATCCATTGTAGGCTGCACAATAGCATCAGTCATAAGTCTCTTACCTGTATCATGAGCAACTATTTCCTACACTTGGACCAATAGACTGCTGGGCCTTCCGAAGCCTAAGATCAATAAAAAAACAAGCATCAATAGAGTGACAACACGAAGCATAATATAGCGAAACACGTTCGAAGATGATATCTTGCCTAAAACCCATCATCGCCCTCACCAATCCAAAGTCTGGGCAACAACGGCCACGAAATATCATACTCAATGAGTACACGAGCCACCGAAAGCCTATTAAGAGCAGCGGTTGTATGGTCCATCTTTAAAAACTTTCCAATAGCATTCACAATAAAAAATAAAATATTTTTGTAATGAATGAAATGCATGGATAAATAAGGCAAAGACACTAGACGTTTGGATTAAATGGGTGTTTTGAACTCTTAGGATTTAAAATCCAACGGTTTTGATTAAAGTAGGCATTTACTCTCAACTCTAGCGTCGAGAGTAAAAATATATACCGTGTGTCTATCAGTGTATGTATATATGTATAACAGTATCATGTAAGTAAATGGGTGGAGGTCGGCCTCGGCCCTGCATGTGACCAGTGACTGGAGAAACTTTAAGAGTTAACATGGCCAGATGTGTTTCCCTGGACTTGCATTATCCATTCCCTTTTCATTTATGCCAACGCTGTCCTCGCGTGCTGGTCTCTGCACTCTGCTTACTTTATTACAGTAACATATCATAATGCATGGTATGTCTTCTTCTTTGACCGTCATAAATTCGGACACGTGGCACCATATAATCGACTGTCACATGTTTCCTCCGCTCCATTGGAACCCGCACATGCATCCACCACGTACGGGTGAGAATGTGATTTGTGGATTGCCTTGCAGTTTCGTCTAGTCTCAGTACATTTACTTCGTTTGGTAGTTTGGTTTCACTTTTCAAGCTTTTAAGCGTTAAGAATTACAGGGCTGTATAGATTCTGCTGCAGTCCAGATGAGCTAGCGGTATATATCTTCTTAAATTCACTGATGTACATGTAGTAGTAGTGATAAGTAGAAGCAAATTATTACAATCTCCTCTCGGGAAAAAAGTTTTAGGCCATTTTCTAATTTGAATATAGAGTTGGACTATTATATTGTCACCCCTCTTAAATCCTCTTAAAACCTCTTTTTAAATCATACTCCACTTAATAGTAAAATATATTTTTAATAAATAAACGTCCCTTTAATAAATAAACATCCCTTTCATCTATAAATATATCAATCTCCAACAATTTTCTCCCTCTTAAAGTTCTTTTGCCGTATTTAATATCTCTATTTTCTTCAAACTTTCTCTCTAAAAAAATTTAAAAATATTAGCTTCCCAAAAATAAATTTAATCAATATGAAAAAAGAAAGAAAAATAAATTTTTTTTAATGATTTTCGTCTTCGTCATTAATCTATTCAAGAAAACCATTTTTATAGGTTCGGACTCCTCCATGCATTAAAACGGGAGGGCACCATTAACATTTTTTGTGATAATCAGGAACAATTTTTTATTAATATAAATCAATAATTTAATTTTAACGAGTATAAATTACTCTTACCTCTGGTAAAGAGATAACCTTTGAATACTCATCAAACTCTTGAGAAGAAAACGAATAAATCTGCGAGACTATTCCTGTAATTAGGGTCGTCAAGCTTCATTTCCAGGTTTGCACTGCATGTGGGTGCACATGGGTAATTTTAGTTTAGGGGTGCTTGTAAAAAAAATGACAGGGGTTTTAATAGGATATTAGAGGTGTGCCTAACAGAACCACTCTTGGATATATTATTTGTCCAGGCTCGAAAAATACTTTCCCAAAAGTTGTGTTGTTCGACTCATTGCTTCCAGAACGCAAGGACAGCAAAAACTCAACAGCCACCCCAAAAACTAAACTGAAAAAAAGACACCTGAATAAACACACAAGTGCAGTGAACTTAAGCTGTTGATTATGTTAAGACTACGAAATTTACGTTCCTAACTTCAAATGAATGCGAAAATTTCGACAGAAAAAGCATAGTAAATAAGTAAATAAAATAAAAAAAGCAAACAGACGATTAAAGATGAACCACTAAAGATTCATCATCGGCGTTATCAGTATCACACACACGCATATAATACAGCTTATTCATGATATGTAACATGTACATCTCTTTCTTTTGATAAAATTACTTCGAAACAAATTAAAAGAGACAGCACAAATTAAGTTCTCAATCACTTATCATTCATATATGGTACTCAAACTCCTCTTCATGGCATAATCTGTTGCAACCTGCTTACAGCTACCTGCCACAACACGAGCTGTTAGGTTACCTTCAAAGCATTCTTGCAGGATCACGCGGCCAAGCTCGGAACCGCAATCGGAATCCTCATCTTTGCTCAAATCCATCTTCGACATCAACTCATTCAGTTGGTTTTTACCAATAAATACCTTGATCCTCAAATTATTCGATGAATTTTTATTCAGACTCGCGGCAAGCTCAACGCTTTCTTGCTGCAATGGGTGCACATGCACCGCCTTGTTCTTCCCACACCAATTGCCCATATATACATATATATACGTAGTCTATCTTCTTGCTCTGTGAATTGTGAATCTTTCTTTTTCTTCTTATTAATTTATAAGCAGATATATGTGTGCCCGCGGGTGAGTATTTTTTGAGTATACTCTTAATGAAACCTCCTCCTCATTTTATACGCAAGCGCAAGTGATGACGCATGAGAAATTCATGGTCGGAATCTTTAGTCGATTGTAATAGTGTATTGATCGATAAAACCGTGGGTAACTAGCAACCCATATTTGAATTTTGGTTGTTTCATACGTCTTGCAATTACCTTTCCTTCGTTAATTTTCTTTTTCAAGCAATTTATAACATGCTTCATGCATTTACATGCTCCCATACTCAACGATTAAATAATTGCCGTAGACTTTTTACTATGAATAATACGAAATTAAATAAACGCGCACGATTTTGAGCACAATGCATGTGAAATGTCCTTAGATGGCAGCAGAAATTTGTCGTATTCGGCGTGATACTCGGCCAGCCAAAGATGGAAATTGGAAAACGAACGCCCGAATCCGATAAGTAATGTAATGGGAATGGCTTTGTGTACGTCAAGAAGATTAATTATTGTTAAGACATTTTTTCTAGATTCAAAGCAAGAAATGGACGGTTTCATGTAACAAACAGTGAAACAAATGATCTTGATGTCAGAAATGAATGCGGGCATGGGCCACGAAATGCATTATATTATTACAAGATCGTACGCTATAAACAAATAATATATAAATTTAATGCGTGTGCAAAGGAAATGCGAAACTAATCCTCGATAATGTTAGCAGACATTGATTAGATTCCCCAGGCCAATGCGTCTGTTAATTTTCTTCTCTATGGCTCTATGACTCATTATTGTCTTTCACTTACAACTCGCTATTTCCCATAAAATATCCGAGTACAAACCGTAGGTGTATAATCAACATTATAATCTGCCACCAGTTAATGACGCGTTGACGAATATCAGTCAAAAATTGAGAAACGTCCTACCACGGTATAGCTGTTAATTAATTATTTAATCAGAAACCCCTGTTAATTGGTGTTCGAGCTCATCTACAGAGACTTCATAGTCAATGTTTTATTAAGAATTAAACAAATAAATGAATTAATTAACCACACAACCCATTTTCTTTTTATTCTTTTATAGGAACGAAATAAACTATTCTCACAAGTCACAACATAATGATGATAAATTAATTGAAAGAAACTAAGGAAAAATTATATTGAGGGCATGGTGAAAGAGTGATGAGAACGTAAAGAGAAATGTAACTGGCTAGGATGTGATAAAAATCAAAATAATGTACGTGATTTTTTATGCTAGTTTAGAATTATTCATTTTTTTTAATTGAAAGTCTTTGTCATAAACATTGTAAATGGTTCGAAACCATATGTTAACAATGGAATTGGGTACACTAATCCCATAAGTCAAGTGAACAGTTTGCAAGCTTTGATTACAAATTAGGCACCACGCAATAATTAGCAAGAGCGAAGAGTCCCATGGCATGTAATGTCAAATTGCTGACTAGAGTGAATGATGATGATTATAGTTGCCCCGTGTAAGTTGCCACTAACTTCAACTTTCAATCAATTTTTAGGAAAAAAGAGAGAGAAAAAAAAAGAATCCTGTAATTTGGCGCCACCTTTAATTGAATTGCCCTCTAAATCGAATCTTTTTCACCTTAATCAATCAACCCTCATCAAGCACTTAGATATTTGAATTACTTGAGGCCTTAGGGTGTTTACGGTACTATAATTATGGGCATAATGAGTCCTTTCTTATCGGCTATTGCAGCACAAATGATGCCATGTTAGTGGGAGATGGTCAAAACCCAACTGTTAGGAGATGAAATGTTTATTAATGGTCAAATCACCTTCTAGTAACAAAACAAAGCTTTTTGTTGAAAAATCGTCGGACTGAATTTTTGAAATAAAAAATTGAATTGCCCTTAAAAACATGATTTGACCATTAAAATTTTAACACCAGGAGGCAAAAATTTTTTAGGGAGTTCCGATTACATTTAAAAAAACAAGAGGGGAATTTCAATCATTCCCCTAGAATATCCTAATTAAACACTAGTTTACTGGTGAAAACTTTTGCAAATTTCTACGGAAAAAGGTCCCGTACATTCTGCTTGGCCCAAGACAATCGGAAGCGAATTTCATCATCACCATTAAATAAAATTTTGAAAAGTTAATGAGTACCACCGAAAGATTTTAGACGTTATAAATGGCCTTATCAAACCCAAAGGATCATATATTGTATAACTTTCTTCTTGACCACTTCGTTTGTGTCGTTTTAAGTTCAGTCTCAGCCACATCTCTTTGAATTTGAATTACATATGCAAATTAAATTGCACCCGTCATTCACGAATTATCTGTTACTAATTATAACAAAAAAATAATAGCTATGATAGCAACTGGAAAGTTATAGAGAGCTAAACAAAGAAAGAAAAGTTAATTCTGCCAGGAAGACATTTAAATACATTTCAATACACTTACACGTGATCCACGAAATTGGTTTTTAAGCTTGTAATCGGTAGAATTCGACCCCAGTGAAATGGGTCAGCCACCGTTTTCAAGTCATGGAGATCAGTCAGACTTTCTAGGTCTTGATCCTGTCCTCATTAACCAAATTAATTATTTAGACAAGAAACAGTAACGTGTACAAAGACAGAGTTAGGAAAAATTTTTAAATATATCAGAGGAGATGTACAATAAGTAAATAATGTTATGACATGTATATGATTATTTTAAAAAATTACTATACAAATAGTGGTTATATTAAATTTAATCATAGATGTCATACATTCATTGGTTAGTTATATTAGCTTTGATGTACTCTAAAACTAGTCGTTAGGAGTTAGAGAACGACGCCGCTTTGCTTGATTCTCTTAACTTCCTTGCCGGTTGCCACTTGCTTGGCAAACAGAATCCACAGCGAATCAAAGTGGACCCTAAAACCCCAGCGATTCTCTACTTTTAACGACAGATTAAGCCAAAATTTGTGGGTCCGGCAAGTTAAATTAATAATAAAAGATTAAAAGGTAAAACAATGTGTGCATGTTACCTTGTGGTGGCCATTGACTATTGAAAGTGAAAACGCTTTGATGATCCGATCCAGTCAAATTATATTAATTATACACGGTTAATGGATGTCTCAATTGTCTGATTTTAGCTTCTATATAATTATATAAGATACATCAACGGTCAAGGGATCGGCAACTTAACGTTCTGAATTCATCACCTGATCACGGTGGTTGCAAAAAACAGTGGGGCCATTCTATTATAAAGACCACAAAAACCGCAAGGAGAAGATTAGATTTTCGGATAGCAGCAAAGCGAAGAATACGTGTGTCGGCTGGCTAGACATGGAGAGGCTGGGAAGGGAAACCCTCAAGGAACCTCATCACCAACTACAACAATCTCTAAATTAACTTGTCATCAGCAAATTCTCAAGATTCCATCACACTCTATGTATATAATTATGATAAAATAAAAATATCAATTACAATCTCCGACTCTGGTTAGTGGTTATAGCAAAGATCATATTGAAACAGAAATTGAAATTATGGGAAATTGTGTGTTCAAAGGATTCGGTGAAGTAGAGGAAATGATAAAAGTGGTTACATCAAGTGGTGGCATCATGGAGCTCTACGCACCCGTCACAGCTGAAAGCATAACCAGCGAATTCCCAGGCCACGCCATATATCGAACACGTGACTTCTTCTCGCAACCACTTGTGCACAACGAAGAGCTTCACGCAGGGCAGCTATACTATCTCTTGCCACTCAACAAAAAATACACTACTACTGCTAGATCACAAGACAACACCCAAAGCAGCCGCAGCGCCAGCATGTCGTCATCTTCAGTCCCCGCGTCTATGTATCGCATGTCAGTGGATAGTCAGAAGGTGTTGAGCATGAAGAGGTCAGCTGACGCTGAGGTTCTGCCGAGGTATAATAGTAATAGCAGTGGGGTTTGGAAAGTGAAGCTGGTTATAAGTCCAGAGCAGTTGGCGGAGATTTTGGCTCAGGAGGCTCGAACCGAGGCGTTGATTGAGAGTGTCAGAACTGTGGCTAAGTGTGCCAATACCGTCTCTTCTTCTACGGCTAATTCCGATCAGTGGAGTGTTTCTAGTAGTACTTGGAAGGGATCCTGTTCGTGTGAGAGGCCAGGTGTGGATATTTGATTTGCTTAATTTGCACTTGTATTTATTTATTTATTACCAGTTCCTTCGTTTTTGGGTTAGAACTATAATTGTTTTGCTGTGGTAGTACCTAGTAAGTATATGAATATATGCCCTGCCATGAGGTTTAGCAGTTTCTTTTTTTATTTTTAAATTTTTTTTTAAGGTTATAGTATACATTCTGATCGGTTTGGGTTTTATTCGAGTAGGCATATATATTTATCAGATTCCAAGTAGTTGATTATTAATTATTTGTTGAATATGTGCATGTCTTGTAAAATTCGTGTAAAATTAAGCATACAAGGCTTTCAATTAAGCTTATGAAATTCTAAAGATTAACTACACTAATCATCTTATATGAAGTTTTGAGAAGAACATTATTGATCAGCCTAAATGAATAAAACCAACATCTATCTGGTGGTGTGATTTGATTTTTCTTTAATTTTAATCTTTGACACCTGGAAAGTTTATTGGGTTAGAAGTGTTTTATCTCGAAGGAGAAACTTGTGTGGATTTATTTCGACATGAATCAAGAAGGAAAACATGAGAAAGAGAGCAGGTGAGAGTGGGACTAAGGAGAGAGAAAAAGATTTAAAGAGATTGTTTAATTATTAGGGTAAATTTAAGTTGGGTCCCTATTATTTGTAGAAAAAAAAATTCAAGACCAGAAGTTTGTAAAATGAATCAATAAAATTCTTTTAAATTTAATCTATGTCATCCAAGTCCTTAACGTGTCATTTCGTCGTTAAAAGAGTTGACAGCACTAGGAACATTTTAGTCAAAAAGGATTGAACCACCTCCTTATTCTTTATTTATTGATAGATGTCAATAGTTAAAGTAACTAATGTTTTTATATTAACTCAACCAAATAGCAACCTAAGTTAATGTTATAACTTACAAAAACTGCCCACAATCAAGCTTGGTTTTGAATATACCAATCAAGCTTCACTAATGGGGGCTATAAACACAACTTCTATGGGAAGTATCTCAACCTTATTAAAATGAAGAACCTGCCATTATTAATATCAACAAGAAGGATAGTGTAGTGTCTTCTTGGGCTAGATTTTAACTCTCCATTATGTGAAAAATATTAAAGAAAATGAGGTATTTTTTATGTTTGAATTTCAATTTACCTTGATATTGTCAGGATATTTGTTATTTTGGATTTAACTGACCTACATATTTTTGTTTTCATTTTCAGACTGAATTTTATTGTAGTTTTTCTGATATTATGGTTCAAGGCATATGTTATTTAATTTAACAATCATTCATATTTTACGGATGTCGCAGATGTCTAGTTCTAAGAGTCATGATTGTTAATTTGTTGTGTATTTTAATGTTACTCTTTCTATTTGAATTAGTTTATAAAAACTAAATAAAGATTTTGTTGAAGAATTTTGTTTTATGTAACTCAAACTTGTAAATAGGAGGTTAAACTTAAAACAAAAAAATTTGATGGGTAAAAATGTAAATTAACTAACATAATATAATACACACACACACGCTAACTTTCTTAATGGAGAAATTAAATTGAGGACTTGAATGATATACATTTGAATTTAAAAGGGGTTCATTGATTTATTTTACAAACTTTTGTTTTCTGAAATTTTTTCTACAAATAATAAGGACTCAAGTAAAAAGACGCTGGAGGTTAATTTGCTCAAATGCAAGTGGTCCAATTGCCTACCGGCGCCCAAATGAAAGAACATTTCACGTAGAGTCAAGACTTTTAGGCCGGGCTTAATTACCGCCACATTTATTTAGGAGAAATGATATTTGGCCCTCAATTTATTTTAACAGTCTCTATCAAGCAATTATCTTTATGTACTTCTAAAAGTACCCTGTTCCTCTTTGGAATGAGTGCAAAATGTTATACAGAATGCTCAATTATCGTACGCTTGAGTACGCTATTTCGGACACAGAGAGGTTGCATTGTCTTACGCTTGTATCCCAATACTTCTGTGACCAGGCGAATCAAGTGCCATTGCATCATCCAATGAGAATTTTTCAACACCATCTTCGTCGACAAATCTTTTTGCCGGTTAACAATCTAACTTCGTTACTCAAGAATTCTTCATAAGGAGCACGATGACCCAGATAATGGTTGCTGCACTTGTACTTATGCCAGCAATAAAAACATTCTACAATAAAATAGTATTTATTTTTTGGATTGGATTGAGAATTTTGAAGAGTATAAATTTTAAGAGTGTGGAGTGAAAGTAAATTTTTTACTTACACTAAAACAAGAATATAGAATAAAAATCAGAATTCTATTTATGTGTTTACTTTGTCTTGGATTGAAAGTGAATAATTTTAAACTATAATTTTATCCTTATTTAAAAATTTATAGTTTTTAGTTAAAATGTTGATAAAAAAATATACTTTTAATAAAAAATATATTTATAAAATAAACTGTTTATTTTATTATTAATTTTAATATATAACTTAATAATTATTATTAATATTTTTAGTTATGTAAATCATAATTTTTTATTAATTTTAATTGTAATTATGTAAATTAAAAATTATTGATAAGAGCAACACAAATGAAACATTATTATTAATAATATAGTACAAAATTTATATTTTTTAATAAACTATTTATTATTATTAATTATTAATAGTAAATAAATATAATACTATTAAATTAAATAAATATAATAATATTATATTTTCAAATAAAGATAGTATATGGTATATTATTAACTCTCTATGAATATAATAATATTGTATTTAATAAGTTTAATATTATTAAATAATATAAATATTATTTAAATAAATAAAATATTATTACTTTTAAATACATTTAACATGATTTTATTTTAATAAATATAAATTATATCAATAAAATGAGTAAAAAAAGGAAGGGGTGGGAGTTGATTCCCACTCCCACCTTTCCCATGGGAGTGGGAATCTCACTCCACACTCCAAAAATAAGCGGGGCCCACGAAGTAGGACTCTCATTCCCCTCCTTTAAACAAACAAATAAACACTGGAGTGAGAGAATTTTACACTCTCCACTTCCACTCTAGTAAGTAAACACTACATAAAAGAAGTGATAAGAGAATTTTATTTATAATTCTTTAATTATGAAATCAAGTTGCTAAATATATATTGGTTTTGGAAAATTAGCCATGAGCAATGGTTTGATGTGAGTATGTGACCCAAGTAATTAAGATCAACTTTAAACACACGTTCTTTGTAAATTCGAAGTAACACATCAACTATATCCTCATGCTCTGCTTTGATTATTCTTCGAAGTTCTTCGTTGAATGCATCAAGTTCTCTGTAGTTTCTTTCCATGCCACGAATCATTCTTGTGATTTTATAAGCCCACCCATGGAAGCAATGAAAATGGAGATGAAGGAAAATGGAGGAGAATGATTGAGAGGAGAGAGAAAAGAAAGATAATGTTTGAAAATTCAAGTTACCTTGGTGGGTACTTTAGACATTTCAATTTAAAATAAAAAAATGGAGGTTGATGAGATAAAATGAGGAGGTTAAATATCATTACTCTTTATTTAGTCCAACATTTCATTCAAAGTTGATAACTCATAGTAGAGTTACAAGAAAGATAAAAATAAAAATTACTAATTAAGAAAGGATTTGATTTTGACTGAAGAATCCACTCTCATGATAAATTTAATTATATTCATTTTTAATTACATTATAATGTACTAATATTTAAGCACACAAGCATGAGCTTTGAGGCGAAACCCAAAATAGATTTAACGATCTACTTCTAAATGTATAGTTGATAAAAATTAATCTCGGTAAAATACATGAGAGGGCTAATATGAAACATAAACAAGAACAAGGTGACTGCTACTCAACTAAAGAGTAAAGAATGGTTAGTGGGCTACAATATAATAATTAGAAATAGACTTTTGAAAAAAAGAAGAAATATAATTCGTTATAACTATATGATCACATTTTTTTAAATATAGAGGTTGGTTTAAAAACAAATTGTCACCAAACATCACATCGTTGGGAACTACTAATGGGCCAAATATTGAAAGGATGGTTTGTTTTACACGAGCAGATAGCCACTTACAAGCTAAAAGAGATAATCAAGATCATATTGTTGGGGGGCAATGTAGCATCTTGAACAAGTTCTAATCAACTTTTCCATGCAATGTCAACTTTCATTAGCATTTGCCGAGGAATGCTTGATTGTACAATTGAATTGAAAGCAGGCATAATATCTTCAGATCAGCGTCTCCACATAATCTAAAATTTTTCTAACTAAAATTCACTCAAGTGATTGATGGTAAATAGATTAAAAAATAAAAGTAATTAAATCCTAATCATACATTAAAATCATTAACATATGTTGTAAGATTTTTAAAAGTTCAGAACTGCTTCCAATTTCTTCCCCATCAATATAAAAGAATCATATGATAGCTTAATATAAAATTAAAATACAATCATTCTCGAGTGCGGAAATTGACTTTTTATAATATATAATAGGGTTATAGCCTTGGAGAACTCTCCCCAACAAATTTTTGGCTAAAGGATTTTATTGAAGACTTTCCTTAATGCGCGAAATAAGGTCAGATTTTTGGGGTTTACAACGTTATAATGTACCAAATCTGCACTTTATAAAATGTAGACATCTACAGTAGAAAATGATTATTTAAAAATAATTTTTTTTAATTAAAGTCCTTGTGATAAGAAAATTAAAGAGCCGAGTTCTCGTATCTATAGGTACGTTGCCATTTTGCTCGACTCATGGGTAATAAAATTTATGGGTTTAATGCAATTCATTGAATTTGCACAACATTATTTTAAGAGGAATGATACAGTCACAAATTCTTGTACAAACTAAATTTGTACAAACTGATGTGACATTAATTCATTGGTTGAAATAAAATATAAAATAATGAAAACAAATCATGTGGACCAAGTGATATTTAATTCAACTAATTAAATCATACCACATCAATTTGTACAAAATAAATTTATACAAACATTTGTAACTATATCATTACTCTTATTTTAATTTGCTCAACGAAGCCTCTATTATTATTCTACACGTTAATCCTCAAGCTACGAACCAACATTAATTTTTCCTTTACAACTCAGTTATTTTGTTAAGATATTTCAATTTATTTAATAATTTCGGCGAAGCTGTGCTCATCTATAGTATATCTGATTTCATAGTTTTGGATAATGATAGATTCCTTTTGAATGGAGAACGTCCATCAATTAGTGAGGAAACAAAAATAAAAGGTTAATTAATTTATGCATGATTGGTTAAAGTAAAAAGTAAACTTCTCTTCGTCGACAGTCAAAAGTGATTCTCTCTGTCTGTGTTTCTGCGGTTAATTAGTACATGTGATTGACACGAGTTAGTGCTACATTAATTATACTTTTAGTGAAGTAAACAAGATGGGATCCACAGTAAATAATTGAATTCATTCTTGTAAATGCACGATCTTACATACCTAGATCGACCAAGCTGTGTGTTGGTAGCAGGGCAGTGTAATTAATGGCTGTTTGCAATTATTGAAAGCGATCAATCTTTTTGGTAGAGCAGCTTTGAATCAGAACCAAGCTTTTACTACCAGTAACGAGCCCCAGCGCCAGAGCATCTTCTCTCATTTCAACTTCTTTCTAGTGGTCCCTTATGTCCAAATTTCAATATATTCTCCACATTTGTAATAATGTAAGAATCCCCTGGTAAATAATTGCCGCTTTGATCGATGTAATTGCTTTTGTGAAAGGTGATTTGCAAATATTCCCTTGTTCGTATTTGGTCCACTTCAATGAAATCTTTTCGTCAGTAAGCTGCAATTAATAGAAACCTAACTAAGGGTGTTCTACAATCTTTGCGATGTCCATAAACTTTAATTAAGGTTGTATTCGGGAGTTAGTGGCTTTAAGTTTAAGAAAGTGTTTGGTAAACACTTGTAACTAGGGTTTGGAAGTTAAGGTTATTTATATGACCTCCTTTTTTTTGTATAATTATTAGTTTTAAAAGTCATATAGTACTATTATTAATTTTTATTTAATAATTAGAGCTTTCTTTTCACCCTCAATCTTTAAATTAATAATGTTACGCTTATTTAATTGTAATATTTAATTTATATCTCAAGTGATGTACCGTCAATCATTAATTACCATGTGTATGATACTATTAGTTATTGTCTTATTAATTATTTTTACAAACTCAATCGATGAGTGACACATAAGAGTAAAACACATAACATTACTATTATTTTAACCATAACGCCACAATACTAAACAAAACCTTAGTTAATGATTAAGAAGATGGTATAAATAGCCTTTATATCTAATAGGAAAGTAGCTCCAAATTTAATGAATTAAGGCCTATTTATAGCCATGCAATTAAGTTGATAATACATGGTAAATATGATTTATAAATAATAATTTTTATAAAAATAATAAATATATTATAAAATTTTCATCGTATAAGTTTATATCAAATTATTTTAACACTAACCTTTTACCCAACCATAACACCAAACAAGCACCAAGAGAAATGATATTGTAGTTTCGATTAGTAACATAATCGATATGATTGGAAAGGTCTAAAATGGAATAGAATAAATCATAATCAATAAATGCAATTACTATATCTGCCGTGTTAAAGAAACTCAGTATTTAAATCACGACGGTTGCTATTCATGAGATTCAAGATTAAAAGAAAAAAAAAAAGGCAAAAATTAAAAGAGTGGTGCAACGCGAAAACTTTCTGGAAGTACACTCATTTTACTAAATGATTAT
This sequence comes from Murraya paniculata, assembly GCA_030449075.1. Classification (NCBI taxonomy): domain Eukaryota; kingdom Viridiplantae; phylum Streptophyta; class Magnoliopsida; order Sapindales; family Rutaceae; genus Murraya; species Murraya paniculata. The sequence continues at coordinate 128,696 of JAEVFN010000015.1, read as the reverse complement.
TAGATAAATGAAGTAAGTTTGATATTAGATTTACGAAATTGATTGAGGAGTCCTAATCTGGCGAAGATTTTCGCGGAAACACCATTACACTAAACGGTAGTAGGTATTATGTTATTACACCAAACCGTCCCATTTATGCATGTGATTATTTATAATCAGCTTGACTACGCGATTGCTTTCCTCGAACGTAACTTGGCGTGTCACCCATACATCGTACGAGGCGATAATTGACGCTTCTTTTTTGTTGCTTCATGCGTTGATGTCACAATATCTATTAGCGATCTGTGATGGTACAGATTTAAACCATTAAATCTACAAAAGAAATTAAAATAAAATCTGAATTAGGACTGACGTTCGTATTTTGTTTTAACAACCATAGTATAGTTTTCATTTTGTAGCATATCCAAAAGTGGCAGCGATACATTACAATATTAGAATAGTGTATTACACCGAAAGTATAAAAATCTCTCTAGCTTAGAGAAATTAGATTATATATACTCATGCGTGTTCCCAAATAAGTACCGCATTATAAAGTTGATGTTTTTTTCTCATCCAATCAGTGGCGGCTACGTAGTAGAGGAGCCCATAATATATATATATATTTTTTAAAAAAATCTGTTAATTAAGGATGTCAAAACATAAAATTTCAAAGAAATGAACTAAATTTGAATTAAATAGTTTAAGACAAGGGCTTTGTCCCTCGGGCCACAACAAAGATTCACCCTTGCATCCAAATCCAATTAATGGATGACGGTGGCTACCACTTGTGTTCATTTAAAAATCTAGTTTCTTATAAATATTCAAATTCGAGAGATTCGTTTTGTGTTTTCTTACCATTTTTATTCTTTGTGCTGATAAAGTGTTATCGTGTGGGGTCATTTCACTCTGAAGTATAGCAAAATATTGAACAAATGAGCCTTTGATTGAATGGGGATTAACAAATATCTAAAGAAATAAAGAACATATACTCAATCATATACAAATTACATATGATAATTGCACTATTATTATTATGATTTTGGTGATTGCAAAATCATTATCTAGGTGATTGTGGAGTTCATGAGACATGATAATTTTTTTTTTCATTTAACAATACATATTCCATCCTCCACTAACAAAACTGCTTAAGGCTTTCGTAGTTTGTCTGTGTTAGAGAATGAAAGGAATTATACATTTTGCTCAATATTGAACAGATAGTTAAGGAATGAACCTTAATTAAACTACTATGACAAAAATTGGTTTACAGAATTTTTACAAATTTATGAAAAGTCCAAATTACCTTCTAGTTTATCCACTACAGTAGTGAAGGGTATAAAGAGCCTTTATATAGGTGTTATATCAAGATAAATAAGGAAATTAATTACTCTCGTACCTACGTAAAAATCTTGATAATTGTAGAACTACATCTTTAAACAATAATTTTACATTTACTTAATCAGAATATTTAATTAATAATTTCAAAATCATGAAGAATTTTATTTGAACTATTCCTTTCGTAAGCAGTGTTGGTCTTCCATTGAAATATACACATGAACGTGATCCGCATTTAAAAGTCCCAATTTGAGTGTCAATTGATGTGGCATTCATTTATTAGATAATAATTAAATAACTTTATAAGTTATGAAATTAATCATCCAATAAATGAGTGATACAGATATTGAGATTAAAGTTAGGACTCAAATATTAAGATCTCTAATATTATTACTTTTAAAATGTATCTCCACCCTAGATGCTGTGGGTATACCAAGAGAAAATTAATGAAATTATGTATCTGTCAATAAGTCTTTGAAAGGATAATGATATGGATTCAATTATAGCCCGGTTGATATGAGAAATAAGTGTCAATTGGCATTATGATCTAGACTAGCTATGATTATCCTTTTGAACATATATATTTATTTTCTTCTCTAAACTTCAACAAGGTTCAAAGTATATTAAAGCGCCACATTACTCATGCATCCTTTCTTACTAATGTCAACTCTCATATCAAATTATCTATCAGTTTGAGATAAGCATGTTCCTAATTTCATCATCTGCCACAAGAATCTCATAATACATACTAAAAATTTTGATCATCTGTCTAGTCATATATATAATCCTTCTCTAGTACTAGCACTCTCTTTTTTTTTTTCATGCGGACATGCTATTAAATCACATGGTTTAACAACTTGTTCACATTGAAAAATAAGAATGTCTGCATCTAAGAATGATTATGTACACACCCATATACGAATTTATGCATGTGTAGAATAATTTTCTAGTGATATATATTACTAAATTACAAAAAAAAAAAATAGATATAGATACATGAAATACTGTATTTTTTTTGTTTGTTACTATCTTCAAATCTAATTTTTAAAAAAATTTAATTAGCATCCTTATTTTATTAAAATAAAAATATTTTCATTAAAAAATTATGAAAATTATTCTGCAAGTAAGATAAGAAAAACATGTGTGTGTGTCCGTATTACATATTGTCGACGTCATCTCTCAACTTTCTTTACTCATTTGATATTATGCTTTCGATAATTATAAGTAAGACTGCTAAGTGGGGTTCAGGATTTTAAGAAGAATATTATTATTTTAAGCAAAATATTCCACTATGTGGTTTTTACCAAACTTTTGTTCGTTTGGTAAGCCTGAACGTTATGCATCTACTAAATTGTAAAAACAAATTAACGTATCAATATAGAAATGCAAAAGCTGTGGATTGCGTCATCGTCGATCTGCCTTTCGGTTTGAGATATTGAGGCGATTTCGGTGTATATTCCTTAAATGAATTCTATTAGAATTACGCTATTTTACTGGAGAAGTAACAGCATCTAGATCCCTAAATTTTATCTTTTCTCAAATTAGGTCTCACCTTTTCTATTAGTGTCAAAAAGGTCCCGCGTTCCCATTATAATATTAATAACCAAAATACCCTTTTAAACCTGAATCTTTAACTTGGCCATCTCAAATTATCAATTCAAGAATATCTACCATGACAATGAAGTAAATTTTAGTCATTTAAGTAGTGTCAAGGGCCTATTGGGTTTTAGATATTATGGAGAAAGCATAACATTACTGCTACTGGAGATATCATTAACAAAATAAGGGACCCATTTGTTACTTTTCGATAACTAGAGCATGGGGAGTAAAATACTGAATCGCGTTGTTCTATTTTTCATTTTATTGTTTGCCATATAGAACACACCTCCTTTTCCACCTAGAGCAGGAGGAATAAAATATGGTCTCTTTTTTTTTTTTTTTTTCCAAAATATAATGGGTAAAATGCAAACAGGGCCGAGAATTAATTGGTACAAAAATCAAACTCTGGAATAATGATCATATGTGATTAAATGGTGACGTTTCACCATTAGCACAAGCAGTCTTAACTATATTATATATGATTGCTTCCCATGCAAACTTCTACGTTTTTGATATTCAAAAAAGAAAGAAAATGAAGCATCCATCTTTTCTAGATGGTTTTCTCTTGGCCAATGGCGTTATTTTGGCAGAACAATATGCATCGTCATTCATCAAAAGCGTCTTTTAAAATTTATATGATCTTTTACATTATTAAGTCATTAACGAGCCTAGTGTTATTTTTAACATTTTTAAATCAAACTTGTTGCGTAGAATATGAGACAAGATTGTTATTTGTTTCTAAGTATGTTTAACTGGCCGATACAAATTTCCCACTTTTTTTTTGTTTTTTGTTTTTTTGGTTCTTTAAGAAGGTAAGGTGGGGGTAAAGTCTAAATTGATATTTTGACTCCTACTTAAATCGAATGTATATTCAAATAAAACTGATTAACATCACTTGTAGTTAATATAAAAGAATTTTAAATTATCCATGTACTTCGGTATAAACCTTTGTTATCATGTGTTACTAACTAAACAATACTAATGGCAGTGACAGATATGATTGCCATTTGTTTATGTTTTCTAAAAATGAAATTGTCATCTAGTTTGGTGGACTCATAAGTCATAATATTTTTTAAGATTGAAATAGAGTGATACATGAAAATTGGCAATCCATATAGCGACGATTAATTTTATTTACATGCTAGCCCAGTATGGGCTCATTTTATCTATCTATGGTATAATCTTATTTAATTTTTGCTGTCTACATTAAATTTTTTTTTCAGAATAATATTGTCAAATCATCATAGATGATATTCAAAATCTTTTGATGATCGTTAACTCAAAAAAATAGAAAATGAGTGTTTTCCAATCTTATGATACAAAAATATGATTATACAAGGTGGTTAAACAAAACCCAATCTACATACCAAATAAGAAAAAAAGAGTCGTCTCAATTTTATGTTATTATCTTGTGAATTACTCACTCCAACAACAACCGTAACAGCAACCAAAAAATAAATAAGTATCATATCTAGTGGCCAATGTGCTAGATGATTTTTTTTTTTCTTGAAAAAAATACTAAAGATATAACTGGCTCGATCAAAGCCAATGCCGGTTAGTAACTAAAGTGGTTGCTCCGTCATATATCAGCTCCAAATAATGATTGAAGCATGGAATTCTGAGAAGAAATTGAATGATTAGCATTAAGACCCCTAAAAGTTCCCTAACTAATTACATATCTTCCACTGTCTCGTGACGTCTGAGGAGAAAGCGATTTTTTTTTTCCCTTTTGCAATTTCTTGGCTTCTCAATAAAATTCTTGAACGAGACCATTTCATTTGCATTTTTTTTATAAAGTAGGAAAAAAAATGTTGATTGCGAATATATTTCTTTTCATCCGTAAACAATAAATATTACTTTGTTATTAGCATAAACTCTTTAATTATGTTTTGATAAAACAGTATGTACATAGTTTAGTAGTCCTAGACGGTCTAAAATTTCATTCCATATCACATAATTTTGGATAAAATTTTGATATACAATTTGGAGTGTCAGACATTACCCATGATGCATATGTTAAGGATGCTATCATGTATCGGCTCAGAATAAATCTTGGTTAAGTGCATGTTTGGTCTGACTTATTTACTAGTCAGAAGTTTTTTTTTTTGTTTTTTAATACCAAAAATTCTTTTGTTTTATTTATTTTTTTGTTCTGTCTGATTATAAATTGAATAGAGCTTCTAAAAATTGGAAAAATTATTTTGCCTCTAGGAAAAACTCAAATTTTGGGTTTTTAAGTGATTGGAGTAGTGTTTGTAGAGCTTTCATTACAAAAAAAAGGGGGGGGGGTCTAAAATCGAAAATGGAACTAGAAATTTAGTTTATAGTAGGCAACTTAATAAAGGATTCAACATAAGAACAACTTCAACTCCTGAGTTATTTTAGTTTAATTGGCCAGTTTTATATTTAGCATTTTTGTTATATTATTTGTGATGAAAATTATGGGATAAAATTTAAAGATTCATGTGGCAAAAGAAAAGACGCGGGGTGCCTGCTTGGCTAATTATACCAATCATCTCTTTCCTTCTTCCAATTAGCGGTGGTTGTAACAGGAAAAATAAACAAGAGAGAAAAAAAGGGCGTATCTGATCATGATCCTTTTCTTTCAGTGTGGTTGCATTTGCACAAGTAAAATGAGACAGATGATTTTCATATTAATTAGTGGGTAGTTTTCTAAGGAGATTTTAAGGTCGGGGGTCATATTTGCGATGGAGGCATTCCCCCCGCACTCTAGTTGCCCATAATGGGTCCAAGTAGGACCCAAATCAGATACCCATTCCGGGACCCACTTCAATTTCCAAAATCAATACCAATTTCAATCGTTTCTCCATCTCTTTAGGTAGGTGGCTCTTCTCCAAGCATAGTAAAACAAACCCCACTTAAGACTAAGACTATATGCTATTGTTGCCATAAGAACCGATACTTTTTCTTTTTCTCCTGTATCTTTGGGTCCCCTTATCTCCTACTATCTTATATATATGTGTTAAAGTGTGCTATGTACTCTATTTGGTACAACCAACTTGTTAGTTTATTACTCTCTCTCTCTCTGTCTGCGTCTCAATTCTAATTTTCCTTTTTATGTCTTGTAAATGCCTGAAAGCATGAGTATATCAGTAAACGGGCAATCTCAGGTCCCCCCTGGCTTCAGATTTCATCCCACAGAAGAGGAACTCTTGCATTACTACCTGAGGAAAAAGGTCTCATCCGAGAAGATCGATTTAGATGTGATTCGCGATGTCGATCTTAATAAGCTCGAGCCGTGGGATATTCAAGGTCAGAAATTATCCTTTAATTATTACATTTACACGCATGCGTTGATGCATATTGCAGTTTTTTTTCGTTAATCTAGGGATGTAATTAATGCTAGTTTTGATGGGCATGTACTTCATACGCAGAGAAATGCAAAATAGGTAGCACCCCCCAAAGCGATTGGTACTTTTTCAGTCATAAGGACAAGAAATACCCCACTGGAACTCGAACAAATCGAGCTACTGCTGCTGGTTTCTGGAAGGCTACCGGTCGTGACAAGGTGATACACAGTAACTGTAGACGTATCGGCATGAGGAAAACTTTGGTCTTCTACAAAGGTCGAGCTCCCCATGGCCAAAAATCCGATTGGATCATGCATGAATATAGACTCGACGACAATCCCAACGAAATTACTAATGTAATTTATCAAATTAAACCAAATTTCTGAAAGCTCTCATTACTTTTTAATCATTAATTTATTTTATTGATGATATAATTTATGTGATAAAGGTATCAAATGTCATGGGAGATGCAACGCAGGAAGAGAGTTGGGTTGTATGTCGTATCTTCAAGAAGAAAGATCATCACAAAACCCTAGGAAGCCCTACAAGTTCATCTATCAATGGAAACCGAATGTTCAATTCGTGCAATGAAGGATCTTTGGAGCAGATTCTTCAACACATGGGTGGCACTTGCAAGGAAGAAAGTGATGAAGCCAACAATAACTTGAGACTTTACAGGGCAATATTGGGCACTGGTACTGGAGGGTTCGATCACAATGACCCCTTCCTGAAACTTCCAAGCCTAAAGAGTCCGAACTCCACTGGTAGCCAAAATAATTATCATCACTATTCCATGCCCATGGCCACAGAAAATGAAGGTTCAGTCCCCAATCAGGTGAGGAGTAGTGGTAATCTCAATAATTCTGTTTATCACACGGAGACGGAGTCATCATCAGGACTCACCAGCTGGGCAGCCCTTGATCGGTTAGTAGCCTCTCAGCTCAATGGCCAAACTGAGACTTCAAGGCAATTAGCCTGTTTCAATGAGCCTACGATGGCACCCTACTGCAACCCCACTGATGATGATCATCCGCATAATTTCCAATTGCCAACCCTACGATCGTCATCAATACTATCATCCAACAGCTCTTATCATGGATCAGAAGAGTATAACAACAATGAGATGGACCTCTGGAGTTACACCAGATCATCGTCATCATCTGACCCACTATGCCACGCGTCAAATAACAGGTTATAACAGAATAACCCAACATTTTAAATATATAGCTTTTATTGTTATATAAAGTCAGAAGAGTATGATTATAGCAGTAACGTGATAAATGAATATGAGTGAAGTTATATATATATATATATAAGATTGGGTGGCATTGTCAACTATCATCTTTACTAATAATTAATCAAGATGTCTACCATTTCAGCTTGCTATCTAGAAGGCCTAGCAAAAACACAGGGTGCGTGTGGTCTGATTGATATATAGCCAACTGATATAATGATTTCACCTTTTTCTTCTCTAAAATTACCATCAGCGAGATGGTCATGTTTGGTCTTTTAATTATCAATGAGTCACATGGTTTGTCGGCTTGTTCAAGAAGCTGAATCGATGGGCGATGGCTCCGCTCCAAATCCAACTGTTGGCCGCACGCGCGATGCACATGCACGTATTTTAACATACATATTAAATATCCATAAGCTTACAAATCAATTAATATTAACCAATTAGTTGTGATAAAATTTACTGAGATTAATTATTATCTTGTAATCAAATTGTAATTTAAGTCACTGCATGTACTAATTAAGACCTTAACCTTTTATGACTTATGAGTGCGAGATTATTTGGTGAGGTCCCTTCCCTTCACCATGCATATGGAAAAGTTTGTTGCACTTTATATTCGACGTCAACTTTTCACTTACAAACTCGTAGAGCACTTTCTTGCCAACCATTTTTCTTTCTTAATTTTTAGAAGGATAAAGATTTTCACTTAAAAAAAAAAAAAACTTTTTTTTTGGACTTAATAAAAGCCTCCACGTCCCAGAAACATGCAGCAGGTATTTGATAAAAAGGATTATAAGCTCTCTGAAGAATTAATTTGAACCAGGAACAGACTTTGATTGATAACCATTTTGATTAATTCGTTTCTCCAGTGTGTTAAATCAAAATGATCAGAGTAGGTGCTGCTCAAAGTCTCCGAAGATCTGTTCCAGTTGGTCTGTGAATAAAATAGCATGGTAGAGTTTGTTATATAATAAGGACAGTAATCGTTAGTATTCACAACTTGATTTGTAAGCCAGATTTCTTAATAATGAAGTAACCTTGCTTAACATGGCTTGCCAAACAAACACTACTTTGTAAGATTATTTCAGCCAGCATATAAACTTAAGGCCCATAGGCATATGGCTTGTTTGCTCTGTGACAGACATTTTGCACTTAAGACGTTATGATTTAATTAGTCTCGGATCTGTGCGCAGCTAGCTAGCTGTTCCTTCCTGCTAGTAATGCTTGTCGTCCCACATTATATAAATGAACCGGGCACAGACTTGTAATATCCTCGGTTACAGCCTAACATTCAGATCTTGAAGTTGAAGGTATGAGAGATCTTCTTATAACTAGAAGATGGACATGAGGATTCAGTTGCGCGCCTTATGAAATTGAAGGACCAGTTCTTGATTAATTAAAAGATTAGGTTACTGTGACAAGTGTTGATCCATATTACATAATACTAGAATAGCAAACACAAGAAGAGCCACGTTTGGGATATATACCCAAAGTAGACGTTGGTAATTATGGGGGTTTGAATTCAGTGTTGAGTTGACTTTTTTTCTAATTTTTTTTTAAAAAATAATTGATAGTTATCAGATAACAATATAAAACTAATTAAATATTAACCGTATATTGCTAAACATGCACTCATGGTAGGATATTATGAAGAGTTGAGTACAGGTCAACTCAACAGTGGATTCAAATCCTAATTATGGATTGATTTCCTTAATTATGCGAATTTATAATACCCAATATTTATCTTGTTCAGTTATTTGGTGATTCAAATGCACAAAAAAGAAAATCCAAATGGATACAACTTATGTACTACCTCTAGTCAATGTCGCTACTAAATTAATGTTGATTGATTTTGGAACATATTTAGAAAATTTGTATTAATTTTTTTAGTAATGTTGGGAATTTGAAGTCCCTAATAGTGGAGTCTCAACTATTATGTATTACTTATTTATGAGATGAAGAATTTTATGACTTATAAAATTTCTATTCTATCATTCAATAAATGAATGCTATATTAATTAAAATTTAAAAATTGAGATTCCTAGCATTTCTCAAAATTTTTAATCTACGTTTACCACTTTCAATGCTGCTAACATAACCCTTTCTTTATTTTCTTTCATAAATAATAATAATAATAATAAAGCAAAAATATCGCTATAAATTAAGTCCACTTAGGATGCTCTTGCAGATGGATATTCTTTCAGTTAATTCTTTCTTTCCAGTCATACAATATGATAAGAAATCAAAAACATTTGTCATGATATGCCAAAAAAAAAAAAGGCAGATTCCATGGTACAATTAGAGAAAAAGAACGGGCACAGATGATTTGTGCAATAAGTTGGTATTTACGTTCGTCGTCTTGTTATCCATTATGGCATGCTCATGATTTCAAATAATTAAATTATTTCTCGGTGCATAATTCAGAACGTGGAATGAAAAGTCAATATCCAGAACTGTCCGTGGAGATACTCTCAGTATTGCGTTCCCCGTAGGTTGTTTATACTTTCTCGTAAGTTAACTAATAAATAATCATGAATTAAGACACGGTCATTATAAGTACAAGACCCACATCCCACCTGGCTAACAAATTGAAGCGTCATGCACATATTGGTTAACACAACATGCTGTTAAATATAATTAGCATAAATTTAATCAATCTCCCCAATCATTCTTTAATTTTCAGATGCCATAATTTCAATTTAATATAGTCAAACTGCTATCAATTCATAAGTCCAAAGTATCAAATAGTCTAATAAGTCCAAAATATAAACTATATATGTATAGTTTAGAGTTACAACAGTGCATTAACCCTCTGTATTATTGAGTATTACATACATGGAGAGCCTCTGCTGCTGTGAATTAGATCATGATTTTTCCAGAGCTGTTAATCATCATTTGGACACTTGAACGAACACTTGGAGCACAAAATTAGAGATTTAATTATCAATGTTAGGTGAAAGGTGGGGTCGGGCCATGCGGGAAAGGTGTTACATCTAGATCAAAACGAGGCACCGAATAGATCGATTTGATTGAAAGTAGTATCTATAAGGTTATCTCTTTTGAAATCCGAAGTCAAGAATCGAATATTAATTATTAATGTCATTAAAAGGAAGGATACGCTAATGCCAAGTTTTACACATTCTCAAGATTGTCTCATCTTCAAGTCTTTGTGTGATTACTTTCAATAGTAAAAATATAAAAAAAGTAAAAATTGCTAATTTTCACTAACTTCCAGGAAACTAGAGTGTATTGGGTTTATTGAAAGAGGAGACTGGCACCACTATCCTCCAATTAATCTTTATGTCATCAATTAGCAAGATATTACTTTTTCAATATCAATTTGGATTCAGTACTAAACTGTCTTTTTTGCTAACATTTTTTAAAGATAAAATTGATGGTTATTCGATAATAGTATAAAACTAATTGAATCTTAATTTTATATTGTTATATATGCATGTATGACAGAAGATTAAGAAGAGTGAGTATAGATCAGCTCAACACTAAATCCAAATATATATATCCTATTTTTAACCTAAGATTAGGGAAATACTTCATATACACCTAGCAAATTATGTTTTTGCTAAGAATATTCCTGGCATTGCAAAAGAAATTCCCACTTGCCAATCTATGAAATAACTTGAAGCCATTTAATTATATATGTATTAGTTTTTTATGACCACTCATACACTTCTATTAAGTTATAATCTCCTTATAGTAAGAAATTAGATTGATCCCAACATTATGATAAGATGGCATTCATTCATTAAATGATGGATTGGTTAATAAATAATATTTTTAAGTTTAAAAATTTATCCAAAAGCTTTTTTTTTTAGAAAATGAGTATTATTATTATTTTTTAAAAAAAATTTACAATCAACACATACAAAATATTTGGGGATGGGATATACCCCTATTAAAATTTGGAGAAATAAACCCATGGGGGTTGAATCCAGGTTTTCAACATAATTAGTGCTGTTGGCACCCCTCAAATGTCCTCATAAAACCCCTACTTGAAGTTGATCATTGAATATCCAAACCCAGATTGAAGAACCCATGCACAAAATAATGATGAATAAAATCAAAACTAGAGCTTTTCATTTTTTTGCCAAGAACAAGTTATATCATATTAGTCTTTTTTAATTCGTTCAAATCATTCTGTTAAGGAACTAATCTGATGCCAATCTTAATGTTTATTTGTAAATGAAAGCCTCGTATCAGGATATTAACAACAATTTTTTTTATAAAAAAAAAAAGAGAGAGAGAGAATTTGAAATTAATGTCCCTTTATTTGATTAATGTTAAAATTGTAAATATAAAAGTGAGGTGCTTTATAAGAGTTCTGAAGGGGTGCCAATAGTTTAACTCTTTCAACATTTGTTGATAGACTTGATTTGTCACTGGGCTCTGGATAGAATAATTTTACGGCAATAAGCAAACACATTAAAAAAATTAAAAAAAAAAAAAAGAAACCACATAGATAGTATTTTTTACTCCAAATATTTTAATCTTATTTGAGATGTAATAATAATTGCCAGGCTATTTAAATTTTAGACCTATAAATATACTCTTCACACCCATTTTTTAATAAAAAATTGTATTACGTGAATACCCATTACTAAAGTTATCATTTAAGACAAAGATAAGCCTTGTAACGCCCATTTCTTCATCCCCTCCACATCCTTGCTATCTTGTAAACTTAAGTAATATGTTAATCATTTATGACAACCGAAGCCTTGTGAGAACAACAATAAAAATGGAATTATGGAGACTCACGAAAATTATCTAAGATAATACAATTTACATGATCATAGGGTTCAACCTTTCTTATTGTTCTAGTAAAAAGAAAAAAAAATCCGTAAGGAAATTGAAAAATCATACTCACAAACAATCCAAAGGAAAAGGAAAATTCAATTTTCATAGATACAGTCAAAATCAAAAAGCCCATCGAACAAATCAAGGTGATGTTGCCATTTCTAGAAATACATTATATAACCTATATGATTATATATACTAGAGGTGATTTCTTTTTAATGATTAGTGTTTATAGAAAGGAATCATAAGGGAAAATAGTGTTTATAGAAAGGAATCATAAGGGAAAAATTATAGAAGTGATCATAGAAAAAAGATCATAAAATAAAAGATAGTAAAACAAAAAAGATGAAGTTTGATTTTGATGTACGCAGATAAAATATTGTAGGTGTAGAATGAAATATTGAGATTTTTTATTATGGTTAATTTTAGAATTATAAAGAGTTTAAAGAGAAAAATTCTAATTTTTAACTTTTGTTAATGGGTGTATAGAAAAAGTAGGTGTAGGGAATCCAAATAGCCTCATACTAGTAACAACAATAACCAAGGCCGAGTCAGGGGTGCTGCTCTCAAATGAGAGGGCAGTTGTTCGAACTCCTACAAATACATTATGGGGGTAATTCCTTCATCAATTAATAATTAAGTAAAGATAGTCTTCTCCTTTACTAATGTGTGAGTGAAAGTAGACACCCCTCGAATATTAGAGAGGATTATAAAAATTTGGGCAATGTTTCATAATAATTGATGTCTAATTTCAGTAATAGTCTGATTTGTAAACATCAATTATAGTCTCATGTAATATGAGTTGTAGTCTGAGTAATAATCTCATGTAATAAAAAAAAAAAAACAATAACCACCACCACCACCATCAAGAAATAGGAAAAATAACAACATCCTCGTGATTTGGTAAAATAATTAGATAGACCCTCTTCTTTTCAAAATTAGTCATGCAAACTCTTTTCTTGGACAATGGGTCATTATTTCAAAGGATATAATTATCTAAAAAATAAGTTTATATTACCATTTATAAAAATAATCAGATCTTCATGATCATTTCATTAAATCATGAAGATATCACTATCTTTTTCCCAAGCAAATATTTATAGGGTGGGAATACTTTCACCCCACAATTTTTGTAAATCCATCCCACTTTTAGAAAATAATTACAATGAGTTCACAATATTTTTAAAATATACAAATTAATAAAAATTTTATACAGTTAATCAATTAAATTCTTCTATTAATTTATTTATTAGCTTTCTTTGACCATCTTTGATCATAAACTTTAATATAAGTTTTATTTTTACTATTCTATTATTATGATATAAAATGACCAAATTGCCCCAATAAAATGAGTTACTGTATCTAATAATTTATGTACTATTATAATTAAATGAAATCTAAGTACTATTTTTACTACCCTTAAGTGCAAATGACATAAATTTTAAAGCTTAATAATTTATATGAGTATTATTCCATAAAGAAACTATATTAGTTTAATTAAAGCTTAATAATCATACTAACAAAATAGCATTAGAAACAATGAGTTTGGTATAAAATTAAACAAATTAAAATTAAAGTAAATTCTCTGTAATATTACTTATAAAGGTAAAATAATTAGTTTAAACTTATGCCAAAGCAATGTTTGAACTTATGCCAAAGCAATCTTTGTAATCAAATATAATAAAAAGAATCTAAATCACAAAAGGTTAAATTAAAATATATTTAATTAATTAATTTTATATGAATTTTTTTTTTTAAAAATACACTTGTTGTAATTATTTTTTAAAAATAGGTTGGGTTTAAAAAAAGAAAAAGAAAAAGATATCATCACTATAATTTTACCGATTTAATGTAGAATACGTGCATTCCACAAAGATATGAATAGCTTGCACAGCCATGTTAAGCCCACAAGTCCACGATAGTCTAAACCAAATGCTAATCGGGCTTGGATGTTTGTCAGTTCAGGAAATAGCACTAATTCGGCCTCGATGATTTAGAGTGTACGGTTGGCAAAATCACGGCTCTGGCCGGGCTTGGCGAAGCTTAAGCATAAATTTATATGTTAAATTTTTTAAAAAATTGTTTTCATTGTATTTTATAAACTAATAAATTATAATATATATAAAATTTTATTTTTGTTAGATTAGGCTTTAAAATTTAGGCTACAAGAATCTAAAACTTTAAACATATATTATGGGTAGGTTAAATAAATATTAAAAGGTGTATTTTAATTAGGGTTAATTTTGGTCTATCAACTCGTAAAGCGACAATATTTAAATTATCCCCCTTACTTTTGAATACACCAAGTTACTCTAGAAAATCGTTAACAGCCAAAAGGGCAAACTAATATTTGTACATTCCCTTAACGTTTAATAAAAAGGAGAAGGTCAAACCTCTATATGGGCTAATGTTCATGGACCCAAATCTTTCTAAATTTTTAAAATACCCATAAATATTTTAAATATTTATAGTATGCATCTTAATACTTTAAAATATTTTCATTTTATGTCTATATGACTAATTCTGATTGAACTGATTTAATTTTACTTTTTGTATTTAAAAAATTTATATAAAAATAAATAAAAAATTAATTAAAGCTATAAGTGGAAAAAGAATAATATTTCACCTTTTTTATATTTATTATTATTATTATTATTCTTTTTCCATTTTGCAAAGGTATTTTAAAAAAGTATAGATATTAAAAACAAAAAAAGTAACAAGAGAAAAATGCTACTAGGGACTTAATCTAAAGCTTCAAAACCCTTCTCACCAAAAACTACCGTCATCACGCACCGTCCAGAATTCTTCAAATCCTTTGCTTAATCATCAAACCCAGAATAATAAACAACAGTGAAGTGAAGTCAATCTCTCATTAATAATATGGTTGATACAAGATTAAACGTTATTTATAATCTAAAATTATGTAATCCCAAATGTCAAATTATAGCATTTCCTAATTTTCTAGTGACATTAGCTCAATTAAACAATCAAAACAAAAAATTGAAATAACAATCCCAAACCCTGTAAACAATTATGGTCAGCTGCGGTGTCAGAGAGCCGTTGCAAGACGATGTTCAAGACGATCTGCAACTTCAAGGCTGTCGCAGCCATGCCGTAGTCATTCTCTGCTGGAAAAAGACTAATTGACTGCTGAATAGTTGTGATAAGAGGAAGATCAATGAGGCTCTTGACTGCCGACGAAGAATAACAGTGACAAAAAATTAACAAATAAAGGAATTGAAGAACACTCTTCTTTATCATAATTTATACATCGGTAGAATTCATTAATCTTTCTTTTCTATTGACATTAGAAAAAATCTTTCGTTGTTGTTGGTCCAAAGTTGTTTCAAAATTTGAAACAACTACTTTATGGAACATAAACCACTTTGATTACAATCTACCCAGAAGACCTATTGACTTGTTTTTATCTTTTATTTGAACATTCAAAGCCTATAACATACCCATATGAGAATTGAGCAATTATCGCAAACTCAAAATGAATTATCCATTACAAGAAAAACTTAACGACCAGTGGCCATTCAACAAATGAAGAGAAATTGGTTTTGATTCTTGAAGATCCTTTAAGAAAACCATTAAATCTAGCTGTATGAAATCAATTTGACATAATTTTTATAAATAGAAGGGAGAATTCAAGAATTGCTAGGAGGGGGAAGAGGTTTATTCGTGTAATTAGCGTTGAAAGAGGTTTTTTCAGAAGAGGGGTTACAAGAGGATGCCGAAGTGGTGTTAACAGAACACACGGGCGGTCCAGATAACTAAAAACCAAGTTCTTGGCCCTAGACTTGGGCTTTCTAGATTTTTGTTGGGCCAATCTTAACCCACAATATCAGCACAGAGGTGAACAAAGTTGTACGAAATGAGAGGCTGTCGCAAATTAATTTGGGATGCATGTATCTGCCTCTCCATTTACTCAAGCAATAGCATTTAAGGTTGGCAATAAGGTTCTCCCAGAGATTGCCATTCTGGGATTCGATTGAATAACAGCTTGCATTGTGCCGAGCCTTCTATGATTTCTACTGACAATTTCTTTCAAATTCCGAGTATCCGACATCTCACGACGATGAGGGATGAAAAAAACATTTTACATAGTGCATGTTCTTTCTTTTCAAACACTTAATAAAGGCCAGAAATTTCACTATCCAGTTTGATATATTTCGTCCACAATATAAAATGATCAAACTCACGAGCCGATTCAATTCAAACCCATTCGAATCTTCAAGATTTGACTTCATTTGACAGCGCCTAACGTGGAAGAAAGTCACGTGTCCGTCATTCACCCATGGGGTTAAATTACAATGTACAATTGTACATCCCAATCTTCTACGTTTCTATTCTACTACAAAACGTTTGACAAGCGCGGTCACATGACATTTGGTCAAAGACGTAACGGCTGAAGCTGATGAACGTGTTGTACTGATGTTATGTATTGTTCTTTAAACGAAGGACTATCGTGGTCCATGAACTACCTGATGTCTCTCGTCCTGATGGTACAAGCACGTGACGGCATGAGAGAAGCACCGTTGTTTTAAAAGGAAAGTGAGAAACTCAAAGCCTTTTTAACCAGAAAAAGAGGAAAAAGATAAAATGAAAGATCCTTTGATCTTCGTTAAAGCTGGTTTGGTTCCTGTGCCTTCCTCAACGTGCCCTCTCTCTCTCTCTCTCGTGGGCTTCCAACGTTCTCGAATCAATCGATCACACAGACAGCCACTAACTCCTTCACAATTCTTCACTTTCATTTTAAATTATACAAATGAAGAATGCATTAACATTTTTAAGTAATGTGAAAATAAAATACTTTTATTTTATGTCAATGCGTAGACGTTGACGTACTCTCTCAGAGCAGTACCATTAGTGTTCCACTCATGCTGCTGAGAATACAATTACACTTTAAACCATTTAGATAAATCTTCATAGATTATATTATTAAATCTTAGCTGCAGAGTTATAGACGTCAGAGTGCACTGTCTCCTCTCTTCTGTTACATTGTATTAAAATCTCTCTCTCTCTCTCTCTTATCAGACAAAGAACAGTCAAAATTACAAGTGGGCTCCGGCTATCACTTCACTATTGTAATTTGATACAAACAGGAAACCATGGACTTTTATTTTCTGGCTCACTAAGATCTTCTTCTAGCAGTATTTGCTGTAAATGCAGCCGGGTTTAAGCATATGTTAATTTGATTTGATGGGCAAGAAAGGAGGCACATCGTGGTTGACTGCTGTGAAAAGGGCTTTCAGATCTCCCACTAAAGAGAGTGAAAAGAAGAGTAGCAGGCAAAGAAGAGAAGAGCCTGACCAAGAAGACGATGATGAGAAGGTTTTTTTTTTTCAATTAATTATTATTCTTTTATTATGCTTCTTCTTGAATCTTGATCTATTTTTGTTCAAATGTGTGGTTCTTGATTTCCTCGTTTTGTGTAGAAGAGAGAGAAGAGGAGATGGTTATTTAGGAAAACCACCAATCAAGAAACGGTAGCACAGCAACAAACCTCAACAAAGGAGAGAAGTATTGCTCATCATGTCAGCGGCAGTACCGGTCAGGCTGATCATGTGGCGGAGGAGCAACAGCAGGCCATTGCCATGGAGATGGCCACAGCAGCTGCCGCTGAAGCTGCGGCGGCCTCTGCTCAGGCGGCAGCGGAGGTGGCCCGGCTCATTAGGCCTCCTACTTTTAATGCCAGAGAAATTTATGCTGCCATTGTTATTCAGACCGCCTTCAGGGGTTATCTGGTCAGCAAAATATAAAATGATTGAGCAAGTTTAATTCTTGAACAAAAAATATGCATCAAAATTCATAAATAATTACTATTCTTACATTAAAACTAGTGACTAAAGATTGATTGTGTTAATTTATGATGTGCTTGTAAAGGCAAGGAGAGCACTTCGTGCACTAAAGGGGCTAGTAAAGCTGCAAGCACTTGTAAGGGGTCATAATGTTAGAAAGCAGGCCAAGATGACACTTCGGTGCATGCAAGCTTTGGTTCGAGTGCAGGCTCGGGTGCTTGATCAACGCGTGAAGCTTTCTCAGGACGGCAGCAGAAAATCCACATTTAGTGACACCAATACTAGTGTATGGGAATCGAGGTATCTTCAGGACATCTCAGATAGAAGATCAATGGTGAGTTTAATTTTTTATTTACTGCAATGTTTTGTTACCTTTTGGAATTATATTCTTTTTTTCTTTTCTTTTCTTTTTTTAATCTTGCTTTCTGGGTGCAATAAGCTCAGTGAAAAGAAAGTTCGGGTTTTCAAGAGTAACAGCCAATGAAAGCAAGTTGGTGATAATGAATTACAGTTCGGAAGTTACAATATTAAATAAAAATGATCACATTGAAAAGAAAGAAAAAAGTTCACATTTCAATAGTAAGCAGTAAAACAAATCAAGATAATGCTCAAAATCATTCTTTGTCTTATATATTGGCATATATTTGCATCACAGTCAAGAGAGGGAAGCAGCATAGCAGATGATTGGGATGAAAGGCCACACACAATTGAGGAGGTTAAAGTTATGTTGCAACAAAGAAAAGAAGCTGCATTGAAACGTGAAAGGACATTATCTCATGCTTTCTCCCAACAAGTATATTCGTTTCTTTTATTATATTCTCTAATTCCTTCTCTGTTTTTAGCAGTTTAGTTTCATAACTAATTGGTTAAGTAATTTGCTTGAAATCCCATGTCAAAGATATGGAGAAATGGCAGGAGTTCATCAATGGGCGATGCAGATGAGCTAGAAGACAGACCAAAGTTGCTTGACCGATGGATGGCTACAAAGCCATGGGAGAGCAAAGGAAGAGCTTCAACTGACAACAGAGACCATATTAAAACAGTTGAAATTGACACATCCCAACCTTATTCATATTTAGCTCCTAATCTTCGGAGAATAAATCATCAAAATCAATATCACCAACACCAACAACAACACGGCCTACACCAAAGACCTGCTTCTCCAAGTCATAGAGCCCACCAGAATCCATCCCTTCACCACTCCCCCGTCACACCCTCTCCATCCAAAACCAGGCCTATTCAAGTTCGGTCTGCTAGCCCTCGTTGCCCAAGAGAAGATAGAACTTATAACACATCTCAAACACCGAGCTTAAGGTCTAACTACTACTACAGTGGCAATGTGCATCAACATAGCAGAGGTACAACTAGTAGTGGTACACTGCCTAATTACATGGCAGCGACAGAGTCTGCCAGGGCTAAAGCTCGGTCTCAAAGTGCACCAAAGCAAAGGCCATCAACGCCAGAGAGGGATCGAGTTGGATCGGCAAAGAAACGACTTTCATTTCCAGTACCAGAACCATACGGTGTTGGAATAGGATATGGAAGCTATGGACAAAACTTGAGGAGTCCGAGTTTTAAAAGTGTGACTGGATCACATTTTGGGTTGGAGCAACAGTCTAACTATTCTTCTTGCTATACTGACAGCTTTGGTGGTGAAATTTCGCCTTCTTCCACTAGTGACCTTAGAAGGTGGTTGAGGTAATTCATGGTCAAGTATTTATGACAATGTGTGAACAATAACTTTGTTAGGTTTCATTTAATTTAATATGAGGTTGTGATGAATAGTCAGTTGGAATGTAATGTAGACAGTAGATTGGGGTTATTGATCGTGTGAATCATTTTTCTGGGTTGTTATTTATGATCGAAATTGAAGCCAAATGAGGTCCTTTTGAGGTTTCTTTTCAACTCTCTGGTTGTTGCTGATAGTCGAGGTTTTACAAAATAAAAATCAAGATTTGGATGGTTAGTATATCATTTTCCCCAAAAATATTTGATTTAGTGATTGCTTCAAATGGCGGGCGGCAACCAACCATAAGGGCCATCCTGCTAGCTGATCTTTCCTTATCTTCTGTTTCATCAAAAATGGACCCCATAAACCATGGGAGCTGTCTTTCATTTTCGGGAAGTCCATTATTTCTTCCTTATCTATATGCTTTATAAATGCCACTCAGTGCGTGGTAACCCATTCTCTCAATAAAAGTTGTGACTGTGTGTTCAAGTCACAGCAGACTCAATAGACCCATATTTTCCTCTTATAATTAGATAGAAATATATTTATGTTCTTGGAATATTAGTGAAGTAAAAATTTAGACCATATAATAAAATTAATTTAAGTTAGTTCTAATTCTAATTGGGTAAGTGTCAATATGTTCTATGAATATTAGCAGAGTAGACTTATAGATTAAATAATAAAATTAATTTGGATTAATCTCAATAAATTTTTATTATATTTATAAATAAAATTTTTAATTACAAAGATCTTCGTATTGAAAAAAAAAAAAAAATCTATGTAAATGGTATCACAGCAGTGGTGCTTCGTGGACTCTTTACCCTATTTTCAATCTGCTGATTGGCCACAAAAGCATCTTCAAGCATTTCTTTCGATGTCCACAAAAGGTGCACTATAAAGCAGGAGCTTGACATGAACCATGTCCATGTGCTATGATTTTCTCGGGGTCTTGTCTTCATGGAATTGGTAACCTGTATCTGTTTGTGCTGGACTCCTCTTTTTCTACACAAAAACAAAATGGAATCGAGTATTTTTGAATGGAGCCTGCTACCTTATAGCTGCTTAAGATGCAGCTGAGCGGCTTTCACTTGACCGTGGGTCGTATTTGGGCCCACGGGCTGACATTGTTTATGTAAGGGTAGCTTTTGTCTTTTTGAATTGATGTTGTTCGAAAACAAAAACGAGAATGAAAACGGTATTCTATAGATGTTTTATGCAGTATTTAAGCATATGTTTTGTATCATTTTTTATATTTTATATTTTAAAAATAAAAACATATATGTTTGATAAATATAATTAAAAAAGATACAAATTAGTGAGCATGTGTTTGTAGTATCATTTTTTGAAAGCAGCTTGTACAAATATTTAAGTCATCTTATGGTTATTGAGTAATATTTTAGAAAATTTTAAAATACTATATTTATTTTATTTAATCTCCATTAACTAATCGAATAGTTCATTTAGAATTAAATAAAATATTAAATCATAAAAATACCTAGACAAACGCACCATAATTAATTTAATATTAACATTATTAGAAAAAGTTTTTATATTGTCATTTTTCTTAATCTATAATTAAGATAATATTACGACACATGGTCTAAGCAAAATAATTATCTAATTACATAATAAACATCATAATTTACATGTATAATCATGCCACATGAAAGTTACAAGTCTATATCTTGTAGTACTCTTCTTTGCAATATTTGTTTGAGATAAATTAATATTAATAAGTGGCCTACTAATATATCATTCTTCATTGGTAAGTCACTCTTTTTAACATTGCCATATACTATACGAATAAAAGTGGTTTTAATTTGGCTAGACTAATCAATCTTATTCTCACCATCAACATCTCGAGGATCCATATCTTGCAAGTAAAAAATTTAAAATAAATAACGTATATCAAATATTTAACGAGTCTCATTAATTAAAATTGATTATATTAAATTCAAATACAGAATAATTTGACATCCTCAATACATGCTTTTTATTTTCATCACTACTCAAATACAAAGCAATAGCGATGGAGACATAATAGTAGTAGCAGCAGTATAGACAGAGTCGCAACAGTAGAGAGAGTAGAAGTAGCAATCGACAAAAAGCAACAGCAACAACAATCAAGAGAGAGTAGTGGGAGAGAGCGAGAGCAACAACAATGATCTTATTCAATTTTCAGTGATGGTGAATATTTGATCACAAAGAATAGTAAAAGCCATGAACGAGAGACGTGAGTTTAGATCTAATGGAGAAAGAAAGGGAGATCAATTTAGCAATAAGGTTTTGTTTTACGAGATAGAATAAGTGAAAGTGCCTTGGGGAATGCATACAAATTTGTTTTATAATTTATTTAAAATACATAATACGTTTTCAGTTTTATTACTATAAAGTTGAATCTGTTTTATTTGTTTTACAATTTATTTTTTGATTCTGGCCTACTAAACATGTATTATACCTGATATGAAGTGAAAATAAAACATAACTAAAAAATGATACGAAGAAACTCTAAGTCTAAGTCTAAAGAGAACTTCTCTAAAAAATTGATAATTTAATCTCTTTTCCAATTAAGCAAGGCATCCGTAACAATGTTTTTGTTTGGTATTAAAAAGGAAAAAAGCAAAATTATTAGTTTACTTTTTTTTCTTCGGGTAAAATAATAAAACAAAATAAAATAACAAGGTGCTGCACCAGACTATTAAGTTAAAGACTTTAAGACCTGATAAGGGGTCCATATTATTATAGCTCATTCAATTCATTCGTAATTTCTTCATCTTCTTGATGTCGAAAAATAGGCATCAAAATGATCGACGAAGCCCGGAGGATAGATTACATGTCAAATCAAAGATTTGATGTATTAATTGGTTTATCTTATCCGAACTGTAATTGGTTTCCTCTCTTAGATCGGCTGTTCCCTTTATACGTAGTTGCCATTTTGCATTTTCAAAGGTCCTGCATAAATTGCAAATGAACCATCGGATTTCAAATTAAACATTATTCTGATGACCTATCTTTACTTTTAAACCTCGGAATTCCAACTCGGACAATCACCTAAAAGAAGTTATTACAGTCCCGACTTTCCCTATATTTGATTAATGAGAAAATATTTGGTGGCTTTCTGAAAGCAAGCTTCAAAATTGGAACTGTGTTGCTCAAGAATTATAGGCGTCGTAGAAGAAGTTATTATTTTCTTGACTTAGAAGATTTGACATACAATTTTAGATCGAAAGAAATAGAAATTCTTAACTATCAAGATAAATGCAAATTCCTTAAATCATCTATGCATACAGACAATTTCAACCGCTTAATTTATAACATGTAGCTAAGATTCTATTATCTTGAACAACAATCACTTAGGTTGTGTTTGGTTCCAAGGAATTTATCATTACTAACATATTTAAAAAATATGCTCACTATTATAATAATATTGTTAGGATTCATTTGATATTATGAGGTTTTGGCTTAAAATTAAAAATTGTTGTGAAATGTGAATGTTCTAATTATGAAATTAAAGTTAGAAGTTTTTGGTTAAAATTTTAATTTTTAAAGATTAAAAAATTAATAATTTATTAGTTTTTTAATAAAAAAAATTGATGAATAAAACTATCTCGACTCAAAAAAAAAAAAAAAAAAACAGTTGCAGAGTGTCTACTAACGACTATCAAGTAAACAAAACCTTGGTGTTAATTACTGTTAAGGTGGGTCATATAAACTTTTGCAAGAACCTTTCTGATTGCAGGAAATTATTTGAGATGGGTTATATAAATATTTTAATAGGAAGTTCACCATATATTTCAAGTTGAACTCACTCCAAACAAATAGGGGGGAAAAAGTGCTTATATTTCTCTCGTTATTTCTCAATAGATCAAAGGACTTAAAAATAAGATCATCAAACATAATGATTTATAAATAAGAGTTTTACATTGCAATATAAGTATTTTATAATAGTCAAAATCTCTCGTTAACACACACACATACATATGCATGTTGTTGCAATAATTATTGCCATATATATAGGTCTTGATTTTGGTCATATTTGTCTTGAATGAGAAAAATCTTATTTAGATTCTATCACAACCACCGTAATTTGATAATACCATCAATATTGTGAGTTTCACATTAATAATTTAGTAGGAGATCAATTGAATTCGGGCATTGTGCTATACAAAAATACACATTATGTCATTTCTGCATTTGGAATAACGTTACCTTGGTGCGTATCCTCTTTATTAATTATACAAAAATAGCATATCTTCTCCTTGATTGTCATTTTAAGCTTTTCTCGAGTCCGGTATTTTTTTCGCAGGAACAGGATCCAATCAAATGTTCATCTCATCAAATAATTCAAAAGTTGCACACTCACAAACGCTTATGGAAAAGCAGCCAACGTGGCTACCCTACCTCGACCAAATGAAGGCGGCAACACGTTTCTCTCACGGCATTCCAAGACGGGTTGCTCACCAGCACAAGGTATCTAAACCATATACTTAAAATTTTTATCTTCGAGAAGGACCGCATCCTTAAAACTCGATGATGAGGAGATGACATTAATCGCGGGGAGTGGCGTCACATTGAGGCGGTTGATTAATGAGGCCGCCAAAGTTGGGCTCCCTGTGCCGAATGGACCATATTGTTGCGGGCGTGACCATTGGCGGCCTTTTCGGCACATGGAAGCCCGTTATGAGGGAAGGGAGTTCGGTGCATGTTTCTGTTGAGGAGTTGAAAAATTGTCAGTCCCGGAGGACCGCAAGATGCTAACGCGGGCTCCGGGTCGCCATCGAGATTCATCCTGATCGCGATGCAGCTCCTGTTCCTGTTTGTCATTTCCTATTTTGTATTTACTAATAATGGATTTTTCTAAGTTACATCCGGCGTAACTTACAGCCGCAAAAATTTCGTGTGAACAGTAGCCACGTGATGTTACTGTTCACACGAAATTTTTGCTGCCGTAAGTTACACCAGCTGTAACTTAGCAGCTCCCACTAATAATTGATAATAAGGCTGCTTCACTTTCATCTATACACAAGGATATTGATTTTTTTTGCCACTTTTTAGACGATATATCTGGTACAAGTTTCAAAACTATCAAGTAATTGATAATAAGGCTGCTTCACTTTCATCTATACACAAAGATATTAATTTTTTTTGCCACTTTTTAGGCGATATATCTGGTACAAGTTTCAAAACTATCAAGTAAGCAGAGACTAAAAAATTAATTTAGACTTTGTATAATTATGTCATAAATTTTTTTTTAAAATGAAAAAACACTTTCAAGCTCAAAAACCTATATTAGGCTAATGATTTTTAAACGGGAGTACTGATATTTAACCTTCCTCAATTTATTTTACTAACCCTCACTTTTAAACTAATATTATTTATTTCAGAATTGTCCTTATTGAAAAATAAAAAATAATTAAAAATAAATATTTTTTCTTGCCTCTAAACCTCTCAATAGATTAATTTCTTATCTCTCACATCTCTCTTTTTTTTAATTAATTCACAATTTGAATCAAATATTAACTTGACTTAATCAAACCTAAATTGAAATTAAACAAAATCTTCGATTATCGCAAGAAAATCAAAACCAATAATATCATCAACCATAATAAAATCCACCACTCATTTGTAAAATTTAACAAAAACTCAATATTGAAACTCATCGTATTGACGGCCAAGAAGATAAGTGGTAGTGGTGGTGGTGATGAACTTATTGTTGATGAAAATAAGTGAAAGGGGTGATGGTTATGCTAGAGAGACGTATAGAGAGAATAAAATAAAAAATAACAAGTTTTTGCTTTTACTAAGCGTAATTATGCAAAGTTATAAATTAAATATAAAAAAATAGGGGTTGGTGAGATAATTTTAGAAGTGAAATACAATGATTCATTTAAACAAAGTTCTATAGTCGATCATCTGTTGTATCATGGGGGTGTTAGAATCAAAAAAATTAAGAGTGAAGCCATCGGCAACCTCCATTATCCTTAACTTTAAATAAAATTATATTTAACGAGAAATAAGAATTAAACATAATTAAAAGTTTTTTCACCAAATTACTTTCATTTATAGTCAATTCCCCTTTTTTTTCTACCTATCACTTTCTAACCAAAATTAATTGTAAAATTTTAGAATAATCTATTTTTCTTTTCATTCTAACTAAATTTGCAAAAGTTCAAGATAATATTGTTATTTTTCTATTTCTTATTGATTAATAATTTTTATATCTAAGGTTGCTTTCAAATTATAATTTAAAATATGGATAATTTCTCTCTCTCTCTCTCTCTCTTTTTTTGCCGTCAATCATCTTTTAGAGATAAAATTCTTTATACGTGCCTTCGGACTATTAATTTTGTTCGATACAAACACACACACACACACAATGTGCGTGTGCGTGCATTAAGATGAGAAGGTGGGAAGCCAAAATTAAATGCAAGTATCGACCAAACTCTCCGACAAAGAGCGAATGATTATGAAAAATCTGAATTATCGCTGCTTAGTAATTATTCTGACAACCCACCATCATGAAAAGTGGGAACTCCAGAAAAAGAAAGTGGGTATGAATCAATGGGAACAAGTTCAGGAAAAACGATCCATTCAAGCCTTGCCACAGCGGCAGCTGGTGATAACCATTCATCCACAATGTTAAAGTATCCACTGACTGAATTATTTTTATGTCGCATGCATATGTAAGTTTTAGTGCGGAATAGTGCGTTCGATGAGACACAAGCTGCGCACTCAAATACATTGCGGTATCGGCCAAATTAGACGGTTGTTCAGGGCCATAAATCTTAGGAGAGCCTCTATTTTTTAATTAATACACTTATTACTAACTATTCTTCTAAAGATTCTTTCTTTTTTTTTCAAGTAACATGTGCAAGAAAGCCGAATTTTCATTATTTTATAATTATCTAAAAATTAAGATTTACTTATTATAAATCTTATATTTGATGATTTTCACATTGAAACTAAGATTTATTTTTCATAAAATTTTATATTTGATAATTTTTATGGTATAATTAATGATTTTAATTTTTAATTTCTTCATTTTGTTAATCGTTTCAATGAAAACAAATTCAATGCTTTCCCTTTTCTATAATAATAATACTACTACTACTACTACTACTCCAATTAAAAAAAATTATTACTCTCTTTTCTATAAAATCCATTATTATAATTTGATCACCATTTTCATCTCAACTATTAAATTTTTTAGGTGCTATCATTCTAATCATTCTATTTTAAATTGTTATTTTTTACACATTTTTTATTTTATTTTTTACATCGACATACGACTTATATAATCTAAAAAAAAAATAATTGTGAGTTATTTTATATTCGTTTGTCTAAAACATCAAATCTCTAAGAGCCGGACTTATTTTTACCCAATTATTAAGTTATATTATTTGTAACTTATATTTGACTATAAAATAGTCTTCCATAACTCTTTAATTGGTTGACAACTAATAAATTGAGTTCCGTGAAAAAAAAAAACTGAATTGAGATCAATATAAGTTTAAAATATTGTAACACATCATTTGCACTACTCCTTATCTTTCACGCACGCAGCACGCGGGCACAGCATCTGCGAGTTACAAGCTTCCCTTCAAATTCAAAGGCTGCAAGGCATCGACACGTGGAGAAGTGAATTTGGTTAAAATCTTTGCATTTTACTTCCGAAGCAATAAAAACCACATGATTTCAAGTAAATAATAATAATAAACAGACCCACTTGTGGATTGTATTTTCATTTTTTTGTTTTGTTTTGTTTTGTTCCCCTTTTCCAGGGTGAATAAAATAATAACAGCATGCATTTTCCATTTGTTTCAGGGTTCCAGCTGCAACCAAAGAAAAACGAAACATGGCCACAATCAACATGCTTAAATTAATTAATAAAATTAAATAATGCACAGAGAAATGACGATCGATAGCCAGGAAAGATCTTGACTTCAAAGGATTCAGATGTGAGCTGGAGTTAATGGCACAAGTCGGTGTTTGAAATTCTTGTACGCTACACAACTATAAATATGTGTACCATGGCTGCATGTACAAGCCATCTGTTCCAAATTAATAAATAAACCTAGAAATTTTGATACGACCGACTTTCTCAACATGAAAATTCTAAGTTCCAGAAAAAGCAGCTTATTGGGGCATCTTTTCCGATCCGAATGCCTCTTGCTATGTGTTTTTACGGTGGGTTGCAGTCCTCCAGAGGACCCAATCAAATGTTCATCAAATAATTCCAGCTGCACCATCACAAACTCCTACGGCATGTTCCCCGATCGAAGCGTGTGTAAAGCTGCTGACGTAGCATACCCAACCTCGGAGCAAGAGCTCATTTCAGTAGTATCAGCGGCAACAATCGCCAAAAGAAAAATGAAAGTGGCAACGCGTTTCTCCCATAGCATTCCCAAGCTAGTATGCCCGGATGGCCAAGATGGGTTGCTAATTAGCACAAAGTATCTTAACAAAATAATAAATATTGATGCTGAAGCAATGACAATAACAATGGAGAGTGGTGTTACGTTGAGGCAGATAATTGGTGAGTCCGCTAAGGCCGGGTTAGCGTTGCCGTATGCACCTTACTGGTGGGGCTTGACCATCGGTGGCCTTATCGGCACGGGTGCTCATGGGAGCTCATTATGGGGTCGAGGGAGTTCAGTTCATGATTATGTTGTTGAGTTAAGAATTGTAAGTCCTGGAGGACCTGACGATGGATATGCCAAGGTTAGGGTGCTCAATGAGAATGATCAGGATCTTGATGCAGCTAAAGTTTCACTTGGTGTTCTTGGAGTTATATCTCAGGTATGATATGGTTATCATTTCCTTGTGATGTTCTGGAATATCAGAGTTTGGCTTCTCTTGATGGAGCTTTGTGTGTGGTTGTTGTCTTGGGCCTCGATCACATGATATCAATTTGATAGATACTCAAACCAAACGCAAATCTAAACCTATATTAGCTTGACTTTTACGTTTGATGATGAATTTTCCGTTTGCAATGATTAAGATTTATTTTGTTTTATTGAATCAATAATTTCATAATATCATACTTTTTCTAGGTAAGCTTAATTATCATGTCATATATATTTTAAATTTTATTTAAGATCCATTAATTCTATATTTCATTCCTCACATGTATAAAGATTCTGGTCAAAGGAATAAATTTTGAGCGTCCTAACTTCAAATGAACTTGATATAGTAAATGTTTCCCATTCCCCCAGTTTGGCCCCCAGTTTGGTCCGGCTATTTTTATAACGGAATTCTCTTTCTCAGAATAACAGTCAAAATAATAATAATAATAGAATTCTCACCGACATGTTGGTTAATTATTCAAATTAATTATTATTTTTTCACAAAAAGTGTATTACAAACTGATGTGGTATACATTCGATCGAATAAAATATATAAAATGAATTAAAATCATGTAAAATAATTATGGATTCCGTTTAAATATGGATTTAATGGGCAGAATAAATTTTGAAATGATTAGGATTAGTGTTTTTGAAAAGGACCCAAATTAATTATCCTTTTAAAAAAAATACACTAAGGCACATATAGACATAATAACTATTAGTCTCAGAATTAAAATTCAGAACGGATTTATAACGTGTAAGGGGTAAACCGTCTTTTTCAGCATTTTACAATTATCTAAATAAGTTTATAATGTTATATAAGTCTGTTTAATATAGGTGACACTAAAGTTGCAACCTCTATTCAAGCGATCAATCACATTCCTGATGAAGAATGATTCGGAGTTAGGAGATGAAGTAGGTAGTTTTGGGCATCAACATGAGTTCGCGGACATAGTTTGGTACCCTAGTCAACACAAGGCACTATATCGAATTGATGACCGCATTTCCTCTAACGCAACTGGTAATGCTGTATATAATTATATTCCATTCCGGTCCACGCTTTCAGCTACTTTGGCAACCATCAGAGCTACAGGTCAGCTCCCAATAATATTCGTTTCATTAGATAAAGATACTTAATGCACGTAGTAGGCTCTAGCTAATTTAAGTTTTGCTTCACTCTGGCGCTTAATCTATCTTGTCATCTAAATAATTCATCAGAGGAGAATCAAGAATCTACAAGTGATGCGAATGGGAAATGCATTGGTGCAAAGCTAGTTACGTCAACGCTTGTGACTTCTGCATTTGGTTTAACAAATAATGGTATTGCTTCTGCCTTTCCCTTGAATTAACCGACCATACGTGTGTGTGTGTGTGTTGTATATGATTTTACTCATGGAGTGAGTAACGATTTATTAATTTTTCTCTCTTTTGATTTGGATTAATTCGGGTATAACATAGGTATAGCCTTTACCGGTTATCCAGTAATTGGATATCACAATCGTCTTCAATCATCTGGAACCTGCCTCGACAGTCCTAAGGATTCACTGATCACAGGTTGTGCTTGGGATCCTAGAATTAAGGGCGAGTTCTTTCACCAATCTACATTCAGTGTAAGATTGTCTGTCGTTAAAAACTTCATAGATGATATCAAAAAATTAATTAAATTAGAGCCCAAAGCATTATGTGGCCTGGAGCTCTATAATGGCATACTCATGCGTTATGTTAAAGCTTCGAGTGCTTACTTGGGCAAACAAGAGGATTCATTAGATTTTGATATCACCTATTACCGAAGCAAGGACCCAATGACTCCAAGGCTTTATGAAGATATACTTGAAGAAATAGAGCAACTTGCGGTGTTCAAGTATGGTGGGTTTCCCCACTGGGGAAAGAATCGAAACTTAGTATTTGATGGAGTCGTCAAAAAATACAAAAATGCTGGAGAATTCTTCAAGGTTAAAGACAAGTATGATCCATTAGGGCTATTTTCTAGCGAGTGGACAGATCAAGTTCTCGGACTAAAAGAAGGAGTGACCATATACAAAGAGGGCTGTGCACTGGAAGGATTGTGTATATGCTCACAAGACATTCACTGTTCCCCAACAAAAGGCTATCTCTGTAGACCAGGCAAAGTTTACAACGATGCAAGAGTTTGTACGCGTATAAGTTCTAAGAGGCATATGTGATTTTAGACGTTGTTTAATTATTATAGGAGCCTTGCTTTTGAAGTTAGATCTATAATGTCATGTGGAGAAATTATAAATTTGCCCATTGAGGGCTACCTACTCTGATACTAAATTTTGAGTTATTATTTCTTGGCTGACAAGCACAATGATAAACCAATTACCTAAACACATTGGAGCCTGCCATAACTAAAACATGGAGATATATACAATTAATCTATATGTCTTAATCGAGTCAATGCATTTACCATATATAAACTTCTCATATTGAGGAATCAAAATCAATAATAAGAATTATTGACATCGTGTACTTCACAAAATAAGAATGGGAATCGGAAATAAAATCATGTGGGGTCACAAATTTGGAAATTATTCCCATAAATTTGATTTAAAAGGGCAATCAGACTCTGATTTACAAAACTGCCCATTTTACTCCCATTGAAATTTCATAATTCTTAAATTGCCTTCAATCAGGTGGTGTCATCTTTGTATTTTAGTTCTTGCATAATTTATAAAAATACTTAGAAGTTTTACATTATTTGCAAATAGGTCATTTATTATTATTATTATTGTTGTTGTTGTTGTTATTATTGTTGTTGTTGTAGTTATTGATGATGTTGTTGTTATTATTGTTGTTGTTGTTGTTATTGTTGTTATTGTTGTTGTTATTGTTGTTATTATTGTTGTTGTTGTTATTATTGTTGTTGTTATTGTTGTTATTATTGTTGTTGTTGTTATTATTGTTGTTGTTATTATTATTATTAGGGAAATAATCATCAAAGGCAGCTTAGTAACTTGTAACAGGTTATTCTAATTTCAAGATAATATAAACATATCAATGAAATACAATTTATCTGATTCTGATTCTTACGTTTCAAATGAATAATTTATTTTTATTTTTATTTCTTATTTCGATTCCAACCCATTTCGAATCACATTTAGTAAACGCATTATAAATGGATTAGAATTATTTTTTATTTTTTGGCCTATTCCTTTGAGAAGATCTTTAATACTCATGCAGCATTGCTTTTGTCCATTCATTATTTGTATCAATGTATGCATATCATCATAAACAACGAGTGGATGGAAAATGAGTTGGTCAAGTTTTTTTCCCGTAATTATTCTCTCACTTCATCACTGGTAGAATAGATGTGACATAATTATGGATGTCTTAAAAAATTAAATTTTATGTGAAGAGAGAGACTGACGCTTTAGTTTTCATTTGTTTATTGATATCTCTTATTTTAACAAATACATATATTCATGTGATTAGTAGATAACGACACATATAATAAATAAAAGAATGGATCGTGACCGTCGGTGAAAATAATGTAACTATTGCAAAATTAAAGATAGAGGTAAATCGGATCAACATAAGATTTCAATTACTTGTTGTATATTATATATTTAAGATTCCAACTTGCATTTATTGAAACGTACGGGAGAGGTGAACTTATTTTCAAATTACTTGTGTATTATAAATGTGGAGCCTGCCAAGTTACGTTCAACCGTAAGTTACTCTTCACACAAGAATAGTAACATAATAGTGGAGCTCGTATGATTTGTATGAAAAGAGTAAGTTACATTTGAATGTAATTTAGTATTTGCCTATAAATGTATATAGGGTCCATTTGAGATTGAAGTTGAAACTCAATAAATTACTTATTTAATAATTTTTTTACAAAAATTGTGTTGGGTAAATTTTATAAAAACAGTTTATTTCATAATTTTCTTCATTTTGACAGTATTTTTTAAAAAATGTGAGGGGTTACTTTTTATAAGCAGCTTATTAATAAGTCACTACACTTTTTTTTAAGTTTATATTTTGATTTTAGTATTATAATAAAAAAATAATTATATCTTACTTTTCCATAAATTCTAATGCATAAACTATTAGATATTATATTATTCCACAATTAAATTGCCTTTACAATATTATATATATTCTCTCCAGTATTAATTCAATGTGAATACAATACATATTACTTTTATTTTATTTAAATTAGGTATAAGTATGATTTTTTATTGTATTTTATGTAACAAATTATATAAGGTCATTAAATTTTATTTAATTTATTTTTTTAACTGTATGCAAATTTATGAATTAAAAAAAATGAATGTCTAAATAATTTATTAAACATACTCCAAAAATAATTGGCAATTTAAACTTATATTTGTATTGGTCATTATATAATTAAACAGAACTTTCATAATAAAATCTACCAAACACATGTACTCTACTTTTCAAATTCACAACAATCGCAACAATACAGTTTACCAAACACATAGTTACTATTTTAATCAGCAGCTTATTTTATAGGCACAACATAAACAACTTATTTAATCAACCACCGCAATCCCAAACTGGCCCAGATGAAGTAATAAAGCCCAAAATTTTCAATTACTTATTTATTTTATTTTTGTTAACCTCCAAAGTCTAAATTGAATCTTAGACGTAATTTTATTGTGAGGAAGAAAAAAAAAATCTTGGGAAAAAGAAACCAAAAAGTCAAAAACAACTAATTATCTAGAAGTTGACGATGCAGTTCAAGGAATATCAAATTTAAGTTTAAATAAAGATAAAATTTTAAGTTAAAACAAAATTAATTCCTAACCAGTAACCATGAACCATCAAGATGATTTTCCAAATCAATTTAATGATACATCCAATTAAGATCTTGACTGTAAAGCATCCAGCTGTGTCATGGATTTTATGTGATAAACAATAACCCTATTTTTCAAATTAACCACATTCTACACGGCATACCGCACAAGTTCTATAACTACACATACAAAAAATTAGTAATGATAAATTTCATTAAATGTTATTTCAAATTTTGTTCTAAATGATGTGTTATTCTTCAAATGATTGTTAATTTGTTGTAAGTTTCAAATGAATTAATTACATGATTTAGTTATTCACTTGATGAATTCTACATTATTTGAGATCGATCATGAAATTTTAAAATAAACAAGTTTTGAGATATCTTGAATTACTCGTATAAAATACAAAACATTGCATGCACAAGAGACCTATTTTAAACCGTATAAAATACAAAACGTTGCGTACATGAGACTTATTTCAAACTATATAGAAAATGTCATGTTCACTATTTCGAATACGAAGGGTTACCACAGCGGAAAACTGGAAAAAATCGAAACCTAATGTTTGATGAAATCATAAAGAGATATGAAATGCTAGCGAATCCCAGAAGGTTAAAAATAAGTGGACAGATAAATTTCTTGGATTAAAAGATGGGGGTGACCATAGACAAAGAGCATTTTAATCTTGACTGTTTGTGCTGTTGTGCATATGCTCGCTAGACATCCCTTGTGACCGCGCTATATATAGGGTAATAGGCTATTTCTAGAGACAGGCCAAGTTTATAGTTAAGGATGAAAAGAGTTTGTACTCCTTTAAATCCTTAGATGCAACTTCGATATCTATGATTCTGCTGTTGGTTTGGTTGATCGGGCTCGCATTATCAATGACTCCATGTCATATTACTGTTGCTAATTGCTATGGATAAAAAGTTAAAAGAATACGGGGCGGCTGTGAATTTAAGCAGTTCTATGTTCTTCTACTTCAGGGTTTTATTTTTTATTTATTTATTTTTCCCCAGAAACCTAGCTTTCGGTGTCTTCTTGCTCAATTGAATAATAACAACAGTAGCTGTTTTCGCTAATTTGAATTAAAAACCTGGTAGCAATTAGCTAGGGAGACTCACGTATGCTTTATTTATTTTCTGTTTGTTTATTTATTTTCTGGAAAGCTTTGGGCTAGAAGGCTCTCTGATCATGGACTGGGTCATGCTAGCCCATAAAATTACTGTTGAGGCCCGAAATCATTCTGTAAGAGTGTAGATCTTTTGAGTGGCTCCATCATCATCCATGTCGAACTCATTTCTTTCTATATCCTCTTTAGTCTTTAATTTCTAAAATAGCCTTTGTTCGTCTTTCTTCCTTAATAAACCCCGTCTTCGGTTTCAAGTTTCAACACCCTTTCAGTTCCCTCTTCGACACCCATCCTTTAAGTTACTTTCTTTTATAGCAAAGCTTTCCATTTGTTTTAGTTTAGTTGCCCCCCAGCATTCTTATAAAATTAATAATTTATGAAGCGGAAGGGTGCCAATAGTCACTAAAATCTCTTGTTCTTTTTTATTTTTTTTAATTCAATTGAATAATTTAATAGAAAACCAAAAGTAAAAGGAAAAATTTAGCCGGACAAATGAGAAAGACTAAAATTGAAATCCCTCTTCATATAATCGAAGGTCACTCTCTGAAGTTGCAAGCCTGCCTCAAAGCGATCAATCGCTTAGATGATGATGAAGAATTATCATTAGGACTTAAGGAGATCATGCGGTTAGTTTGAGCATCCACATTTGTTCTCATACACATGTTGATATTGTATCCTATGCAACGCTATGCAAAGCGCTGGCAATATGAGGAAGAAAATGACATTACGGTGTCTCTTAGATTTCTTTTTTTTGAAATTTAATCAAAAGTGTTTTAAAAAATGCAATATCTCGGTTCATCTATGATATTAAAAATAGTTACAAAAAAATTAGTTATTACAAGAAAAGTGATATCTTAACTGTTGTATCAAAATTAGAATTAGACTAAAAAAGCCCACACAAGTATAGGCCTAATAAAAAAGGACCTAGGTCCATTAAGCCAAAAGGATGACTTTTTCGACCAAACACAAATACGTGTTTTTATAAAGAGTTACCTAGGTATATTCTTTATAAAAAAGGACCTAAATCTATTATTTTATAAATAGCGACCTAGATCATTCTTTATAAAAAAACAACCTAGGTCTATTCTAAGTAAAACCCCCAAAGAACGAGTCTTCGACAAAGTATAAAGACGTTTTTCTATAAAGAGTGACCTAGATCTATTCTTTATGCAGAATGACATAGATATGTTATTTTATAAAGAACGATCTAGGTTTTTCTTTATAAAAAAAAGGACCTAGATTCATTCTAAGTAAAACGTCAAAAGGGCGAGTCTTCGACAAAATACAAATACATGTTTCTACAAAGAGTAACTTCGATCAATTCTTTATAAAGAATGACCTAGGTTCATTTTCTACAAAGAGCGACCTAGGTCATTATTTATAAAAAATGACCTAAGTCCATTCCAAGTAAAACGTTCAAAAGAGCGAGTTTTCGACAAAATGCAAAGTCATGTTTTTATAAAAAGTGACATAAATTAATTTTTTATAAAAAAATGACATAGGTTCATTTTCTACAAAGAGCGCCTAGGTTCACTCTTTATAAAAAAAGACATAAGTAAAACTCCCAAAGGATGAGTCTTCGGCAAAGCACCAAATGCATGTTTTTACAAAGAGTGACTTAGGTCAATTCTTTATAAAGAATAACCTATGTCTATTTTCTTTAAAGAATGACCTAAACGTTCAACAATTATTTAAAAGTAATATTCTACAATATGAGGAACTAATATAAGAGCCAAAGTGCTCAAGCACAATAAAAGTCTAGAGACCGAAATCAGGATAAATGTTCAAAGAAAATTTGTTATGAACAAGTTTTGACACATAATGACATGTGTCTTTATGCATGAGTTTTGCAGACACTTGTCATTAAGACAATGCCACTTGTTATAATGACACTTCCACCTCATTGATTAAATTGCCTGTATAAATGTCAAAATTTCCTATACCTGGAGGTAATGGAGAAAAAATGGGTAAAGAAATGTTATCATTTTCTCTTTAGATTCTCTCTTTAAAATTATATTGAACAGGCTGACTTAAGTATTGGAGGATTATCGCTGGCAATCGCGGCACCCTTTGACAACTTCATTTAGAATCTTTGACAATAAAAATCACATATTAAAGAGAAACATTCCCCAAAGCTTGATATAGAACAATATTCTAAAAAAAAAGCTAGTTATTACGTGTCGAGAAAAAAATTGCAATGACATTAACATTTGCAATGACATTAACAAATAATGTAATTAAATTTAGCTTGTAGTTCTCCAAATATAATATTGTAGAACATAAATAAAATGAGGTATTAATCTGGAATTTAACTGGTAAAAACAAATTTTAGAAGGAATAAAAGTGTCATTCAGCCTTTATATATTATAGAACATTCCACTCCACGCTCACAGTTTCTATCATGCAGCAGCAAAAAGATCATCTGGGATAAGTGGCGAAGCTAGGGGACGAAGTCAGGTGTTTTTTTATTTATTTATTTAAGGTGTGCTAAAATAATTTTTAGTATATGTATTAATTAGCAGATTATTTTTTTTAAGGATGGCCCATATTGATATTAGTTTTAAAAAAATAACATGTACTTTTTTTTTTTAAAGTTATCAATGAAAATAAAATAAGAGTAAATAAGAATTTATCTTTAATTAGATTTTAAGAAATTTACAAATGGAAAATGATTTGGCTCATAGTTCGCCACACTTGATTAAGAAAATTATCAAAGAAAAAAATCATAAAATATTTCAACGAATCAAGGTAAACATTAAATTCAATCATAATATTGAACTGAAATTAAACTTGAGATGATTATATGGTCAATTAAATTCTTTAAATTTAGGATAAAAATAAACTTCAAGCATTTAATATTGTGCTTTATTTATTTATTTTTAATAATCATAGTTACAGGGTAAAGAGTGAGAAAAGCTTCGATAGAGAGAAATGAGTTGAGATTTACATTAATAAATTAAAAGGATAAAAAATTTGAAATATTATTAAAAATATTGAAACCATTAATAATATCACATTGTAAATAAATCTATTTAGGAGGACTTATTTGATTTCTAAAATTTTGTATGGGCTACAGCCCATCCTGTGTCCACGTGGCTTCGTCACGGGCAAACCTGAGAGAGGTAGCCCGGCCTAGATATCTGAGAAAGAATTTTTATTTATTTATAAATGTATCCTTATTGAAGCTAATATGAGAATTTTTATATTAAATAGTTATATCGCCTCTTCAATTTTCATCAAAATAATAGGTAAATATTTTATTTAAATAATCTCAAATTGTGTTTAAAATAACATTTTGAGAAGTAAGATTTATTATGTCTTTCCTTATTCTGTACATCTTTAATTTCTTTTTTGCACAATAGAAAAGTATTGAATTGAAAAAAGAAAAAACGAAAAAAAGAGTTCAGCCCACCCAAAAAAATGTTGTTAACTTCGCCAATATTTGGGAGTATACATGGATAGTTAGGAAGATTCATTGATCACAACTTGTGCTTGGACATAGAATAAAGAACGATCGAGTACATTTTCATTGTTACATTAGATTTTATGCCATTAAAAGCTTCATAGAAGATATCCCAAAACCAATTTGGACTCTCTTACTGTGATTAGCCCCTACTAGTAAGAAGCTGTTCCCGAGCTGGACTCCCGATTGGTTTTTCCAACCAAAGAAAGCACTTTTTGGCGGTAGACAGAGACTTTCCAATAGCCAGCGGGTCAAAGCCATTTTTGGGTGCCACCAAAAGGGGAGAAGAGGCAACTGCCGTAGAATGCACCACGCCCACGCCGCTTTCCTCACTTCTGTTTGTTTTGTTAGCAGAGGTTCGACAATTAGCGCCTAAGGTATTATGTTGATAGGAGGAAAGAGAAGATAAAATATTTAATAATATGTTGTGGGGTTCATTTATTTTTAGATTTGTTATTAATAAAAGTAAAAATTAGCATTTAATTTGATCCATTAATTTGGTTGGTGTTGAAAGATTAAGATTCTATATTATTGTGTAAAAAAGAGAAAAAAAAGGAGAGTGTCCGTTCCAATCTCATATATATACAATCATTTTCTCTTGTGTACATTTACACTTTTTTAAATATAAATTTTGTATTTGACAATATTGTGAAAATTCTGCACCTGGTTATATTCATATAATAGGATAACAACATGCTATTTCAAAATCTTATTCCCCCTTTCTCTTCGTGTGAGGAGAGGGGAAAAACCATCAGTTTCGTCTTTACGTTAACAATAAAATATTTTGTCTACCTCTCCCTTTTATGTTAGTTTTATTTATATTTTATTAAGTTATCTGTGAGGAGTTTTACCTCTATTTTTTTTATGAACTTTGTCGCTATTTTATTAGGTTGTTTATGAGTAAAATTGTGAGGGGTCAACTTATAATTTTGATAATGGAAATTAGACTGATCGTAGACAGAAAGGTATTGGATTTTGAGTCTTTTATTGATATGTGTTCTTATTTGAATAAATTACACACCTAATTTATTAATAAAATATATATGTAGGAAATTTTGAAGACTGGAGATCTTAATGTAAAAATGATGTGAATATTGCTGGATGATGATTATGAAAGTCAGATCAACATAAGAATTCAATTGCTTATTAAAAAACTGATCGTTATATTAAGGCTGTAACTTGTAAGGTCATGAAACGTGCAGGACAAGTGAACTTATTTTCAAAATAACTGTACAATTTAGGAAGTAACAAAAACCATAACATTCACTTTTTCGGCAACTACTTTAATTTTTAATGGGAGCAAAAACAAAAAGACTCAAAAGCCAAATGCATTGGCGAGGAAAATGAAGCTAACAAGAAGTTGACCACGCAAACCAATAGAAATGATCGTGTCCTGAAGCATCGTTTTTTATGAGAAGTGAAAATAAAACGGATTCACTTGCCAGGACCAACAATATCCCTTTTCGAAACAAATAATTAGTGGCAACCACATTCTTCGTTTGTTTGAATTAAACCAAAAACGAACGCAACTTAGGTAAGTACACTCAACAAGATACAAAATAATAAAGAAATAATGATAACTAGAGATAAAGATTCTCCAGTTGTGTTGTATACCTGTATTTTATGCGATAAATAATTATAATTTTTTCCCCAAATTAAGCATTTTGCTTGCCAAGCAACACGTCTATATATATATGTTAAAAACAACATTGCTAATGAAACACATGTATTTCAAACCAAAAACCACCCCCGTAACGTACTAGCATATCAAGCATGGTAATTCTAAGTTCCAAAATGAGCGCGTTCCGACAACTTATTGGATCAATATATCTTTTCCTATTAGTCTTGATCGCGAGTTGCAGTCCGCCACAGGTTCCGATCAAGTGTTCATCAAACAATTCCAATTGCACGATCACAAATTTTATTGGATCTTTCTCCGATCGAAGTGTGTGTAAAGCAGCCAACGTAGCGTACCCCACTACAGAGCAAGAGCTCATTTCAATAACATCAAATGCAACCATGGGTAAAAGAAAAATCAATGTGGCAACGCGTTACGGACACAGCATGGCAAGTTGGTATGCCCAGACGGCCAAGATGGGTTGCTTATTAGCACGAAAAATCTTCACCGCATACTGCAAAATCGATTTTCAAGCAATGACGATGACTGTGGAGAGTGGTGCTACGCTTAGGCAGGTAATCAACGAATCTGCCAAGGTGGGCTAGCGTTGCCATATGGACCATAGTTTTTGGGGCTTGAGCATTGGCGGCCTTCTGAGCACGGGTGCGCATGGGAGCACGTTATGGAGCAAGGGGAGTGCGCTTCATGAGTACGTTGTTGAAATAAGAATTGTAAGTCCTGGGAAACCTGAAGATGAGTATGTTAAGGTCAGAGTGCTAAATGAGAGCGGTCCAGATCTTGATGCAGCTAAAGTTTCACTTGGTGTTTCCGGTGTCATCTCTCAGGTATGATTTTCAATTCCCTCCTATTGTTCTTAATCTGTGCAACCAAATCCATTAATTTATCAAACACTTTTAACTGTGTTATATTTTAATTACGTAGGTGACTTTAAAGTTGCAACCCCTATTCAAGCGTTCCATCACCCGCGTGGAGAAGAATGATTCAGATTTAGGAGATCAAGTGGTTAGTTTTGGGCATCAACATGAGCTGGCAGACATATATTGGTACCCTAGTCAACGCAAGGCAATCTATCGAATTGATGACCGTGTTCCCCTTTCAGAACATAGATTTTCAATTTCGTTCAAGCAAGACAGCTAGAATGAGCTGACTAAATTTATTTTGTTTATTTTTCAATGCTTCATGGGTGCTGTTAAATTAATCAGAGGAGATTCAAGAAGCAATAAATGATGCTCAAGGGAAGTGCACGAGTGCGAAGCTCATTACTACAACGTTGCAACTCTCAGCTAACGGTTTAACCAATAATGGTATTTGCTTACGACAAATTTAATTAAGATATGATGAATTAACCTTAATTTAAATATCGAAACACTATAAGAAACATTATGTTCAATACTTAAATAATGTGTTTGAGGAGTCAATCCTAAAATTTGTTATGTTTTCGACCAACAGGTATTTTTTTCACGGGCTATCCTGTAATTGGATTTCAAAATCGTCTTCAAGCATACGGGTCTTGCCTCGATAGTCCGGAGGATGCATTGGCTACCGCATGTGGTTGGGATACAAGAATTAAAGGGCAGTTCTATTTCCAAACTTCAATTACTATTGGTTTGTCTGTGGTTAAAGCCTTTATTGAAGATGTGCAAAAACTAGTTGCATTGGAGCCAAGAGCGTTGTGCAACGTGGAAATCAATTCTGGAATTCTCATACGTTATATTAAACGTCCAAATGCTTACTTGGGCAAACAAGACGATTGCGTAGACTTCGATATCTCGTATTATCGAAGCAAAGACCCAATGACTCCCAGACTTTATGAAGATATATTTGAAGAAATTGAGCAAATGGCTTTGTTCAAATACGGAGGGCTACCTCACTGGGGAAAGAATCGAAACCTAGTGTTTGATGGAGTCATAAAGAAATACAAAAATGCTGGAGAATTCTTGAAAGTTAAACAGAAATTTGATCCGTTAGGACTCTTTTCTAATGAGTGGACAGATCAAATTCTTGGATTAAAAGATGGGGTGACCGTAGACAGCGCGGGTTGCGCCCTTGAAGGTCTGTGCATATGCTCACAAGACAGTCATTGCGCCCCCAATAAAGGCCATTTCTGTAGACCAGGCAAAGTTTTTCAGGATGCAAGAGTTTGCACTCGTATAAGCACTTAGATGCAATGTTGCTTGACCTATTTACGATATACGATTCTGCTGTTGGTTTGGTTTCCTGCAAGTTTCGTTGAACTCTCTTACTAAATTATCTCATGCTCATACCTCTTTGTATATACAGAAAAATTAAAAATAAGAGAACTACTACGACTGCTGTCTGTTGGTGGCTCATTGTTCTTCTAGTTGTATTGTTTTGTGAAATCTTTGTTCTCGGTTTTATACCGAATTCATAGCAACGGTAGTTGTTGTTGCTATTGTGACTGAATTAAAAGAACCTTGTGATAACAAATAAGAGGACTTTCGTATTTTATGTTAATATAAGTTTACAATGTGAAAAAGGACTTTCATGTTGATGTAAATGATAATTCATAATTTTTTCATTGATAAAAAGGGTGAGTCCGCAATTTATTACAATATTGTAAAATATACAGTTCCAAGTGAGATTTCATGCAAATATCAATGTTTTTTTTTTAAGTACGGAATTTTGTATACATAAACACATATATATCATCAGATCTTCTATCAAATGTTAACTATAATTTTTTAATGAGTGAAGATGTTTTTACCCCAACAATTTGTGTAAATTGATCCATTTTGGAACATTATTTTTAAAAAATTCATATTATTATTTTAAATTTAAATAAGATCCTTCTCACAGTCAATAAATTTTGTAAGATAAATAGTAAAAAATTTCATAACCAATAAATTTCGCGAAATATTAAGTGACAATTACATTTTATTTTTCTAATTGAAGGTTAAATGATCATATTAATAAGTATTTCATTAATTGATTGTTCAAATTTATTTTAAATTTAAAAATATTTTATAATTAATTTTTTAAAGTGGGAGTGGGTTTGTACAAAAATATCACCGCCCTTTTATAATTAACCCTGGTCTAAATTTCATACCATGCAAAAATGCCGTCACATCAGGAATTGGGCCATCCTGGGCCCTTAAACCACTGTTTAAGCCCGAAAGTTCCTGGACTTGTAAATTGTAGCGTTCACATAACGCAAGCAAATTTCCGAGTTCCAACCAAGGAGTCGTTTCCATCCTCACTTC
This sequence comes from Murraya paniculata, assembly GCA_030449075.1. Classification (NCBI taxonomy): domain Eukaryota; kingdom Viridiplantae; phylum Streptophyta; class Magnoliopsida; order Sapindales; family Rutaceae; genus Murraya; species Murraya paniculata. Next base: position 85,811 of record JAEVFN010000015.1, on the reverse strand, counting down.
CTCAGATTAAATAGCTGAAAGGGTGCTTTTAGTCAATCTACAAAAGAAATGCGATGAATCTGAAATGTCGTGGCTGTATTTGATTAGTTGAGGTTTATGGTAAACGTACATCTGTTCACAGACTAATTTTCACTCTATCTCAAATTAGCTTCTTCTGAAAAAGAAATAACGAACGAACCCCCTCCTCCTTGGGTTGATCGGATAAAATCACCCGCTGCATTTGATTGTGATACAGGAGAAAACAGAAACAAGAAAGCAAAAACAACCCACAAACACAAAAACGTTCACTGGTATGCCAAATATCTCGCTTACTTACTGCTGTTATCAGCTATATATGTTCTTCTTCTATGATTCTATGGCACATGCCCCAAAATAATAGCCCTATAAGTTGAGATAATTACTGAGCTGAACATCATTTGCAGCTATTTGATTTGAATCTCTTACACGGAATAAAATTCCTATAAGGAAAGGATTTGGTAGTAGGATTATATTAATTGCTGCTTTCACTCGGGGTTTTGTTTTTTGATGTTGATTTTAGGTCTTTAATGTCGTGTGAGCTTTCAAATTTTTCTGGTCCTTGTGTTTTACCATTTTAGACGTTAAAGTTTTGGGATAAATGAATTCTGGGTTTTTGAATTTATACGGTAGTTGTTATAATTTGGTCGGTTTATTGGCAACTTAGTATTTGGACATAATCACGGTTCGATTGTATTTAAATTTAGCGCAAAATTTTACAAAGGGAGCAAAAATATTTTCTTTCAGAAAACATTTTGCTATCCGTGCTGCTCCATTCTGAATGCTGAATGGAATTGATTTTTTTGTGGGGGGACCAAAAAAAGCTCAAATCAAATTCTTAGTTTTTATTTATTTTTTTTCAAAAGAATTATTTTGCAAAACAAATTCAAATGGTTATGGCTTCTGTACATCATCATCCTATTGGTGTTCCTCAGTCATTAAGCTGGGCTACACGAAAAGTTGGTGAGTCTAAAAGCATATATCCTGGCACTAGAGATATCATGATGGTTCTCTTTGTCAAGAAGTTCTCTAATTTCACAATTTTCTTTTCATTCCATTCTCCATCCAAAGTTGATCAGTCTATAAACACTGTAAAATTATTGATTATCTACTAGTAGTTTTAGTTGTATATTCCTCTTTGAATTAAGAATGAGTATCCAAGGTTGTGGTTGGATATCCATTCTCGAGACATGGACTAACAAGGAAAAAAGAAAGTTCTGTGATTGTGCATTGTGCACATTCTTCTGCACTGCGTGCATTTTTGGATTCTAACCATCAAAGCTTGAAGGTGATTTCGGTGCTGTTCAGGCACTGTTTTTGGACGATAAGTCTGGAAACTTGAAACAGTCATGGCAGATAACACAGAAGTTGAGGAGCGGGTGGATCTTGATGAGGACAACTACATGGAAGAGATAGAGGATGATCCCGAAGAACAACTAGATGATGATGGAGAAGTAGGTACGGATGCAAATGTTAAACAAAATGATGAAGAGGAAGAATACGATGCCAAGGCTAGTAAGGAAGACCAATCACCAGGGGCAAGTGGAAGTCACATTAATACTGAAGATGCGGTGGAAGATGAAGACAAGCGCACTGCTTCCATCAGTGAAGATGAGAAAGAGAAGCATGGCCAACTTCTTGCCCTTCCACCTCATGGTTCTGAAGTTTTTGTTGGTGGACTTCCTAAGGATGCATCAGAAGAGGACTTAAGGGATCTGTGTGAATCAATAGGCGAAGTTTTTGAGGTTAGAACCGTTATTGTTAATGCTTATAAAATTTAACTACCTTTCTTTTAGTTGTCATATATAACATTGTATTCTATTTTAAATAATTTATACAGGTGAGGTTAGCGAAAGACAAGGATAGTGGTGAAAGCAAGGGCTTTGCTTTTGTGGCATTTAGATCAAAAGAGGTTGCAAAAAGGGCCATTGATGATTTACACAGTAAAGATTTTAAGGTGATCAAGATGCCGCTCACAACGTATTTTGGAAATTACAGATGCTAGGGATGATTTGGTTGTTTGAGACAATCTCTTTCATGCCTTTTTAGCATTTTCTATCGATATTTTCTTCTTGATACATATCATCTTTTCAGGGTAAAAAAATAAGGTGTTCACTGTCAGAAACTAAAAATAGGTTATTTATTGGAAATGTTCCCAAGAGCTGGACAGAGGAGGAGTTCAGAGAAGTCATTGAGGATGTAGGTCCAGGAGTTGATACCATTGAGCTCATAAAGGTAAATTTTGTATTAAACAATGCTCTTTTCTTTCTTACAACAACCCCCCCCCCCCAACCCACACAACCATAAGGGTGGAAGTTGTATGTTCTTACTCTACTGCTTTTTATTATCTTCTCCATAGCAGGATCCTCAAGCTCCTTCTCGTAATCGTGGTTTTGCTTTTGTTTTGTATTACAATAATGCCTGTGCTGATTATTCAAGGCAGAAAATGAAAAGTGCAAACTTTAAGCTGGATGGCAATAGCCCAACTGTCTCATGGGCTGAACCAAAGAGCACACCTGATCATTCTGCTGCTGCTTCTCAGGTAAAGTCTAGAATTAGAACATTCCAAGTCTTTCAAGTTGATATGAAGGTGCTTTGATATGAGTTTGATTCACTTTTATTGTCTCTTCATGATGTCTACATAAACTAGAGAATGTCAGTCTTACGGTTAGTTAAGGAGACTTTCTGACGCTGAAAAGTGTCAAAAGAACCTGGTCAATGCCTAAATGGTTTGACTTAAGAAATGGAACACTTGGTATCCCTATTTGTAGTGATGAGGTAATTATCACACATACAAATAAAATACAGGGATTATTGGGGCACTTACATTGATGAGAACCTTAGATTATGGCTTGTCTCCTGGGAAGCTCCTAATGTGCATCAATATGCTTTTAAGACTTACTGCTTGGAATTTAAACTTGAGTATGACTTCCGGAAATTGTCAGTTTAATAAGCGCTATTGTTTGTTTTATAAGCAACTTTTAAATAGTAGTAAACATTGTGAGATCGTAATTTGTTTTACTACCTGTGTTGTTGAATAATCGTAAGATGTTGGCCTAATGTTATCTACTGTTTTGAGACCCGCAGGTGAAGGCTCTTTATGTGAAAAATATACCTGAAAACACTGCTACCGAGCAACTTAAAGAACTATTCCAACGTCACGGGGAAGTGATGAAAGTGGTTACGCCTCCTGGAAAATCTGGGAAACGTGATTTTGGATTTATCCACTATGCTGAAAGGTCAAGTGCATTAAAGGCTATCAAAGATACCAAGAAATATGAAATTGATGGTAAGTCTCCTGTACATTTTCCTGGCTTTGTCTTGGAGATCTGAGGTGTACATGAAGGCAAAAGTGTTAGACCTGCCAATGTCTGAAGTTGACTAATTTTCGTTTTGTTTCTCATACCGGAATTCCTAGAATAATATATATGTTCAATGGACTCGAACTGCAGGCCAAGTGTTGGAAGTTGTTCTTGCAAAGCCTCAGACTGATAAAAGAACTGAAGGGGTTTATTCCTATGCTGCTGGAGTTCATCCAAGCTGTCTGCCACATGCTGGTTATGGTAGCTTAGCTGGGACTGCATATGGCTCAGTGGGTACTGGATTAGGAGTTGCTGCTGGTGCTGGTTTACAGCAGGTACTTGGAGTATACTTGCAGATCTCTTTTTCCTCGGATAGAGTATTCTTATGATAGGTCTCATAAATTTGCCCGTGTGTGACAGCCCATGATATATGGTAGGGGTCCAATGCCTGCTGGGATGCATATGGTGCCAATGGTCTTACCAGATGGTCGAATCGGCTATGTCCTGTAAGTTGCTTTTTAGGTGGTAGTGTATATAATGATAACAGATATTTTATACTTTTCTGTATTTTGTGCAGTCAGCAGCCTGGGGTACAAATGCCATTGACAGCTCCTCGGCCACGTAGAATTGAGAGGGGTCCAGGTGGACGAGGTGGAAGTAGTGGCGGTGATGATGTCAGCCGTGGCAGAAGATATCGACCGTATTAGTGGATTGTAGAAACAGTTGTAGTTCTCCATGGGCGGGACTCGTTTTAGATGGACAACTGTTTACGGAACTCTTTTTCTTCCAATTTCTGTTCTCTTAGCCCCCACTCTCAAATGAAAAGATTGAAAATGGAGAGGGACATTAAGGGTGGGGAAGGTAAGTGCTCTTTATAAGATTGGAGATGATTGATAATCAAGCAATTTATTTCATATTTGATTTTGTTTTTTCAAATATTGTATAGAAAGTTAATGGTGTTCGCAATTTGCCATTCTGAGAAAAATGAGCGCAGTAAGTAATTTATTAGATAATAGAGTAGAGTAATAAATAATTTTATATGCATTAAAACTTAAATATTGAGATTTTTAGCAGAACCCAAATCATTAACCTGGCAAGCTTTTCAGCAATTACACAAAAGACGAAACAAAGTCCATAACAATCAACTTAATTTGCTAAATCGTGATTGTAGTAAACTAAAACTAAAATCACTTGAGAAATCAAGTGAATTCCGATAGCTCCTGGAGACGCTTATCCAACTCATCCAACTTGGCAGCCCACTCGCTTTTAATACAGAAGGGCTTCACTTCGACATTAGTACCGTAATCCACGTCGTCGTCATCCTCTCTGGGGGTGTCAGCGGAGGATGCTTGCTTTTTCTTCTTGTTCTTCTTTTTCGGCTTATTCTTAGCAGCCGCTCTCTGTAAAGCCCACAGCACATCTGACCCGCTTGGCTGCTTTCCATTCTCCTGTTTTCGTATTTGTAGCTCCGGGGCTGAAGCTGAACTGCTGCCGCCGGAGTTGAGATTCGAGAGGACGATATGACCCATGCCGCCCATGTCTTCGTAAACGCGGCCGTTTTTGTGTGGATATTGGGTGCCGCGTAGATAAGGGCGAGGAGCTGGTGTCGTCGGTCTGCAAACGAATGGTGCGACTGGGATTCGGGACACTGCCCACATGTTTCTCTGTTTCCTATTTCTTCATTTTTCCTCTCGTTTTATTGGTTATATATATTCCTTATAATTGTGTTTATTATAAGTGTCAAAAATTATAGCCACTTATACTGTACCATGTGTACAATAAATATTGTAAATATGTGTAAATATATATATAATGATTCTAGATAAAAGATCAGCAACCATATAGTAATTTACGCTGAAAACTACTAATGAATAAACTCGTAGGGGTGTCAGTAGCAATAGATTTGTTTCAAATCAAACGGATTTTGTCAGTAACTCATAGTGGTGGTAGCAACATATTTATTTTAAGTCATGACACCACAGTCTAGAATTATAATACCACATCTAAAAAATTAGATTTATTTAAATATTTTTATAAAAATATACTTGTACTATTGCATACAAATATACAATTACCTCTGTACTAAAGGTTATGCTTGAGCTTTTTTTTAGATTATTAGCCAAGTTTAGGTAGATATTTAGCAGGAACCGACAAATATAAGAGAGATCAATTTCAACGAATATGGTTGTCTTTTGATTGATAGCTACACATGTGTCTTTAAAAATACATGCATACATACTGTGATAGCAGTACATATAATGGGAATCAAGCTAGTGATAGTAGTTATATATTTTTATAATTAAGAAGATTAGGTTAGGTCTTAAGTAAAAAATGATTGTCAATAACTTAGTTTATGTATTTTTATAATTAAATATTTTAATATAATTTTATTAGTTAAAATTTATTAAAAATAATTAAAATAAAATTATAATTGGTGTATCCATCATATTTTTTATTAATACCAAACCCAATCGTAACCTATAAAAAATTTAAATTTGCAGCTTTGCTGATACTATTGTCATCCCCATACTCATAGCCATTTTACGTTCATCAGCTGTAAGGTTCATTAGGTTGGAAGAGTTGCTGATTGGTGATAATACAGATTTTTTTTTCTTTTTTAAATTAATATACGTTAAGAAAGAATAAATTAAAACAAGCCTTAAAATCACCAATTCTGGCTGCTAAGATTTCTGCAGGTAGGTGATTGATGGTGAATAAACAAAAGAACAATAATAGATAGGCTAATGCTAAGTTACAGCTGCTGTAAGTTACAGCAGCTGTAACTGTAGCATGAACAGTAACATACATACAGTTATTGTTCATGCTACAGTTACAGCTACTGTAACTTACAGCAGCTGTAACTTAGCATGATCCTAATAGATATCTCACCAATAAACTCCACTTGCATCCACCAAGTCAAAAGAAAAAAAAAATTAAAATTCATTAAAAATTAAAAATTTTTACAACTAAAAAAGGGGCCTCAATGAATTTTACTAACTTAAGCGTATTTACGAGTTGTGTACTTGTGTGCACTAAGCAAATGCTTTCCGAAATGTACGGGGAATATTTATACCCAATGTAGTAAATATTTACGGCTATGATTTGAATGTTGAGAAGATTTATTCTCTCAAAACTTATATAATATATGATCACTATTTTTGTCAAAACTATTAATTAAAAATAATAATAATTATTGATGGTGTGGAAACTAAAAAAATTCATAGATAAAATAAATTAGGTTTCTAAATAATGAAAATTTTATTAGAAAAATCTGAATGAATAAATCTAAGGTTTTGATATTAATCTTAAATATCATAAATTTACCAAAACAGGCTAAATCTGAAATATTATTTTGTGATAAAATTCTTCAAATCTAAATAAGAAAAACAAAACAAATGACATCGAAATCCGATATCTAAAAAACATAAAAATAAAAATCCTGAAAATAACATGACAAATAGGAAAATAACATAAAACCACAAGATGACTAGGAAAAAAGTAGAAATTTTTAGCTTGATTGTAGGGAGGAAATACATTAGCTATTTTGGTTTGATTTGTGTTGTTCTAAGTATCGAAACAATATATTATAAGCTCAAAAACAGATACATGTAGCTCGAGTTATGACCTCTTGAAGATACCCTACTTATCTTATGCAACCATCCTACATTAGCCCCCCTCACTTGGAAAAGAACTCATCATGGAGTTAAGTAAATATAATTCATCATCATCCAGATAATATTCAAACAGATTAGCTATGTTGAAAGTGCGAGAGGTATTCCAATTGCCCGGCAACGTAAGCACATAAACATTATCATTAATCTTCCTTGCCAAACAAAATTGATCATACTTTCGCTTCTCCAATTTAATGCGCATGCTAGGAAAAAGACTATGCTGCATATATGCCATCACCAAATCACCCTCTTGAAACAATTTCTTGCATCGATGCTTGTCCATATCAGCCTTGTACTTAACATTGGCAGTCTCTGAGTGCGCTCGTACCTCAGCATGAATCTGCAAAGCCTTTTTTGTCACATTATCATAGACATGGCGTAGGGGATAGATATAGACTATCTCAAAAGGAGCCTTGCTAGTAAATGAATTTATCATGTTGTTATAAGCAAACTCGACCTGAGGTAATGCAATTTCTCAATTCCATTGCCTGTTTTTCCATCTATTTGAAGATGAAAAACATTACTAAACAACAATTATATATCAAATTTATCCCAAAGATGATGCCAAAACTTGCTAGTGAACTTCACATCCTTGTCAGAAGTAATAGTATTTGAAACATCATGCAAACACACCACTTCTCGAAAGAATAGATGCGCAACAGAAAAACATCTTCAGTTTTTTTATTAGCAATACCATACATCATCTTCAAAAATCTATCTACAACAACCAGTATAGAGTCTTGACCAGTCTTTTTGCAGGACAATCCTAATACAAAATTTTGAACATATCTAACCAAATATTCTCCAAAACAGGTATGATGTGTATAATCCAATTTTCTACAATTGTCCCTTGTCTTCTTGTAATTATAATAGAAATATAAGACATAATTAACTCTAATTCAAACTGAAAATATTAAAACACCTGAATTAGCAAAATTCTAAAATTCTAAAATAATATTCTACATTAGCTATCACTTTCATTTTAGCACAGAAGCTTTTATTTTACAGGATCATATTATCAATACCGAATCTAAATCGTATTTTAATGCCTTACAGGTGTTTATACGTTGGCCTGAAGTCGGTATTGGTAACTATCCCAGTGTAAAGTTGTCCAAATAACTATCACTCATATTTAATTTTAGTCAGGAGTGTGGACGGCTAGTAATAAAAGTTCTGTGTAACAACTATTCACGACAATCTTTTTTATCCTTCAACTGCTTAAAATCTGAAACCCATTTGTTGCTTGCTTGGTTTTTGGTGGTTTGTTTTATCTTCGGCATTAAGCAAATAGTTTAGATTAGAAGATAGAAAATGAAACCAAACAGATTAGAGAAGAAAGAAGGTAAAAAAAATTGGGCAAGCAAAATAAGAAATGAGAGAAAATAAGTAGAAAAGAAAAGAAAGCATGAGACGGAGAGAAAACAAAAAGAAAATAAAAATTAAAAGGCGTAATGTTAAGTTTTAGATTACGGGTCTAAATTATTGAGTATAGTGTGAAAGTTTACAGTGCATGATCTTATAAAAAAGGTAAATACTCGTTTAGTCTCTATATTTTAACTTAAGTATTCGTTTAGTCTGTATATTTATTTTTAAAAAAAAACTTTAAGACACCCTTTTCCTACGCTTAAATATGTTACACTTCTCCTACCCTTACTTTTTCTTTTCTTTCATACTAATACCCTGCAATAATATTTTTAGGATCATTAATAAAAACAAAAAATGATAATTTATCAAATTAACCTTAAAAGTAAAATAAAAACTTACGCAAATTCTTAGATTATTATTTTATTTTTAGGATTAATTTGGTAAATTAATGTTTTTATAAAATAATTATTAGTATGATTGTTGCATGTATTAAAAATACTAGTTCTTTTATACTAATATTTAGTTAATTTGCTAATTAAATTTTTTTATAGATAAATTAATAAATGTCAAAACTATTGTTGGAAGGGTATTATTGTAAAATGAAAGAAAAAGAAAGGATAAGAATGTAACATTTTTAATTGCATAAATGTTTTGAGATATTTTTTAAAATATAGGGACTAAGTAGACACTTATGTTAAAATATAAAGACTAAACAAACATTTAATCTTATAAAGATCATACTGATACAATTATCTTAGTTTTATCAGTATACGGATAATTACATATCGAATAGTTATATATTTTTATATTTAAATTAGTGCACTTATATACTGATAACAAATTTTTTAAAATTTTAAAAATAAATCATTGAGCCACAAGTTCACTTTTTTTCTTTGCCTCAGGTGTTACAGGGTCATGTATAAGTCATGTTTTTATATGTATGTTACAATTTTTTAGTAATGATATATTGAAATGCTTGTAAAGTTGGGATATAAAAGTTGCATCACAAATGATATGTCATTAATCAATGACAACTATATATTTAGTAATAGTTGATGTTATACTCATACTTTTATCAAAATCAACCCAATAACATAAGCCCAAGGACCCACATCTAATTGGGGGTGGCAATCTGGATTAGGATTTGTTTATTTAATTTGATTCGATGTGAATTAAATGGATTTGAATTTAAAAAAAATTGATTTGTTTAATAAATGAGTGAATTTGATTCAATTCGCTAATGAAAGGAATTAAATCCAGGTTTGAGGACATTGATTCATTTATTTGTTTAAGATTCGTTCAATAAAGAGGTCATACATAAATTGAATACAATTTATTCGTTTATTATTCATCCAATTAAATTACTTATTTATCCTCAAATGTATATGAAAATTTTTTAAAGTTTGAAGGTTAATATAGTAATTATAAATGATAATAAGTTCGAATTTTGAAGAATGTTAAATTTATGGTCTTTTTATATTCTATTTTACTTTGTTTTTGTTTATTAATCATATTTTTGTGATGAATTCATATTCAATTTGATTTGTTATGGACTCATTAGGATAAGCAAATAGCAAATGCATGGAGATTCGATTCGATTAGTTTAATTAAGTGAATTAAATGAATCAAATTGAATATTCGTTTAATAAACAAATCGAATCCAAATTCTGAGATTTTCAATTTAGTTTAATAAATAAATCGAATCCGAATTAGCGGAGTTTTGACCTAATTTGTTTACGATTTGATTTGGATTCAAATTTGATTCGATTATTTGTTTTGCTGCCCCTACATTCAATAACATGTCATAATCTAAATATGATAAAATAATACAAGTTCTAGTCTTTATTAAACTCGAATCCTTTAGGATAAAAAATAAGTTTTCCTAACTTAATTATACTTCTGATTATTTTCTCTTATAAGAAGAAATCATCACTTAAAAGTACAAAGATTAAAGAGATAGAGAGAAATATGTATATTAGAAGAGAGGGTACAATATCCTCTAAGCCTTTCTCTTACCATATTTTCTCTCTTTTATTTTTTATTTGTTATTGTGCCACTTTCGATATTTAACTTAAGCATTAGAGGGTCTATGCCGGTAACACGCAGGCGACCCTTGATGGGTTATTGTTTTGCAGGATTTCAATCACCAAACTCTTCACTCTCAACAATAGCAATTCCAAGACATCAAACTCTCTCACAGCATGTTCCACAAGTAAAACAATTATTTCTCAACTCTTATTGTTGATCAAAATTTTATTATCAACAGTTTGAGTTTGAGTTTTTGTATCACTATTAACAAGATAATTTCACATTACAAATGAATGATCGCTGCATCATATGCCACATCATCTAAAATAGAAATTTTATATCACATTACTAATGAATAAATAACACATCATGTGCCACATCATTTTAAATATAATTAAAATTTATATTCTAAGTTATTATAACTCTTATAATTGTAATAATTAAGTTGACATCTCCACTGTAAAATATTTTAGTGGACTGGCATGTAGTCCGAGGTCCAAATGAATTCGCCCGGGTGGGGCTTTGATTTTACTATGCATTTTTTATTTGTTGATTCTTATGTGTTTTAAAAATGAATTTGTATGAGATTACTAATTAGCATCAACATCAGCTAGTCCATTCAGCTTACCTTGAACCGTGTGAAAACGGGAAATTTACAGAAATAACCATAAAACTTTAGCCTTTTTCAAAATTAACCCCCCAAGTTTTTTTCTATCATAATTAGCCACATAAGAAATTTGAGGACCAAACTACCCCGGAAAATTCTCACCGTTCTGTGGCCGAAACCCCCCCGCTGACTGAAAGTTGATCAGCGAAATCCCTCACACATCGTCGGCGGCATAGAGCAGCACCGGAGTCCATTGTCGGCAGCCGGAATAACGTAAATCATGTTCAAAGTCTTCCACAACATCAACTATTGAAATTCAAAAACCTAAGTGAGCTATTGCTTCTTTCTTGCTTTGTCTGACATTGTTGGGGGTTGTTGTTGTTGTTGTTGGGCGTTGTTGTTGTTGTTGTTGGACGTTGTTGTTGTTGTTGTTGTTGGGCGTTGTTGTGCTTGCTGTGTGTGGTGGTGGTGATGATAGATTGAGTTTTTGTGGATGTTGTTGATGGTGGCTGGGGAGGTTGAACCAGTTGTTAAGGCCATGGGTGCGATGGGTAGGCATCGTTGCGAACTCGCGCGACGGGCTGTGTGCGATGTGGTAGCAGCCATCGCACAAACACAGAGCAAGCGCTTTGTGTTTTTGTGCGACGGGTTGCCCGTCGCACAAAAACACAGAGCACTTGCTCTGTGTTGGCAGTAGCACACGTTCTATATTTTTGTGCGACGGGCCACCCGTCCCACAAGAAGTTGTGCGACAGGTTGGCCGTCGCACAAAAACACAGAACCTGTGCTTAGTGTTTGTCGCGACACATGCTCTGTGTTTTTGTGCGACGGACTGCCTGTCGCACAACTTCTTCTGGGACGGGTGGCCTGTCGCACAAAAACACAGAACATGTGCTTTGTGTTTATAACGACACATGTTCTGTGTTTTTGTGCGATAGGCTGCCCGTCGCACAACTTCATGTGGGACGGGTGGGCCATCGCACAAAAACACAGAACCTGTGTTAGTGAATGTGTGCGACGGGTGCAAAACCTGTGTGTTTGTACTGGGCTCAACACTCGTCGCACAAAATTACAGTAAGTTTTTGGAGGATGGGAGCCTGTGTTTTTTCATAACTGGCAGCCAATCGCACACGAATATGTCCTACACGCTGCCCATCGCACAAGAACACAAGCGTGTGTTTTGTGCAACGGGAGCCTGGCACAAACACACAAAGGTTGTGTTTTTGGGCAAACACAGATTGTGCACAAATGATGTATTCTGTTGCACAATTTGTGTATTCAGGTTGTTTTTTCATAATATTTATTTTAATATTTTATTATAATAGTTTTGTAAATTTTGATAGTTTATTTTAAATTTGATTTTGTTGCAAACACATGTTGCATAAAAATTTGACAAAGCGTAATCCGTCCCCACCGAGAAAGGATCCCGGCGTGATGAAGTTAGGCTTTAATGATCATTTCCCGGGCCGTATTACGGAGACATCAAAATTTAAAATAGTCATTAAAGCTATCCGGAGTAAATTAACGCGCAAACAGTTATCATTATTCAAGAGTGATATTTTCGGGCACTTCATAGACTTAGAGAGTTATGCATTCAGTGGTGTTATTATCCACAGCTTATTGCTTAGGCAAGTGGTACATGAAGAAACCAATGAAGATCAGTTGTGGTTTCAAATAGGAGACCATTTGACACGTTTATCAATTGGAGAGTGGTGCCTAATTACTGGACTTTCCGGTGGTCGAAACATTATACCAAAACAGCCACCACCAGTGCAGCATAGGTTACTTCATGAGTATTTTGATGGTAGGTTTAAAGACTTGACTCTTAAACAGTTGGATGTTGCATTTGCGAATTTGAACTTTCGTGCCATGGACAATAATGATGCCCTCAAAATCGCGTTATATTACTTTGCTGTTCTCCTTCTCGAACGGGCCATTGAAAGAATAGGTCCGCTGTCTCTGTTATTAATAGGGATATCATTATGATCCTCATCCTCATGATTAGTAGGAACATCGGAATGACCGATGCCCCCTTCATGAACTGAACTATTGAAATGATTGTTCGTTGTATTATTATATGGGTCAATACAAACATTATTTGCTTCTGTGCTCCTCATGTCATCAGCAGGAGCATCATTGTTAAGGAAATCATTGTTGTAGAATGGAGAGTAACGTTCCTCTAACGATGTTCTTACTGGTAATGTCTTCTCTTCAACATCCGCAACGGTAATGCTATTGTTATCAATAGTGTCATCGTTGTCCTGAGGTGAAAAGTAACGTTGCTGTAAGGACAGTGTCTGTGGTAATACCTCTTCTTCAATATTGGGGACAGAGACGTTTGCTCTAAAAGAAGTTTCTGTTTCTACAAGCGGCTCAACATATTGGTTTCGAACTACACGAGATGTGGTAACAAATATAGGGATGCATCCGTAATTGACCATATCATATGCCATATGTAACACAACCTTAACCATTTCATCGTTAACTATGTCCATAGGTAGTGAACATGTACGAAACATTGTATTACTAGACCTCAAAGTTGTCTTTATTGTGATACTGTATTTATTACGATTTATCAGTAAAACGTCATAAACTCTAGCCAGAAACTGATCGAACGTACAGTCTTTCGAAACAAGAAAAGCTGTATTATTGCCATTCATGTACTCCATATGGCCATCCGCCAACGTCTCCCACCAACCGTCGTAACATAATTGAAGCACAACTGAATCCATTAAACCTGAAAAATATTAAAAAATAAATGTGCTTACATATTATAAAACATGATAAAGTAAATATACGATATATTTTACATGAGTGCCGCACAAACGGTGATAATATATGCTTGTCACACTTAAATTGAGGTAAATTTTTTTTTTGACCATGGGAAAGATCGGCCAAAAAGGTTGTGGATTTCATTCGTCTCGTCACAAGTTTCGAAATGGTATATTATACGCAAAAAATGGACACATATAGCTTAAGTTATGACATCTAAAAAGTTGTCTATCGCACGTACTGAAATTTTGTGCGACAAGTTGAGCGACAGGTTCCTGTCGCACAAAAAAGTAGAGGTATTTATGTGCGACAGGAACATGTCGCCCAACCTGTCGCACAAAAACTGGTTCCGTTTCTAACTCGAGTTTTACTGTTTTTAATGATTTTTTTTATTTTTGCAAGCAAATCTAGGTACTTTAAACAAATTACATTACTTTATAAATGAAAAATTACAACATTTACAACCACATTATGTAAATCTAGATCAAATTTCAACTTAAACCCTACACTTAATAAATTAAAAATTCACATTGTGTAAAACAAAAACTCACCTCCAAGATGCTCTCCAATTGATGATTTTATACTTTTGTTATATTCAGAGTGTTGGGATTTATTTAAAGCTTTGACAGTGTTCAGGTTTTTGAGGGTTTTGAGAGTGATGAGTATCTTACACTTTGTTTTTCTAATTTGAAAGTTTGAGTATTACACGAGTGGCATATTTTGAAAATTTGAAGAAATTGATGAGGGAAATTTCATCTAAAACGTTGGTCTTTGGCTAGTTATGATAGAAAAAAACTTGGGGGGTTAATTTTGAAAAAGGCCAAAGTTTTATGGCTATTTCTGTAAATTTTCCTGTGAAAACGTGTATTAATGATTTTTTACGACAGTATTCTCGTTTGGTTAATGGACTTGTTCAAATTGACCTTAATAATGAAGCAAATCTTAAGTTAAAACTCATGTAAGTTACAGTTATTGTAACTGTAACATGAACAGTAATCGTAATAAAATAAATCTTAAATTATAACTGCTGTAATTTACTGCAGTTGTAACTTCGACCGGTCCAAATAATGATATATGGTGAGTCAGCGACCACCGCTGGTCTGCTTTGCTGGCTGACGAACTGACGACTGTCTTCAAGGATTGACAGCGTTTCGCTCCATGTCCTCCTCTTGGCCACAAAAGGGGATGTGCCAGAGGAGTCCGCCACACAAGCCAGTGTCCTTAGATTTAGACCCATTACAATTTACAAGCATTCAATTGAAATTCGTAACACGCAAGGCAAATATTAAGAATTGGCTCCCCCACATTTTTTTTTCCATGGTCCGGGCTGTTAAGAAAATATGCTGAGGTGGATTGCAGTATCAGCTGCTGAGTCAGAATTAGTTAGTTGCCAAGCTGGAATGCAAGTCAGCTCTTGAAGTTGTTACAAGTTCCCGCTCAAAGTTTGTTATAACCGTGTTAAGCTTTCAGCCCATGCTTTGCATGCTGTGGAAGCATCTAGACTCAGATATAAATACTCTTGTTACTCTTTGGTCAATTGTATTAATTCAGATTAATAAAAAGCATCAATTTTCAGTTGCTGGATTCTCGTTTTCTCTTCCTTTCTCATTCAACATTTTCCTTCATTTTCTTATTAACCAAACAGAGCAAACTATTTTAACATGGTATCAGAGCTAGATCTTTAATCACTTTAATGGCGTGGACAAGTTCAAATTCACAGTCTAACACTGCATTCACCTTTACAAATCCCATAAAGCTAGATCGTACTACTTACACAATCTGGAAGCAGCAAGTACTCTCTTCAATTCGTGGAAATGGCCTCGAAGGTTACATCAATGGCTCTAACAAATGTCCTGATCAATACCTGCCTTCTGAATCCAGATCTGCTGGTCCATCAAGAATAGAGAATCCTGAATTTGGTGTATGGAAGCGTCAAGATCAGCTCCTTCTTAGCTGGCTCATGTCTTCAATGAGTATTGACATACTTAGCCTTGTGGTAAGCTCTCAAACCTCCTGTGAACTCTGGAAAAATCTGAAAAAACAGTTCGGATCTGAATCTATGGCAAAGAAAGTTCATCTGAAAATGCTTCTTAGTAATTTGAAGAAAGGATCATTATCAATGACTGATTACTTCACGAAACTCAAAACTGTAACTGATAGTCTTGCATTAGCTGGTAGTCCTGTGAGTGAAACTGATCTTATCACTCATCTTATCTCTGGTTTGGATCACTCTTATTATCCAGTTGTAGTGTACATTGAGGCAAATATGTTAAGTATGGATCTAAGTGAAGCATATGCTATGCTATTAACACATAAAGCTAGACTTGAGAATAACAGGATCAATGAGCATAAAGAAGTGAAAAGCAATTATGCAGCAAATGTAGCTCAAACTGGAAATTATCAGAAGAAAGGTGGTAATCCTAACAATTCTCAAGGAAACTGGAGCTGGAACAGTAATTCTCAAGGCAACTGGAACTGGAACAGAAGCAATGGTACTAACTGGAATGGCAATGGTGGAAGAAGTGGTTATGTTGGAAATGGAAGGGGAAACTTTCAAGGTCAGAATCCAGGCAGAGGTAATAACTGGAATGCTAATCTCAAGGGTGGATTCAATAATGGCCATGGTAGAGGAGGCTTTGGTCCTGGTGGTTATGGTAGAGGTAGTCATAACTCCACTGGTGTTGTTTGTCAAATTTGCTTCAAATATAACCATACTGCTGCTGAGTGCAGAAATAGATTCAACATGAACTTTATTCCAAACTATCAGCCTCAGAATCCTTTTCCAGGTCAACATCAGGGACCAAGAGCAGCCTATATGATGACAACTGAGGGAGCAGCAGATCAAGGCTGGTACCTCGATAGTGGAGCAACTCATCACCTCACAAACTCTGTGCAGAACTTGAATGATGGTAAATACTACTTAGGCTCAAACTCCTTACTTGTAGGAAATGGTCAAGGCTTACAAATCACACATGTTGGTTATACATGCTTTTATACTTCTGTTGGTTCATATCTTCATCTTCAAGACATACTATGTGTTCCTAAAATCACCAAAAATTTGATCAGTGTTTCCAAACTTCTTGCTGACAACAATATTACAGTTGAATTTGTCTCTGATGTTTGTTTTGTTAAGGACAAAGTGAAGGGAACACTGCTAGCTCAGGGGATTGCTAAGGGTGGTCTTTACAAGCTACTGTCATCTGAAGACCAAGTTATCTCTTCCAACATTTCCATCTTCAATCCAATTTCTATGGTGTCAGTTTTATCTTCTAATGTTAGTATCCCTCCAACCAAAACGTGTCATAGTTCAGTATCTTTCAACAACAAGTCTGTCACTCCTGTAAGCTCTTATATTGCAGAAAATATCTCTGCAAATTTGATGCATAACAGATTTGGTCATCCAAGCAAACATGTTCTTCAAACCATTATAAAGAATGCATGTATGTCATCAACTTACAATAATAACCAATCTTTTGAGTTTTGTAATGCCTGTCAGCTTGGAAAGTTACATAAACTTCACTTTTCTATCTCTGAAATCAAAACCAAACATCCTTTAGAACTAATACATACAGACCTCTGGGGGCCAGCACCAAATATGTCCAGAGATGGATATAAATATTACATCTCATTTGTTGATGATTATACTAGATATAGTTGGCTTTTTCCTCTTGTTTTAAAATCTGATGCCTTGGAAACCTTCAAAAATTTCAAACTTCTGGTTGAGAAACAGTTCAATACATCTATTAAAATCATGCAATCTGATATGGGGGGAGAATTCATAGTTTTCAACACATTTCTTAAGAAAGAAGGCATCCAATTCAGGCATAGTTGCCCTCATTCACATCATCAGAATGGTGTTGTTGAACGTAAGCACAGGCACATTGTTGAAACTGGCTTGACTCTTCTTGCACAAGCTGGTATGCCTTTATCCTTCTGGTGGGAAGCATTTCACACTGCATCATTTCTTATAAACAGAATGCCCACAACAATCCTTAATAATGTGTCACCTTATCAAAGGCTTCATCATCAACCACCAGATTATCAGTTTCTTAAGGTGTTTGGTTGCACTTGTTACCCACTTTTGAGACCTTATAATTCTCACAAGCTTGACTTTCATTCTCAGAAGTGTCTGTTTCTGGGTTACAGCCCTCTTCACAAAGGTTATAAATGTTTATCTAAATCAGGGAGAGTCTATATTGCTGTTCATGTTCATTTCAATGAGTCTGAGTTTCCTTATTCAGAGTTGTTTCCTTCTCCTGTTACTTCTTCCTCTTCAACTTCAGTCCCTCACACCAGTTCAGCTCCATCACTTTGTATTCTGCATGACAGCAGAGTTACCAGCACCAGGTTCTTCAATCTCACCTTCACATTCCATATCATCTTCTCAATCTCAGTCTCAACACACCTCATTGCCTCAACAACCTCAATTCTCACAGTCACCTTCCCTATCTTCTGATCCTCACCAACCTATCAACCAACATCCTATGATTACCCGAGCCAAATCTGGCATTTTCAAACCCAAAACTTACCTTACTGCTACACAACAGTATGAGCCTACAGGAGTTAAGGAGGCCCTAGCAGATCCACAATGGCATATGGCCATGCAAGATGAGTTCTCAGCCTTAGAACAGAATAATACCTGGACTTTAGTACCAGCAGAGGCAGCAACCAAGATTGTAGGTAACAAATGGGTGTTTCGGATCAAGTATAATCCAGATGGGAGCATTTCCAAGTACAAGGCAAGGTTAGTTGCTAAAGGATTTCATTAGACATATGGTATAGATTTCTTTGAAACCTTTAGTCCTGTTAAACCTTGCACTGTCAGGATCATCTTAAGCCTTGCTGTCATGCATAACTGGTCAATTAGGCAGTTAGATGTAAACAATGCATTTTTAAATGGAGTATTAACAGAGGATGTGTATATGCATCAACCTGAGGGATTCATTAATCCACATCATCCTTCATATGTGTGTAAGCTGAATAAAGCCTTATATGGCCTTAAACAAGCTCCAAGAGCATGGTATGACAGGCTGAAGAATTCATTGCTGGAGCAGGGTTTTCAATCTTCAAAGTCTGACACTTCTTTATTCTTCCAGCACTTTGGGAAAGAACTTGTACTGATTCTTATCTATGTAGATGACATTCTTGTTACTGGCTCAAATCCAACTCTCATAGAAAGTGTCATCAAGCATCTTGGTTCTGAATTTGCTCTCAAAGATCTTGGAGAGTTTAACTACTTCCTTGGCATAGAAGTTACTCCATCTGTTGAAGGATTGCATTTGTCTCAAACCAAGTATATTGGTGACATCCTGAGCAAAGCCAATATGCTTAACAGTAAAAGCTGCATGACTCCTATGAGTGTTACCGAGAAACTGAAGAAAGATTTGGGCAGCACATTTGAAAATCCTTCTCTCTACAGGAGTATTATTGGTTCTCTTCAATATGTCACTTTAACCAGGCCTGAAATAGCATTCACTGTCAACAAACTTAGCCAATTTCTAGCAGCCCCGACTGTTCTACATTGGCAGGCCTGTAAGAGAGTGCTAAGATATCTTCAGGGCACTGCACATTTTGGTCTTCAATTCTTTCATACAGGCTCTCTTAATCTGACTGTTTATTCAGATGCAGATTGGGGATCCGATCCAGATGACAGGAGATCTATAGGAGGGTATTGTGTGTTTCTTGGATCCAATCTTATAAGTTGGTCTTCAAAGAAACAAACTCTTGTATCTCGATCCACTGCTGAATCAGAATATCGAGCCCTTGCTTTTGCAACCTCTGAAGTATTGTGGATAACATATCTGTTGCAAGAGCTGAGAGTGCAGCTATCTACTGCTCCAGTATTGTATTGTGATAATAAAAGTGCAGAAGCCTTAGCTAGTAATCCAAAATATCATACAAGAACTAAGCATATTGACCTGGATATTCACTTTGTCAGGGAGCATGTGGCCAAGCAAGAATTGGTTATCAAACATGTCTCAAGCTCTGCTCAATTTGCTGACATTCTTACTAGGCCTCTTTCATTCGATCATTTTGCTTACATGAGAACTAAGCTCAATGTCTTTCCAAGACCTTGAGCTTAAGGGGGAATGTTAAGAAAATATGCTGAGGTGGATTGCAGTATCAGCTGCTGAGTCAGAATTAGTTAGTTGCCAAGCTGGAATGCAAGTCAGCTCTTGAAGTTGTTACAAGTTCCCGCTCAAAGTTTGTTATAACCGTGTTAAGCTTTCAGCCCATGCTTTGCATGCTGTGGAAGCATCTAGACTCAGATATAAATACTCTTGTTACTCTTTGGTCAATTGTATTAATTCAGATTAATAAAAAGCATCAATTTTCAGTTGCTGGATTCTCGTTTTCTCTTCCTTTCTCATTCAACATTTTCCTTCATTTTTCTTATTAACCAAACAGAGCAAACTATTTTAACACGGGCCTCTCAACAACTTCGGTTTCGACAAGATCGACTGGGCATAATTGATGATGTCCAAGCTGCTAACCATCTCTCAATTAAAACTCCAGATGGCTAAGTGGATCAGTCCCTAATAATTAATATTAATTATTAACTTTTCAATCCACTTTGAATTTTATTCATCATTTTCACATTTAACCATCAAACACCACCAACGATTTTGTTCCTTTTCCAAGTAATGTTTTCTTTCTCTCCATCTCCCTCAGCAGGATCACGCCTACCACATATGCTTCCATTCCATATATATTCTACTTGTGAGTGTAGCCAAATTTTTTATTGATTCCACCGCTTTCACCCACTGCGTGTGCAAGCCACTATCGCCCACCCTTTCCACCTTCCACTTCGTGTATATTTTCACCTTTAGGTGGTCTTCAACACCTTCTCAATTTTGAAATTGTTTTGAATGAGATGGAATTGAAAACGAAAAGAAAATTTTTAAATATTGATATAGTATTGTATTTAGTACCCATGCAGGGGTTTTTACATCATTAACAAGTAAAGGCAACTTCCAAGAGTAAAATTATAAAAAAAAAAGGGGGGAAGAATAGAGGGTATCCAACCACGTCATCATCGCATTACATTTTCTTTTTTCATGCCCCCATTTACATTCAAATTTCAAGCAACGTTAAGTTTGACGGGATACTTATCAATAGAATCAACCCAGGCGTTGCCTCGCCAATCACCAACGGGAATGTCCATGAGCGCTCTCCAAACAGCACTATTACACTTGAAACCCGACCCGAAAGCTATCTGCCAGACCCGATCTCCTCTGGCGACCCGACCCTTCCCCTCGGTATAAGCCAATTCATACCAAAGTGAGCTACTAGAAGTGTTACCAAACCTATGCAGTGTCATTCTTGACGGTTCCATGTGCCAATCACGGAGTTGCAAATTCTTCTGTATCTCGTCCAAAACGGC
Source organism: Murraya paniculata (assembly GCA_030449075.1). Classification (NCBI taxonomy): domain Eukaryota; kingdom Viridiplantae; phylum Streptophyta; class Magnoliopsida; order Sapindales; family Rutaceae; genus Murraya; species Murraya paniculata. The sequence continues at coordinate 64,667 of JAEVFN010000015.1, read as the reverse complement.
CCTTCCACCGGAATGTATGCAAAAATGCTCAAACGCAAGTTTAAAATCAGGTATGTAAGGCTTTACCTTAGCTTTGAACATCTTCCTACGAACAAGGGTGACAAAGAACCTGAATTGTTCTATCCACGGCAAGACAAGAGGGCCCAAAGTTGTGATGTTTGTTTTTAATGCATCTCCAGCCACAGCCATTAAATCTCTGGAGAGTGAAACTCCAACTATTCCTTGGTCATCCTCTGCTTGGCGGACACAGTTGAAGTGCTTATCATCGGCGCCTTTGTGAGTCCGAACCAAATGAACCAGCTCGTACTTGGAGCGGGACCGGTCTTGAGCCTTGTTCGATAAAAGCACGGCAGCACCACCCATGCGGAATAGACAGTTGCATAGCAGCATGGAGCGGTCATTGCCGGAATACCAATTCTGAGTAATGTTTTCGGTGCTTACCACAACTGCGTACGAGTTAGGATTTGCCTTGAGGAGGTTCTTAGCAAGCTCGATGGAAATAAGGCCTGCACTGCAACCCATGCCCCCAAGATTGTAGGTCTTGATATCATCTCTGAGCTTGTAATGGTTCACTATCATCGAAGAGAGAGACGGGACTGGATTGAATAAACTGCAGTTCACGATAAGTATTCCAACGTCACTAGGTTCAACACCAGTCTTCTCAAAAAGAGAATCCAGTGCGCCAAACATGACGTCTTCAGCCTCCACCCTGGCTTCGTGAATGCAAATATTTGGTGGTCTGGAAGTTATTCCTCTTGATAAATATGTTTCGTCACCAACACTTGCCCGGCTTGCTATGCGCTTCTGGAACTGCAGCGACTCTTCTTGGAAGAAGCTGCTTTCTTCACTCATTTTTAAGAACGCCTCCATAGACATTTTACGTTCATCAGCCGGTTTGTAACACGAGAAATCCACGAGATAAACCGGACTCGAACGCTTGGACCAGTAAAGGCCGAAGAGGAAAAATAACATTGTTGAAACTGCTAACTGATCACTGGCTGCATCAATGATCATGTTGAGTTGAAGCTTTTCCTTAGATAACAACTCCGGAATCCGGTCCAATTTTAGACCGCTGAGCTGTACTACGGTAGCTATGGACAAAGGTACTATAAGAACAAACATGATGATTGTTGCAAAATTGCATGAGTACCCATATCCTAGCTTCACATACTTGAGCTTCACGGATTGTAGAAAATCAGGCAAGCGTTGTCGAATCTTGATGACGGCGGAGGAGTCCTCTTTAAAAGCCATCTCCGCTGTTAATCTCTCTTTATCAATCTCCACTCTATCCATGTTCTCTCTCTCTCTCTCTCTCTGTGTTCTTTTTCCGGTAGACTTATGAATAAGAGACTGTAAAGGAGCTCAAGCTCAACTAATAATAAACTGTACCCTCTAACAAAAACAGTAGCTGAATACGAAAACAAACTCCACACGCCTTGATATAGTTTGTAGGGCGAGGAAGAGATGGAGTCGTGTGGAACTTTAAGCTAAATAATGAGGAAAACCTTGACCACTCGAGTTATCATATTAGCTGCAAGAAAGCTGGATGATAGTCTCTTGAATTAATTGTGGGTAGTTCCAAGAATGGATAGATAGCTCAACCACCAGCGGAATTGTGTTATGTATACAAAAGTTAATGCATTAAAAAAATTAAAATAAAACCAATCTTCATGCCCAAATCAAAATTAAAAATCTTGTTAAGGAAATGTGGTTATAGTTAAGTTGATGAAGGTACGTAGGGGGCTACTGACCAATTGCCCACGTGAAATTTCATGGTTGCTTTCAAGCAAGCTCATGAGTATTTGAGGTCTTTCCTTTCTCCATCATCGCAAAAAATCTTTGGTTTATTATCGCATGGGACATGTAAATTATTAAAAGATCAAAGTTTCACATACAAAGTTGGGCTCCACGCGGCCTTTTTAAAAAGACATGAATCACCAATGCCTTATTTATTTCTTCGCCTTCCCTCCTTTTTCTTTTTTTTTTTCCCTCTATATTAGAAAATATTACTTCGTTTCACCCATAAATTGGAAAATGACATCAATCAATGAAAGATCATAGGGGCGGTGGAGTGTAGGTGACTGGCCAATCGAAAATCAAGGAACAATGAATGAAGGTCAAAGTAGGTAGTCGCTAACCTGTCCGAAATCCGCTTCCAAAACAGACAATTTTGGTCGTTACTATTTTACTATTTCGCCACGTGTGGGGTAAAATAAATAGAACAAAGCAATCTAAAGGCGGCATCATTTTTTCCCGTTTCCAGATTGGTTATCATGATTTTTTAACGCAAGTTTCCCACCTTATGGCAGTGTCAGTGAACTTTCGAGAGTTCATTTTAACCAAACAATTTCCTTCTCATGATACATCTGTTAATGTGATCGATGGCGTCCCTTGTGATGCTGTATAATATTTAAAAGGCCGTGAATAAGTTGAAGTTTGAAAAGACAAGATCAATCATTTAGTCTAGTAAAAAAAATATGTATTATACGAGAATTCCTTGGGATCTATTGTAACGCAAGAAAAAGTCACACGTGGCTAAGTTAAATAAAAGCGGCAAGCTACCGGCTTCATGTAAACAGGACCTGTTTGCTTAACCTCCTTGTTTCACCTGTCGGTTTCACCTGCATGCTTGGACTCATTTTGTATGTAGTGCTGAAAATTGAGAGCTGCTTGACAATTGGAGACCATTTGCAAACCGAGAGCAAATTGAGAAACCAAATACAAAACACAAAGAGGGAAAGAAAGAAGAAAATAAAAGAAAAGAGAAGAAGAGAAACGTGGAGAGAGAAGAAGAAAATGAAAATATAAAAGAAATAAGAGAGATCGGACAAAATCCGAGAGTGGAAAAGAAAGAAAAAGAGTTAGGCAATCGAAGAGGAAAGCTAAAGTGGCAAAGTTACGCGAAATAGAATTAAGTAGTTAGATCTATATCTAATGGACGAGAGGGTAATAGTTTTATGAAGTTTGAATAATTATGTTACAATTTTAATCATATGTATCGGTTTTTATATATTTTTAATGGTTGGATTTTAAACCCTGTGTTTTAGGAAAATCTAAGTACCCAAAAGTTCCAATAAATTTGCGAGTAAACTAGGATATGTGAGAATATTATTATTATTATATATTTTGTGAAGTATTTATATTTGATTGACTGATTCAATAACATGATATGTTACATGTATGCATACTTTTTGATTTTTTAGGTCATGAGATGTGATTGCAAGTTACCAAATGTGTACCCTTCTTGTCAAGTGCTTTGCACTTGCACATTGAGAGTTGGATTACTTTGCATGCTCGATAATGTTAATTCAGTCGGATATGAAAGGTTTCTCCTCCGTACTGCTCATGCGATGATGTTCCTAACGAGTATGACAATTATCTCTTATGGGTATTATTTTGTATAGTTTTCCATGTATGTATGTATAATTTTATGTTTGCTATGTATTATGTTCAAGTACGAAGTTATGTCATATGATTGTGTACAACCACTACTTTACTTTTATGTATTAATTATATCTACTCATTAAGTCTCAGGCTAACTATTTTTTTATTTACCCTATTTCTCTCATATTTTTAAAGGATTTCGTAGAGTTCAATTTTTGATAAGTTAAGGCTGGCAAAACATGCATCAATTTTGAACATGTTTTTGTTTATATGTATTTATTTTGAACTGTATGTATGTATAATGAGGTGTGAAGTGTGTGCAAGTTTTGACTATATTTTTGAATGAGGCATGGACACTATTATATGTTTATAACAGAGACTCGAGACTAATTTTATATATTCATGAATTGAATTTATGTTATGGGCTTTAAATATAAGCATTAGATAAGTAAAATTGTGATTTTCACATGATTCGCCTTGGATCCGATAGAGAGTCGGTGCGGGGCATGTCATATATGGAGATGTGCTATCGGTAACTCGTGCATTAAGAATTAGTGCTTAGGCAATATTTATCACTTGAGTAATTTGTTCCCAGGTTTTGTTAGTCATCTTGACTCATTTCTTATTTGTAATTTATTTAGCTTGAATAATTCTCTTCCTACTTATCCAAAGATCTTTACAGTTTTATGACATCTTTCAGTCTTTTCTTAGATTAAAGTTAAGTTAATATTGATAGTCTCTCTAAAAAAATTTTGGTCCAACTTTTTGCACTGTTATTCGTAGAGGTTCTCATGGCATATTTTAAGAGAGTTTTGTTATATCGATTTGGGAATCGAATCTTATTTTATTCAAAAATTTATGCCATTAATTGTTTATGCAATTGAAACTGCAAACTATGAGAAGGTTGGCATTTATTGTAGCTATAATTTGATCTGATGACTGCAGAGTCTTGCCTCAAAAGTAATATCTTTTTACCCCTCAGCAACTCCACACTAAATCGTTCAATTATTTAATCATTCTAAAGTCTTATTAGTTTCATTATTCCCAAATCTATTGACAAGGTAATGGTACTGACAATACTTTAGCCCACGTTTAGGTGACTTTTTCTGAATTAAGACGATGGGATTCTCCTTCGACAGAATTTAAGAAGTGTTTGATAATTCTTGAGAGATGCCCAAATACGGTTTTTCTTAATTAATCGTTTAGCAGAATACATGGACTGCTTTAAGTCAATTGTCTTTTGCCTCACTCCAGATGTATGGATAATTTGTAGGTATTTAGTAGACTTTGCAACTCCCATGTCAAGTTTGTATCTTCTTTATCATTTAATATATTTTACATTTTTTAAGGTTTATTTTTTTATTTAAAAAGAAAACTATCATGCACCTTAGCTTGAACGTGCGAAAAGGAGTATTTGATCATCCTTATTGGAAGATTATCATCCTATTTCTTTGACTTTTTTCTAGATTCAAAGATTTTGACCATCGCAGCATGTAAGTGACGCGACGCCGTTTGCTGTTGTCTGTGCAAACCTGGCCACCAATTGATAAGTTGGGAACGGGCGTCCGCCGACTGCCTGTCACAAGTATCAATCATCATATTTCAACATTTCGAATTTTGGGTTTGGGACATCCGACATCGTCATACATCCAGACACCAGTATCTTCACATGTGTCCGCGCGTTGGCTCCGCATGAGCATGACTACAATAATCGTAATAAATACTTTCTGCAGGGCTAACCATCCCAATGAATACGATGCAATGCAGATGAAACGTGTCCCATTGTTTTGATACATGTGTCAAATTAAGAAAATACTTGTCGTTTTTAACTTTATTTCATTATTTGACATCCACTTGAATGACCAAAACAATCAACAATAATATAATGCTAAAGCCTAGAGAAAAGCAAAAAGAGTTGGAGGCGAAACCCATGTAGACAACATTAGCGACAATAATTTGATTTGTTTAAAAACTATATATAATCTTTCTCGGGCGGATGTTCGTATTTTTTCAAGTGTAAATGTGGGATAACATTGTATACTTATACTAACGTATTTTTATTATTATTCATTCAATTAACTATAACACCATATGGTGTCAATTTAAATTTATATTTAAAAAATATGAACATCCATATTAGAGAATGACTACACACACATATTTATATATAAAATTAATTTTTCAATTAAGATCCTTAATCATAATAAAGTTATAAACAAGATAAAAGATAAAAAAACATAAATTTTGGTACCTTATATTGTATTCAAATATAATGTCACATTATAGAGAGGTTTTACTGTATTACATTTTAAACTAGACCCAAACTATTTGTTTTGCCCAACCCTTGCCTTTTGTATAAACCAACTCATACGATACTGAGCTACTATAATTGTTACCAAACCTGTGCAAAGTCACTCTTGAAGGTTCCATATGTGAGTCACTGAGTCGCAAATTCTTTGCATCGTGTCCAAAACAGCCTACTGTCAGTATGAATGCAGAAACGTTCGAAAGCTAGCTTAAAGTCTTGTGTATATATAAGTCTCAACAGGGGACGAAGCCCCATTTAGATCAGAGGGTGCCACGGCCCCTACAGATTTTTATAGAATCAATAAGTTCTTAAATAAAATATGATAATATCACGAGTTTTAAGTGTTAAATTTTCATTTTGGCCCTGGCAGGATTGCACATTCTTTTACAACTTTTTAACTTTAGAGAAAAATGTCATTTAAGTTGTCTGATCCCACAGACATTAATTCTAATTAAAACATGTACCTTTACAATTATTAATTTGTTTTTAACAAATTCCTTTATATTTTTTTTATTAAAAATAAGGAAGCCTATTTTTTTGTTGATGTTTTATGGACTTTGTTTTATTTAAATTTATCTAATCTTTTTTAATAGGAAAAGAACTTTTGATTTAAATATGATGTGGCATGATAAATTTTTCAATTTATCAAAATTTAGCTCCGCACCTGAGTCTCAACATTAGGGCGAACATTTTTTACCACACAAGGCTAACAAAGAACCTGAATTGCTCTGTCCATGGTAAGACGAGGGGGGCCAAGGTGATACTGTGATAATGTTTGTTTTCAATGCATCCCCAGCAGCAGCCATTAAATCTTTCGAGAGTGAAATTCCTTCCTCGTCTTCTTTTCGAATGACGCACACTGAAAGTGCTTGTCATTGTCACCTGTATAAGGATCGCAAACTTACCCATCTATCTACAAACCTGACCAAACTAGTCTGTAAAAATCCGCTCATTATAGGTAATTTTGAAGGTTGCGGGTAGGTTTAATATTTCAAATTTAAACTTGTTGTGGGTTATAAGTGGGTTTAGTATTGAGAAAAAATCAACTGGATACCAGTATGGACATCTACCAACCCGCCTTCTTTATTTTAATTTTTTATATTTTTAATTTTAATCATAAAAATTACATTAAAGAATTTAATCATAAATATATGTAAATTAAAGTTCTTAATTCCTAAACTTTAACCTATCTCACACAACATATATATATATATATTAAGATAGACACAATAAGCTTTTATTAAGTATAAATCTTATAATTATCAAGTTTAATATTATTAATATTTTATTTTAATTTGATTGATTTTGTTTGTTTTGCTTTAATGGCTTGAACCTAATGATTGCTTACTAAAGTTGAGTTTTTATTTGTTTAATTAATTGTTAATTGTACTTTTATAAAACTTACTTGTTAATATTATTGATAATACTTGTATATTGACTGAAGATGGATCAAAACATTGATATTAGTGATCATAATTTGCCTACAATTAAAAATATTTTGTGTTAGATTAATATATTTTGTGTATTTATTTTCATGTTCAAATTTTAATTTCTTATTTACATTAATAAAATCTATAATTGAATATTGTATAAAGATTTTTTACGTTGTTGTTATAAATTTATAGTTTGAATTATATAAAATAAGTTTTTATGTATTATTAAAAGTATTTTTTTAATACGTGTTATTTTAAATAAGAAAACCCGCAAAAAATCCGCTGCGGGTTGCGTGTGAATTTGATAATTATTAAAACTCGCAGCGAATGGTGCCCATTACTATCCCTACACATGTGCGAGTCCAAACCAAATGAACCAACTCTTACTTGGAAAGCGATGGGTCCCCACCCAAGGGGAATTGGCAATTAAACTACTAAAAATTATTTAAAAAGAAAAAATATAATAATTTGAATTTCTAATGTCGACTCCAATGTTTATAATTTTTTTTTAACTTTTCCCAAAATAATTTATATAACTCCAATTTATCAAACGTTTTGTTTAGAGGTGGGAGCATGGTGAAAGGCCTCGCTCCGATTCATCCATTAATATTCCTACTTCAACTAGATTTTATGATTTAATCTTCATTTTCTTTTTAATAAATTTTTCACTATCGGCTTTCAAATTTTTTGGTGCAAGTTAACAGTTTATAAAGTAAAAGTCGAATAATTCGCTACTATTGCATTGTCAACCGCCAGCGGGATTGCTGTGTATGTATAGGAAAAATATACGTAAAACTGAAACAATATATTAGGTACTATTAGATCCAAACAGAGTCCAAAATTTCAAAATCTGGCTTAAAGGAAAATGTAGTTACGGTTTTATTGGAGTTGCTGTTGACCAAATGCCCCGTCTTAAATTTGAAGGTTGCTTGAGCAAGATTATTAAGACCAAACATTTGTAGCGTTTTTCTTTTTTTTTTTTTTCTTTTTTTTTCAAACAGAGAGATTTTGAAAAATTGACTCCATCTGAATAAGCATTTCTCATCATAATAAATTAAAGGTTTTTATTTTTTTATTTTTTGGCCTTTTTAATTTGTTGGCTGTCGACCATAACTACGCCTATCAACCGATAATTACGTACATTTTTCATAAAGTTTGTTAGGCAAACTGAACTCAAGCGACAATCTTAGGACCCGGGAGTTGAGGTTAACCCACCTGTCACCTAATATTGAATTTAAGGCCATGTTAGGGAGGTACCGAAGTTAGATGATGCCCATAGCATTTTAACATTGAGATATTCTCTCAAATCTTTATTAATGCGTGCATATTCTTCTTAATTTTTTTTTTAAATTTTTATGAATAATCAATATTAATGAGTGCAAACATACAGTCTACAGGATGAGCTTATAAGCCAACAAATATTCTATGGAATGTATCAATGGACAAATAAACATTCTACATAATGAGCTTATAGATTGATAAATATTATAATGAATGAGCCTACGGGCAAAAACTGCATTCTATATAATGCGCCTTTAGGGCAAACATATATTATATGAAATGAACCTGCGAGCAAATACATATTTTATGAAATTGGCCTCTAAAGAAACAAAATGACTGTAGGCAAACAAAAACTTTATGTAAAGTGCATACCGGCAAATCTTATTAGAAAAACGAAATTGTCGTAGTGCCATTCCCTTAAAAAATGGACTAAGGCCAATTACTTAAAAACATTCTAACTTAGAAGTATTCTAAGTTTCTACTAGTTAAAACTTTATAAAAATTTGCTAAAAATTTAGTTATAGGTGATATGCCACTAATTAAACTGATAATTTAATTAAGCATCAAATTAAGGGCCAGGGTCAAGCCCAAAGCCCATAAAAAGATCAAGAGAAAAAAATCAAGACAAATATCTAAAGTGAATAAGTATTGACACATATTGACAAATGTTATTATGTATGGGCTTTGTAGACATTTGCCACAATAACAATGTCACATGTCATTATAACTCTACCTCAATACTTCAAGTTGTCTATATAAAGAGTAATGCCTCCCACATCTAGAGGTACGATGAGTATAAAAATGTTGTCCACTTTTGTTTAAACTTTAAACTCTCTCTCTCTTTCAAATTGAGTACAATGGGCTAACTCAAGCATTAAGGGGTTATCATCGGCAACCTCGACACTTTTTGACAATTGTTTCTTTCGCTGAATAATTAACCATAAGATAACATGTGATTAAGGACCCTTGCCTCAATAAGAAGATATGCCACAAGGCTTGATAAAGGAAAAATTCTAGAATACAAATTCGTTATTGTTCATTGAGCAAATATTTAATAAGTGATACAAATATTTTTCATATTTTTTTTTCCCACTTTCTCACGCATCAAATTTTTTGAAGTTTCGGTTTAATAAAACAGAAAGTGAAAAATGAAACCTAAGGTATACTCCTAATCCTAATCCTAATCCTAATCCTAATTCTAATCCAAACATTTCACGCACGCACGGCAAATATGATGCCGCCGCCTTGTTACCTCCATTTATTGAAACTTTTTAACGACTTTTGTAAAAGAAAAAGAAACTGAAATACAATTGGAAAACAAAAAATGATGGGAAATTTGGGGGGAAAGAGGGCCCAGAAAACAGAACCAAGACCACCCTTTGAGTGGGGCGTTTAGTTCATCTCCACTTCATTCCGCCAACGAATAACATTCATTTCCTATTTCTTGAAAATGTGGTGTACGTACAGTCACTTGCAGAAAACAAAACAAATCACAAGAATTAACTAATAATTGACCCCATCTGCAGTTGTTGTCACGCCCTGCACAAAAGAATTAAGGATTCGATACATTGTCAAAGTGTTTGAAAGAGATGTGCTATAAAAGCAGACACTTGTGGAGAAAGAGATGTATACAAATATATCCACCTTAATTCTTCTTTATTTTCTTCCGTTTGCCAGACAACATCTTTTAGTCCCGATGAAAATTTTTTGTAGAACTGCAATACGATCAAAGTATGGCATATATGGTTAATTTTCTTAACATGCAAATTATGAAAAACAAATAAAGGCTAAGATGAAAACGGGAACATGCCTTGTGAAATTCTAGTGTGTCGCCACCAGTTTTGCGAACCTCCACAATGTGCAAAGTGGGAGCCACCTCAAACACCTGAAGTTAGAAAGCCATTTCGTCATTCAAATGTTTGGTATGAAATTCTCACTATATGAACAAAGATTTCACACGTGATGTGTTGTCTTAATTATCCATGCTTTAAACTGACATCTGTTACAGCATGATATATGAAATTTGAAATTTGAAATGCACAATTCCATTATCTTCACTTTCAAGCATGAACCATGATCATACGCTAATAATACTTGGAATGGTAAGATTTCATAAGATCATAGAGTATTCTGTGTGCTACAACGGCAATGTTTACAAATAGTTCTGTACCTCAGTAGCTACAGAGAGCTGGCCTTTCCTTCCAGTTTTATCACCTTGTAACTTCATCTGGTTCAAATAAATCAAGAAATGAGATTTGGAAAAGACGAATTATACAAGTGGCAGCTAATTGCAAAGCAAAGAAAGTCAACCGGTGCACCAAGAACAACGGATAAGTTTACCTTGTAGTTTCCCTTGCGAACATTAAATCCAAGAGGCTTTGCAGCTTCCTCAATTTTAGACATGATTTCATTTGGAGGGCGTTGGGAAGTAAAACGAGTTTCTCGCTTCACAAGACCCTGGAGATACAATTTCTCCAGACATATGAGAGAGATGTAATCAGCAAGGAAAGGAATAAGAGGGCTCACATTTTTCTTTTTGGATGAATGATAGTTTTTACGTTTAATATAAAATTGAAATTGCAGAAGTGGGGAACAATTTTGGAAAAGGCAATCTATGCAATTTTTTGGATACTTAATCGACAGATTAAGTGAAATTAAAAGGAAAAGCCGGCCCTGAAAATTATTTTTAGTAAAAAAATATAGTAAACTATTAATACTTTACAATCTTCCAGGATTTCACATTGGTTTCCAAATAAGTAATACTTGAAATTTTTTTCACCAATAATCATAACCCAAAGAAAGAAAAAAAAAGCATAAATCTAATAATACGTACCGTTTGTTTCTCAAACAAATTTTCAAGGCTGAAACTCTTGGTCCTAGAGATTAGCTCGAAAGCATTCATTGATACAGGTTTCTCTTTCTTCTCAGTTACAAGATTTTCCTGTCACAATATGCAAATGAATAAATAACCCCAGCCTAAACTTGTAATCTTGTATCAATTTTCTTCTCCCATGTTGACTAAATTTTAAGATCACAAAATCATGATCACGGGACACCTCACGTGTCAAATCTTAACACTTAACAAACTGAATAATCAACCACTGTCACCTTAATACACTGCAATGAAAGGTAGATTAATTGTGCTCAGTGCATTGCAGGGTAGATAAGTAATCTGCTGCAATTTAAGATTAATAATGAAGTAATCACCTTAATACAATGCCATTTGTAATAATCTTCAAACAATTTATTTGGTTCTAAGAATTGAAACACAAATACGATCAATTTCTTACCTTCGAGTCATTGAAGATAGCATCAACATCATCGAGATTCACATCCTCTTCCTTATCAAAATGTGGTGGTTTGTACCCTTTCTTGAACCATTCATCCTCTAACATTTGAGAAATAGTCATTCGCTGCAGCAACATAAGTCACAAGTTAACAGGAATGCATGCATTTTAAAACACCCCAATCAATAAGTCAAATGCACACGGTCGTCATCCAACCACACTCCTGAGCAGCAAAATGGCAGACAGGAGAGAGATACAGAGAATACTTATGAAGATTGAAATGGGTAAGATTTTCGGAGCTTACTGTATCAGGGTTTGGATCGAGAATACGCTTGATTAGTTTCTTGGCACCAGAAGAAAACCATGACGGACAAGAGAAATCAGCCCTACAAATCTGAAAAGTGTATGAATATTTATTAGTGCATTTTTTTTTCAAACTCTCACCATACACAGAAAGGAAATGGAATCTCCTTACTTTTCTATACAAGGCCATAAGATTTGACTCATCAAAAGGCAAGAATCCAGCCATAAGTACAAAGAGAATAACCCCGCAGGACCAAACATCAGACGACCTACCGTCATATCCCTTGTCATTGAGCACCTGATCAGAAAAAGGAAAATGTTGCTCAGAACGAATACAAATAGTTGTAATGTTGAAATTTCCTATCTCCATAAAAATTATTGATAGATACCTCGGGAGCAACATAATTTGGTGTGCCACAAGCAGTGTGGAGCAGCCCATCCTCCTACAATAAGAAGATTTTAGTGAGCTCCGGCTCTACCTTCATTGTATGCATAGCTCAAATGGGTTTTCCCAATTTTAGTCAAGTAAATCATATATTTATTAAAAACAGGAATAAAACATCCACAATTAAATGATTACTAGAGCTGTCCGACGCTAGTATTGTATAACTAACTTCCATGCCTGGTGATTTTTCTGAGCGTTCTTTGTAGGTATGATTACTTACCCGTACTTGTTGTGAAAATGCACTCAAACCAAAATCTGAAATTTTAAGAACACCATATGAGTCTAGAAGAAGATTCTCTGGCTGCAAACAAGCAAATAACATATGAGATTATGAATCAGAGTCCTAGTTCAATATTTCCAAGAGCTCTAGAAAATAAGAACACATCCCCTTGACATTATTATAAGATAAAAATTAAGGAAATGAAATTTGATAAACCTTCAAATCTCTGTGGAACACCCCTCTGCTATGACAATAGTCCACTGCATTAATGAGCTGCTGGAAATATCTTCTGGCTTCATCCTCTTTCAATCTTCCATGCTTGGCCTAGAAAATTAAACAGCACATTAAAGAATGGGAATATGTAAATAGCTGATTCACCCACACGAAACAGACTTAAAAAAAAAAAATTGTATGCATGAAACTGTGAATTCCGTGTAGCAAGATCAAAATCTTACAATTTTATCGAAGAGCTCGCCGCCGTCAATGAATTCGAGAACAATGTATATCTTTGTTTTGCTAGCCATAACCTGTAAATCAGTCCATAAGCCACGCACACAAATTTGCTAACTCAAATTCCATTATGAATTACCGATTCAAAAGTTTAAATGTAAAGTCACTGGCTTAAAAATATAAGCACATGTAATAATAATCTTCCTAAAATTGACAAGAACAGAAAACTGTGCACAAGTAATACGAGACGGAACAAACGATGGGTTACGTTTAACAAAAGTAAAAAGAAAATTCAAGAGATTTTTCTCTGTTACCTCAATAATTTTAATGACGTTCGGATGTTTGATCAGCTTCATTGTTGATATTTCTCGTTTTATCTGCCAGCAAGAGCATATAATAAATTTTTAATAATATATATCAGCAACAACTAAAACAAGAACGAATCTTTGCTCTGGGTTCTCACGTGCCCTGCTTCCGGGTAGCATAAAATTGAGAATAATTAGTTACTGCAATTAATTTCAATCAAAATGAACAAAAATAATTATTCATTCTCGCCAGTAGTAACTACGAATCCGTAAGCGCATATTATATAATATGCATGCACTTTTATATTTTACACGTGCGTGTTGATGTACATGTAACTGAAACATGGTACCTGTTCGACCATCTTGTGACGAAGGACTTGATCACGATCAACAATTTTAATGGCGACGAAATCTCCGGTCTCAACATTCTTTGCAAACTTGACCTTGGCAAAGCTACCCTCACCAAGGGTTCTTCCCAATTCGTACTTCCCTACACGTGTCCTCGATGCCGGTACTTTCACGCTCATTTTCTCAACCCCCACCGTCCGATATATATCTAGCACTCAATCCCACACCACCGCTGTGTGCGTGTGTGTATAGTTATTAATACACAAACGAGATTGACTTTATTTCTCTGTCGCCTGAAAACGTTGATTTGAATGAAGATTCGAAGGAGGTGCAGTTGCTAGCCTCCTCACGTCTTGTATAGAATGCGTATATAAATTTTAATGGTGCTCTAAATCCAGCGTATCGGAAATGGGATGCGGAAGTGGGTCCAACAAAGAAATTTCGGGTCCCAACTTCTTCCCTCTCGCCCAATCATATAGGGCCGTGTAATTTGCGCGTCGACTCAGATTGATTTATGATTTTGCCTTATTTAAAAATTTTTAATGACAACCGTATCCAGAATCCTCAAATTACCAAATTGACCCGATACAACAAATAGCCAGCCAGCCAGCCAGTCTGCCCTCGTGTAATTAGTTACGAGGATAATAGGGAAAGATAATACTTTAGTTCATATTACTCTAATTCGTATTATTAATGATACAAACACACAAATATGTAGTGTGGATATATTTTTAATTATTTTGACCAGAAAATAGAATCAAACAAGCAAATTGCTATTCTCCATATTTCTCTCCTTCTTTTCTGTTAAACCGGCCATTGTTCTATGGGAAAAATTAAAAAAAAAATTTCTGCACCACAAAAATAATTAGAAAAATATTGGCGCAATAAGATGGATGCATCAACCATCATGCATGCGCGATCACTCTTAATCTAATCGAGGACGTTACGTTAGGGAGTTTATAGACAACGGAGAGGTTATTTAGGTAATTTGAGGTACGGACCCCCTATTCCAGATAATAATAACAGATGAGTGCAGAAGTAAGTGAATCAGTGAATGAAGATGAATCATGCACCCTGAGTTATTCTTCAATAATTGATAACGTCCAAAAAAAGATCGTCATCGTCTTCCGCAGGTGGAATTAGTTGACTGAGAATTTCCTCCACACCTTCCTATTTTATGAATTGACAATCACACCCCTTATCCTGTTACTTTCGGACGTGGACTAGGAATAGAACCTCGTCCACGCATTCTCGACTGGGGCGATTCTTTCTAAACGAGCCACCGGCTTTCGCTCCAGTCCGGTTTCATCATAAGCTACTGTGTGGCCTATATTCCGTGGGCTCATTTTTTAAAATGATTTTGTTCTGGGCTTTTCTTTATTCGGCCGGTATTATGGATTTTGACATATAAGAAGCATATCAATTTTTGAAAAAAAATTAAAAAAATCCTAAACAAGAATCTTTTTTTTTTCCTCTTAAACTCATTAAATATCCTGATCCTTCCCAAGAACCTCTAATTTTAATTAACCCTCAGGTTATCTTATGTGACACTCCAAGTTGCTTTATCGTTTGACTCACCAGTAGTTGCTTTAGTGGCAAAACACAAAATGTTGAATACTGTAATATTACCTGATTGTTATGGTATGTAGTTTTATTTATAAAGTGGGGGAAAGTTGCGTCGGCTCGGTTCCAAGCTAAATAAACCCATTTGCGCATATGCGTATGCCCCTGAAACTGAAAGAGCTTAGGGCCAAAAGCCACATGTTTTTACCAAATCTGAATATTTATTTAGATCATAATTGTCCCAATGGTGGCTGTCCAGTAACAACCTGCTTGTGGATACTGGATAGCAACTATTCATCTTTTCAGTTTAGAATACTAATATCTAAGTTATGTTATGTGAAATACGGCCTGCATCAGCAGAAGAACTAGGTCACTCTCACTCAACAGTCAGATAGAAATATTTATGAAGAAATGTTTATTTACTTTTTATATTTTGAGTGACTCATTTAGTCTCTATATTTAAAAAAAAAATAGCTTTCAGTTGGTTAATATTAATTTATTTATAAATAATTATTAATAAGATTTTGCACAGGCACAAAAAATATTAGTTCTTTAATATTGATATTTTCTTTGATAGTAATATTTATTGGTTAATTTATTAATTATTTTTTTGATAAATAAATTAACTTCAAAAATATTATTGGAAGGATATAATTGTAAAAGAAAAGAAAAAATAAGGGTAAGGATGTTATATAACCGACTGCAATGATGTTTTGAGGTTTTTTTTTTTAATATAATGACCAAACCAGTATTTAAGTCAAAATCTATAGACTAAACGAGTATTTACCCAATATTTAGTTGTTTTATTTAGTTAATAAAACAATACTGTGTGTAAAATGACTTTTGAAAAATGATTTTTGAAACTATATTCCTTGACTTGTCCCCATTCTATATATAATAATTCTTTTTAAAAACAAATACAACAACGATAACGTGTTAATTCCCCGTTGGCAATTTTCTTTATTTTGTGCACTTCCTGTTGTGATTTATTTAGTTGTAAGGGTTGCTACACAATCAAATAATTGTTCTTTCAAATATTGAATGAACAAAATTCAACTTCAATAATACATAATAGCAAGCTTTGTATGATCTCATTCTTTCGAGTCCACAAGAACTTTCGATTTTCCAATTAAACAATTTCATTAATTTGGCTTGGAGCAAGATTATTCCATTTTTGTTCCTCAAATTTTGTGAACACGACTTAAATATTATTTCCTTAAATCAAACAAGCCACTTGTCAAATAAACCATAGGAAAGACCCACATTTGAAAAACAAATCCAATCTTCCCAAGATAGCTGCATCAAGGCGACAAAAAATAGTGTTAAAACTTTTGACGTAATCGTTTTCTTTTAACAAATAACACCTTAGATAAAAAGGCACGCCAGATGGGTAGCTCAATCAGTCATTACTTGCCTCAGTTGCAAAATCCATTTTTTCTGAGGCCTGAGCCATGGGTCTCTAGCCTTCTTAGCTCCCACCTCAAGACTTGCTATTATAACCTAACAGTCTACAAATCTGATTCATCTCTTCTGCATATCTATCGAAGCTTATTAGGTATGTCTCTCTCTATAGATCAAGATCATTCTTGTTCCCGCTAGCCTATATATAAGTATGTATTATCAAGTTTTGTTAACGTTTAATTTAACTTAATATTGGTGTTTTCAGGCTAACCCAAGAGTTGTTTTTGGTTAAATAATTTCTTTTGATATGGGAATATACAAAGAAGAGAGAGATGGAGCAAAGCAGCAGGAGGCTGAGAAGGCTGCGAAGACATACATAACTTGTTTGTGGTCATTCTTGGTAAGCATAACAGGAGGCCTAATTTTAGGGTTTTGGGAGTACGAATACCATCCAACATATCGTCAGTTATGGATGGTGCCTTTAGGTCTTATTCTATTTCTCACTCCTGTCATTGTTTGGTTTGCTGTTTTCATTTCTGAGCTCTGTATGTTAGATGAGGAGCATGTAAGGAATGCGTTGAGTCATCAGTCAGTTCGTTCATTAGTTGACCACTCATCAGTTCATGACCCAGAGAGATGATCAAATTAAGAAGTTACTGTACGTCAGTAAGTGTGATTAATTGCTTATATAAATGTATGGTTGGTTTTGCAGAAATTTCATTTGTACAATATAATATATGATATAAGTTCTCTCATTTATTTATTCATATCAGTTTGTACGAATCATGAACATATATGTGTGTGTGTGTGTGTGTAAGGAAAGACACAGCTTCTTGTTTTTTAGTAGTTTTGTAATTTAAAACTGGAAAGCATGATTGATGCCAGTAACGTACTAGTTGGTATATTTAATATTTCACTTATGAATATAATGACGTGGGGAAAGGTGTATATGGAAATCGAGATTTTGATAAAAGGAAACGGAGGTTATTTGCAAGAAAGATTATTGGCTTCCAATACTATTGGCTGCACCTGCACCAGTAGTTGATTGATATCCACATAAATGAATAATAATAGTTTAGTATACTGCGAGTGCCTGTCATTAATGTAATAGATGAGCTGGTTCTCCAAGCGTTCACCTACCATCATGAGCAAATCTTACTTCCACAACATCGTACGTGGCTATTTCGTATTTCGCAACACCTGCATCCTACACACAGAGAGGCTAAAGCAAAAATAATTAACAAATTATCATGTTATTAATTAATTAAACTTGAAAAGTTAGGCCGATTCCAATGGTGTAGGCTGACTTAACTTCAGTTTCCACCATTTTAAAATTATCATGTTATTAATTAATTAAACTTGAAAATAGAGCTCTTCAAATTTTAACGGACTATAAATGATACTATACAACCCAACAATAGCACAACATTACAAGAAGCCAAATCAATTTCCTGAAACAGTTCAATTTCATCCATTAACTCACCAATTTACAGTATATAATCAAACCTTGTTGGCTCCTACTAATTAGGAAGACCCCTCTGAATTCAGTGTTGCATTGAAATATATTTATAGGTAAAGACTTCAAATTTTACATCTTCTAATGAAAGATAAACAAAAATAAAGTTTTAAATCAACACCTTTTGCATAGTCTATGCTTAAACATAATAAAAAAGAATACATTATGATACACCATCATCTACAGCAAATCTAACAGCAGTAAGCTTGCGAAGTCTGGAGCCCAAACATCTTAACATGTTGGGAAATCTAGACCATGAAGTGCCCGTATGCTGTCCAAATCCTCTTTTGAGAATAACGGGAAGAACCACAATGCCTTGTTTGTGCCAAAAACCTTCAACAGAGGAGGAAAAATGACAACACAAGAACCCAAATTACTTTGGTGTTCCTGGAAGGATGACTTCATCTTGCCACTATAAATAAGATTAATTGCATCCAAGGATTTATGTTTTCACCATATTGCATATTTTTCAAATGATGCCCATAAAATGCGATAATAATTCTAACTTTACTGTTCATTCTGCAATTCTGACAGCCATAGATGCAGTTGAACAGGGTAAACCTACCATTTTCATTGTAGATAAATATGAAAGTGGCCTAGTTTCATTATTTCAGAATATCAGGAAAATATATAACATGAAAATATGTGTTCCGACCCAAGTGAGCCATAAGACATATTTACAAGAAACTACTTTTCTAAGATATGCAAGTGCCATAACGTGGTGTTCAAAATGTAGAAACAAAGTAAAGATATTTGCCTAAAAGTTACCACCTGCTCAAAATTCTTCTTCCTGCCTAAGTCGTACTTCCATCTGACTGTTCTTTTCTTCTCATAAACCTGCAACATAGTTTTCTGGAGGTAATATGCAATAATCAAATGAGGTCATGGGTCTGTGCTATTGTCAGTATTGTCACACTTGAATGTCAAATTCAAGACAATAGAGATGGCAATGACCGAAAATTACTAGAAAGTGGCATCATCCATGCCCATGAGGTTTCAAATCAACACAAGTTTACACACAAAAACTCACAGATACCAATACGTGAAAGTGGCCATCATGCCAATTACCTCGATTGATGTCGTGTTGCTTGATACAAGTGACGCATGCATGACAATGAAACAAAGAAGACTCAAAGCAAAAGCCAAATTAATAACTGCATTATGACATTAGGATTTGTAAGAATAAAGAAACAATTGTGCAGAACTAAACGGTGGATACATAATTAATTGATTTGCAGGAACAACTCACCAAAAGCTAGAAAAACAATAGCTAGATTGGCAGGAGAGGAAGAATGGTTCTTCGCTTTGCCAAAAAACTTGATAAAACTAGGCAACAACACCAGAGTATCCATTGTTGTCTCCAGAAATGTATACAGCTTCGAATTAAATGACAAAAGAAGGGAAAAAGTTAAACACCAGTCACTCCCACACTCATTAGATATATAAAGAAAGGAAAATGTGACCGTACTAAGAAAAGAAGAAAAGACTTGTAGTTGCGTGCTCCAACACAATTCACCACCCAAACACAGTGATGATCCATCTTAAGAACACATCTTTGACCTGCAGGAAATAAACAAAATATAGAACTACCTCATTTTGTGAAATCAATTTCAGAAGGCAATAACTACCCGAGTATGCCACCAATTTCCCAACGATGTGAATGGTGTCTAAACATTGGGAGAAAAGGAAAAATGATTCACTTAGACAGGATTTATAGCGAGTACACAAACTCATGCATATATAAATTCATATTATGATTAAAAAGATAGTGTTAGAAGGTAAACTTGGTATATAGAGAGAGATTCAATTGACTAACTCGCTGCCACAGATGCATATTAATTAACTTCCAAAGACAAGGTATCATAATGTGCTTACAAACAGAACAATGATGGCAACGGGGAGGCTTCTCATTTTGGCATCGATCACAGAAGCCTACCGACCGTGAAGGACCCAGCGCATCCGGCCCCACATTATCTAATGATTGAGAAGAAGTACCAGCCTCTAAATTCACCCCCGATGATGATGATGATGATACTGAAACTGACCTCCAATTTTCAGGCACGGAACCAGGGTCCCAAAACACTACCGTGACATAGCTCCATATCAACATTACAAGCTACAAAACACAACAACTTCGGTTTCATTTACTTTATATAATTCCTCCACCCCACCCACCCAAAAAAATAAATAAATAAATAGATAAATAATAAAGATAAAGTAATGTATTAGTAAGGAGTGCTACCAAAATATGGAATAGAATAATTATTGAGAAGCCAAAAAACGAATGGACTCCGCCGCGAAGCAGCTGCGGGCCACAGGTAAGTACAACGACGGCGTAGTACGATACAGCGATAATTGCGGCTACTAGCAGGATCATGAAGTAGCCGAGCACTCTGAGGCCGGAACAGAGCCTGAAAAGGTTTATGTCCATGCCTAAGTTGATTTGGGGGATGATTGGTCGGTATCCTCTGGATCGCGGTGGGAATAGGCGTTTCCAGATATCCGAAGCCAGGTTTTACTTATTCTTGGTTGGAATTGATGTTTCCCGGTTATTTCAATTCAGAAGGGATTATTGGTCGAAATTAGGGCACAGTTCGAGATCAGTTTTGTACCGGGAACAGAACAACAGCCTCGGACTAGGATCCACTTTACTACCGCTCAAAATTTTAAACGACCACCAGTTGTTTGTTGTTCGCAACAAGGGCTACTCTAAAATGCGGTAATTTTTTTATATTATCAAAGATTTATAGTAGGATTTTTTTAAGCTACAATTATTATAATTTATAATAGTAATTTTTTTAAATAAATTATAATTATATAGTGTTAATATTCACTCGAAAAAGTTATTGCTGGAAGTTACAGCAGTTATAACTTCGTGGCTCTCTTTGTAGCATTCATATTGTAGAAAAATATAAATTATTTAAAAATTATTGAATTTGTTTGTTGATTAAAATATTTCTCATTTATTGTCAACTCATATTGCTTGTATCGTCAGGAATATATGTCAAATTATTTATTACAATGCCTTCTATGATCATTAGTAAGTGCTAATAGTTTTGTAATTAAATTTATACAATATAAATTATTATTAGACTTTTTTAAATATCTTCATATAAAATATAAATTATTATAAGGCCTTTTGCAAGGTTTAACTTTTAATAACATAAGATTTTAGAAATGCTACAAAACAATATTGCATTTAATTACATTTGTACAGTATTATTTTCTGGTGCTATGTATGATATATAATAACAGTACTTTAAATATGCTATAAAATTAACAATAATTTGTGGCAGTACAAAAATACTCCAAAAGAAGGCAAAAGTAATAACCGATGATATTTTATCTACTTCCAAATTGAAGTAAAGAAAAGGCTACAAAAATAAATTTCATTAATATTGCCTATTTGATGATAAAACCTAAAAACTAATTTTTATTGATCTAAAATTTAAAAAAAAAAAAAAACTTACATTTACGTGCAATGAAAGTTATGTGTTACCTTTTTAGTATTATATATTTATCAATCAAATAAAATGAATGGTTAAGATTAAAACGCTTAAATCTAAGGGCCGCATTAACCTTATTATCAATGTTGTAAAAACACAAAAAGCATTATAAAGAAATCATATGATGCTATAATTTTATGACAACATCAATAATATAAAAAAAAAAATCATTAGATCTAATCAGTGATACATATTATCTCTATTAATAACAAATAATTATTTTTAAAATAATATAGCCAATTAACAAACCGATAAAATGGTGATTTTAAATTTAAAAAATAAAAATAATAAGAGATATAATATAATACAATATTTAAAGTTCTTTCATTAAAGTAACCTTCATTTAGATAAATATCTTATATTCGAATCTAATAAAAATATAAAGTGGTTTCTAAAAGTTAGAGGTTGCAATTAAGCTGCAATTAACCACGTGTCATGGTTGCACAGCCAAAAATGACATGTTTCAAGTTTTGCACAACAAGAAATATGTTCTACCAATCGGAGGGAATAATGGATTTAATTTCAGCAAGCAAAAAATTATTTTTTGTCAATGTCATTGTCATAGTCATAGAACCTTAATATTTTCTCTCTCAATTGTTGAAGTTTAAGTATTGTGGTTATGTCTTATTTTGAATGCAATGCTCGATATTGATCGGATGTAATTAGTTAATTTTTTTTGGGATTAATAATACTTATATTGGCAATGATCAAGCTACTGTATTTGCTTGATTAAAACTTTTAAATTAATTAATTATCATTATATTAAATTATATTAAGTGAACGGTTAAAATTATAACATTTGAATTTAAAGGTCCACAACAATCTCACCATTAATATTATAAAAATACATATAATATTATAAAGAAATCCAGTCATAGTTACTGTCAAACCTAAAGTTATTTTTTATTCAGTAAATAATTTTATAATAAATAGCAATTCCTAAGACAACTCAGTTGATTTTAACCTAATTACACTCAATCAAAAAGTCAATAGTTCAAATTAAAAGATATACGAAGATTCAACAAGAAGTAATTATAATTTAAAAAAAAAACTAATTATAATTTTTTCTCAAAACTCTACTTCTCTCTCATAAGATAATTTTATGGAAAATCTAAATTTCTCCCGTCTCTTCTACATCTATTGGAAACATTTTATTGAGATTTCGTGGACTTTCTTCCAACGCCTTAAAACGTGGGATCCCGCATTATAAAATAATCCTATATGCATATAACTCAATAATTTCATTTTTAAATAATGTCCCTATTAAGATTATAATTATTGATATATAAAGTAACATATCTAAACATTTACCGGCTGATTTTGTTCAATAATTTGAGATAATTTAGTATCTTGATTTTAGATTATTGAAAGAAAAAAAAAATACCATTAGGGGGTTTAGGGTTTATCATTTACTAACTGTTAAATATATTGACGATCATATGAAATAAGAATTATCCAAACATATTTATTATAGAGAAAAGGTTATCTTCTTGATTTGAAGTAATGAAGTTATAGATTATAAAGATTTAGAAAAACAAAATTCATTAATGTTACATATCATTGTAAGTTATGAGTTACATGTCTTTTTTCATATATTTTTTGTTTTGAATCACAAAAAATAATTAAAATTAATTGAAACTTGAATTTAATATATCATCATATAGACATCTAAACCAACAATAAAAAATTTGTTTAATTTATTGAAACAATAGGGAACTGATTGTACAACATGTGAATTGATATTATACTTATCGTTTATAAATTTTAATTTTTTTAAAAAAATAAAAAAATTTCTATATATAGCAAATTGTCAAACGCCCATGTAAAGCCCAAGAGGCCCAGGCAAGAAGAACTAAAGCGACTGACTGACACATCATCACACACGCATTCGTGTGCGAAACAAATAAACAACAAAGCTGGGGGGTGTTAACTTAAAACAACGCGAGTTTTGTCTTTAAGGGGCAGAGACAGACCAAATCTAGCATTGTTTTTAATGTTTCAGTGAGACATTTTAAAATTACTTTATAAAATAAATTACTCTCTCAACTTTGTCTTAAATTGCAGTAGACCTCGTCGACGTCTGAAGGATCTCTTCCCCCTCTTCACCAACTCACAGGTACTCTCCCCCACTCTCTCATGCTTTTCTCATTTTCTCTCTGTTTTAGGGTTTTGTTGATTCGCGGAAGTTTAATAGTGTTTTCTTCTTCTTCTTCTTTTTTTATATTTTATTTTACCGGTGTGTTTAGGGTTAGGGTTTCTGTCACAAGATGCAGCAGCCACCGCAAATGATTCCTGTTATGCCTTCATTTCCACCCACTAACATCACCACAGAGCAGATTCAAAAGGTATAATCTCTTCTATCTTTGTTTGTTTATTTGTTCTATCTCGTGTGTGATACTATTGAGCTGGAGGAGTGCTATTGGTGATTTGGTTGAAGTGATAGTGTTGCTAAACATGATTCTCTATTAAAGAAAGTGGGTGCTCAGAACTTGATGCTTGGCCAATTTTGTCAAGCCAATTTAGTGGTAAATATTGATATTAAACAAACTTTTGTAAACTTCATAAGTGATTAGTGGTTTGAGTATAGAAGAATATCTGGTTGTTTGATTATGCTGGTAAATCTCCTTTTCGCTAGATGCAAATTCTTCTCTGCGTATAACATTTTGTTATTGACTTACCTGAATTTGGCTGTGCTCATGGTGAATTGAAAAAAGGAAAACGAAAAAATGAAATTGAAAGATTTGGAGGGTCAATTTAAAGGTTTATGATGTCAGTGACTGATTGGTCTAGATAACCAACTATTATGCAAACTATTCTCGAAAGAAGGAATGTAGTTAATGTTGTCATAGAGTGTTTAATTTTATGTGTCACAATTGCTGGCTATTATTGGCGTATTCCCTTTTGTCGCGTACTTATGTGTGCCGTGTCATATAGGATGGTGTCTGTTGATGAATGGTAGTATATGGGATAAAGAACACTATAAATGTATTTGCACCTGTTTTTTTTGTTTTCACCCTGTGGGTGAGTGATTTTCCTATATAATGCTTCTGTGTGCACGAATGTCACAAATTTAGAAGTCTAGGCAGCTCCAAAATCTGATTGGCAGCTGATTATATGGACTCTGTCGTTAAAGGTCTTCGAGGATGATTCGTGCAGTGGGGCGGGTGGGCCTTATGTGATTTCATAGGCAGAGGTGACTCAATCTGCAATAAACACGTGGTGGTGTGTCATGTGCATGGATTGTATATATCCAAGTATGATCCTGTGAATAGGTCTTATCCTGCCTACCACATCCCGTTTTGGAAAATGAGAGAAATGGAGAAAAGATGTTTCTCTCGCGTTTCTTTAATATCATAGCTTTTTCCTTAGAAATGGACTTTACCCTATGGGAATAATGATGACACATGGTGTTGATGTTTGAAGATATGGATGGCTTAACCACAAAGACCCACTGCAGTATCTGTAATCTATGCGTTACAATGTTGGCAGATTTCTGGTAGCATTGCAAGCGTAGAACTAAAAGGTCTTAAGGGTCGTGTGTAACTGTGGTTGTTTGACACTTGGATGCAATCTGTTTTCCTGTAGCTGTCAAATTCGTCTAAGCTAGCAGATTTCTTTTGAGAGTGTGATGGTTCTTTTCTGAAGGACAAAGCCTTCCTTGGATACCCATATTGGGGGAATAGTTGAGATGACCTTTGCAACCTTCTAAGGATATTCAAATTATGGGAATGGGATAGCTCGTCAGCTGGTTCTTGGAATGAAGTGTGTATCTTTGATTTTGTCCTTTGCTGTTTTTCGTAATTTTCAAAGAAGTTTGAAAGTCTGTTTCCATTTTTCATCAAAGATCTATTGATGTGGTTTCACTTTTTGTCAGCCTTACATTTGTACAACCCCATATTAGAGGTTTGGTTCATATTTTTTCAATGCTTGATGCAGTACCTTGATGAGAACAAAAAGCTGATTTTGGCAATTTTGGACAATCAAAATCTTGGAAAGCTTACAGAATGTGCCCAGTAAGTCACTTATCATCTCTCTCTCTCTCTCTATTTTTTCCCCCCTCCCTTAACCAAAAATAAAAGGAAGCCGGATTGCTAGTTTTTGATTATTCATGTGTGTATTTTGATTTACAATTCTGTCAAGCCAGCAGATATATATATATATTTTTTTAAAAGTAGTGGTACTTATCACAAATTTGAGATGAATGGATGATCACCTGGACATCTTAAAATTTATAAATTATTCCATGTTAATGCTGGGCCTATGGTAAATATTGTTTCTGTATGTGACCCGGTATTTGTGTACTTAATAATAAATTTAAATGCTGCACAATCTTTTGCCTGTGTAATATTCCTCTTGCTCCTTTCATTTGAAGTCTATGTTTTAAATGAATGGCATCATATAATTACTGATGCCTATGAATTAGGTGGAAAGGTGTTAGGAGTCTGATCTCATGTTTATTTTCAGCTATCCCTATTGGTCATTCGTTGAAGTTAGCTTCAGTGTCATTTCAAAGAGGATGAATGATGTAAACGAGAACTTAGGCTCTTGAACTCTTATTTTTGAAATTGCTAAAAGAAAACACAAAGATGAAAGATATTATCCATCTTTGTGTTTTCTTTTCATTGAGGAGCTATATAATTTTGTTCATGGGCTCGAAGCAATATGAGTTGATTGAGGGCCAAAATGAAGTGGTAATGGGTTTGGGATAAAGATGAAACTTAAGATGTGAAAAAAAGAAGCCAAAAAGAAGTCAGTTGTCGCTTATTGTCCAAAGATATAATGATTTTCTTCTGCTAAAAAGTTTTTAGAAATTGCTGATTGGAATTGTTTTATATCGTTATAATAAATGAAACTTAAGATGTGAATAAAAGAAGCCAAAACGAAGTCAGTTGTCACTTATTGTCCAAAGATATAATGATTTTCTTCTGCTAAAAAGTTTTTAGAGATTACTGATTGGAATTGTTTTTCATTGTTATAATAAAACATCTCTCCTTATCTAACCATGTTCATTTACTGGCTTATGTGCTTGCCAATTGCCATCAATATTGTGTACTTGTAAAAATTTGTTGATTCAGCTATCAAGCTCAGCTTCAAAAGAATTTAATGTATTTAGCTGCAATTGCTGATGCACAACCGCAAGCACCAACAATGCCTCCTCAGGTGGGCAAGGAATTTGACTGCTCTTTTGTTAATTCATCCACCTTGAAACTTTTTACTCATTTTCACATTTAGCCTTTTTAGATGGCCCCACATCCTGCGATGCAAGCTACTGGGTATTACATGCAACATCCTCAGGCGGCAGCAATGGCTCAGCAACAAGGAATTTTCCCCCAAAAGATGCCATTACAATTCAATAACCCTCATCAACTACAGGATCCTCAACAACAGCTACACCAACATCAAGCCATGCAAGCACAAATGGGAATGAGACCAGGTACCGCCAACAATGGTATGCATCCCATGCATGCTGAAAGCTCTCTTGGAGGTGGCAGCAGTGGAGGACCCCCTCCTTCAGCATCAGTCCCAAGTGACATGCGTGGTGGAAATAAGCAAGATGCTTCCGAGGCTGGGACTACTGGTGCTGATGGCCAGGGCAGTTCGGCTGGTGGGCATGGTGGGGATGGAGAGGAGGCAAAGTGACATGGCTCAATGTGCTTGGATGCGTATGACTGTTCATAGTAGATGCTTTTAACAATAGTAATGTTCTCGTGCTTTTTCATAGATGGAGCTTAGAGTTGGAAGTTTTTTGTTGCTCTTTAATTTTAACAGATTAGGTAGGTAAGTTTTGTTGTTAGTCTTGGCATGCTGATCTCCAAATCACAAACAAGTGGTGAAATAGTGGCAGTCGGTTTGTGGAAGGAAGAGGCTGAAGCCTGTGGGCTTTGCCTTCCATGTCTGTCATTTAGTAGCAAAGTTGAAATGCATGCTTTTTGTTTTAGAACGCTGGATTTTGATTGGTGGCTTGGCTGTGCCATGAGATTCCCAGCAGAGGTAGAAATTGACGGTCTGGCATATCACTAAGGTCGCGGACTGAATGTTTGGCAGTGATTATCCAACCGAAGCTTTTGTTGGGAGATTGTATTTTAGTGGGCGCCTTAAAAGTCCTGTGAATCACAATTGCGGCAGACAGGGCCACAGGGTAGTTGACAGGTTAGTAAAATAAGCATGAGCTGTTTGTCTTTGTGTTTGGTTTCGCGGCACGTTTGTGAAGAGGATGTTGGCGCCCTCTTGACTGTTATTGTGATCAGTGGTGGCCCTCTAATTCGAATTTCTATCAGGAACAGGAAGCTGGGTGAGGGAATAGGAGAAATGACATGAACTTACCAATTACTGATGGTGATATATATCATAATCTGGTCCAGATTAATATAAACTAGGTATATTAAAGTAAATTTAATGTTCCCTTCTCAGTTTTGGGACAGTTGGCTAAACACTACTGATTTTGAAGTTATCTTGAATTGGGAAAAGAGAATTATTGACAAATTGGTATGAGGAGAACTTTAAGAAAGAGATGAGAGAAATGGAAAAAGTAGAAAGAAAGAGGCAGCTAGAAAGACATATCTATCGGCATCTAAAAAGAAGCGCGAGGGTGACATTGCAAGGAATCTCTGGATAACAAGCATAGCATTAAGTTTCGAGTCATAACATAAATAAAATTAACAAAGCCTAAGCGTAAATTTGAAGTCGTCTGGTAGTATTGATCGTTTAAACAAATTGTCGAATCAAAGTTATTAGATAATAAGTACATAAAATTCGTCGCCAAAGTTGATAAGTTGTCGCAAAATATATTTGTATAGCCCTTTTTCGTATGATCCAAACCGTATATAATATAGAATATCCTCCACTCACTGAAAAAAATAAATAATAGTAATAAAAAATAATAATAAACACGATTGCTTCAACAATAGGCACTCTAGCACATTTAATTGCTAAGTAACCGATTGCTTCGGGTAATCCTGTAATAGTATAATTATATGACTTGAAGTTGTCATCTTCACCAAAAGAATAATTATAGGGAGATCGTTGGTTTTTCTTTCTACTGAATTAATATATTTAGTTTTTTTTTTTTTTGCTGTTTTCATAATATCTAAAAACTTTCTTAATAAAAAAAATTATTAAGGGAAAAGAGGGATAAGTATGTCATTTGCTTGATATTTTATTTTGGGAAAAATAAGATCATATTTTTTTATAAAAAAGAAGTTTAAAAAATAATAAAAAGTATAAGAAAAATATCTTATTATTAATTTTTTATTCACATTGAAACTTATATTTCTTATTTTTAGTATTTAAATCATTTATTTTAATTTCAATTTATATGAGTTGTTTAATTTATAATCAATATGAATAAAAATGTACTTGAAAATAAAGATAATACTGTAAACTTATGGTGTTAGGGGCTATATAAAAATAGTAGGAGGTACGTGGTATATTGTTTTTAGTATAAGATATTAAAAATTTCTTATGATTATATTATAAAATATGTAATGAAATACCAATGAAGATAAAATGAGATCGAGTTGAGTCAAGTCATGTCAACAATAATAGGGGAGAAATTTTTTAATACATTAAAAGTACTATATCGAGTTAATGTATATATAATATGTGTAATTTAATTAAATATTACTACTAATTACATGATAATTTTTTAAAATAAATAATCCAACGTAATATATGTATATTGATTCTGATATACTTTATAACCTCTCGCATTACCATTTCGCTCCAATCAAAGGCTAAGAAAGGTTCGAGCCGAATTGTAAAAGTCAACCCGAATTTTATAATGCCTCTGAAATCGTACTCTTTTTTATGATCATCCGTGCAATAAACACGCAATTTCTACAAGCTCCCCCACACAGCAGCCCCATCCTCTTTCCTCGTCACCATTTTCTTTCTTGCTAGTTTTGCAGTCCCAGTCGCTCGTGTTTCTTGAACATACCTTAATATTATTATTGCAGTCGTTATTTAAACACAAATAGAATTATAGAAACATAATTGCATATTGGTAGTCACTGCTAATAATTAGTTACTCTAACCGGAATTCACCAAATAAGAGACAGACATGAGAGCAAACGAAGACCACCACCGCTTAAACATAAACATAACCAAGAAACTCTTCAATAACCCAACGGCGTATATTATCCTCCTCCTGCTATCCTACGCCTTGGGTTACGTATCCTCCCCAAAACCCCACACACCACCGCCATCACCTCGTCCACGTGCGGGTGCAGCCGCAGCCGCTTCAAATTCAATCATCCGGCTTCCTCCAACTCTACTCGACAACTTCCGCGTCACGACTCGCTGCGCCGCCGACTCAGTTCCTCCTGAACTCGTCCGCCAAACCATCATGGACCGAATCTTCAACGGCACCTCCCCTTACGTCGATTTCCCTCCACCGCATATTAGTCATCTAATTCGCAAGCGTCGCGTCAAGGGGTGGGGCTCCTACGGTGCCGTTTTCGAAAACCTCATTGATAAAGTCAGGCCACGTGTCATCATCGAAGTAGGGTCCTTCCTGGGCGCCTCGGCTCTTCACATGGCCAACTTGACCCGCCGATTGGGACTTGGTTCTCAGATTCTTTGCATCGACGACTTCCGCGGCTGGCCCGGGTTTCGCGATAAATTCAAGGACATTCGGATGGTAAACGGCAACGTTTTACTTTATTTTCAGTTCATGCAAAATGTAATTTACCAAAACGCCATGGATTCGGTTTTGCCCGTGCCGTTTTCCAGCGGCTCGGCTTTAATCAAACTTTGTGAGTGGGGAGTGGTGGGTGATCTGATAGAAATTGATGCGGGTCATGATTTTAACTCGGCTTGGGCAGACATCAACCGGGCTTGGCGGATCTTGAGACCGGGTGGGGTAATCTTTGGCCACGATTATTTTACTGCTGCGGATAACAGAGGCGTAAGAAGAGCGGTAAATTTGTTTGCTAAGATTAACGGTCTCCGAGTTCAAATTGATGGGCAGCACTGGGTCATTCATTCTGCTGTTAATGCTTAGATTTATTTTTTACATATGTATCCCATGCATATGTGTCATCTCCCGTCACCGTCATGTGATAGTCAAAATTTACCCCCCGGGTCCCAAAAAAGAAAAAAGGGTTGCTTGGATCCATTACTGGCTGTTGCTGTCTGTTTGCCGGTTATAAGATAAGGTATCTTAAAAAATAAGAATGATAGTATTTGTATTTTAGTTAGAATATTTAGTTTGTATTTTAATTGGTGTGACATAAATAGAAACTTATTATTTGAATTAAAAATAATATAAAATTTAATAATTACTCATTACTTGAACTAATTATATAATAACACTAAATTTATTTATCACATCAATTAAAATATAAATTAAGTGTTCTAATTAAATAAATATAATATTATTACAAAAAATAAATATGGAAATCTAGCAAATGACGAAAAATTCCGCATTCAACTGCATTTTCCTTTTATTTAATTAATCAGATGTTGACATGTGAATAAGTTAATAGAGAAAATTGTCAACTGTCAAATATCTTTCAATCCTCTATTTAGCAGAGATTTTTCTAAGAGTTTGAGATGAAGAAGTACATTGAACTGCATTTGTAGTAAATCTTTCACGTTGTGACACGTAAACGATGATGACATATTGAAGAAGTCCGTGAAGAAATTTTGTGTAGGTGTAACGGGCAAAATTCTTAAAGATGTAACCGGTGACCAGTCCGGCTAGTAGCATAAACACAAGGTCTAAACTCATTATAGTTTTAGTTTTACTAACATCTTTTTTAGAAATCTCTTTAAAACATTTTAGATATTTTGCAACTTTTTATAAAATTACATAAAAGGAGTCATCTCTAATTAACCCACGCTCCGAAGATAAACAATTTCCTTTTATTAAAAACTAGACTCATAATTTTTTTTCTTTTCTTAACAACTTTTAGCACCAAGTATCAGAAAATATACCAGTAAAAAAGTTGAGGAAAAAATAATCATGTAAATGAAGAGAGGCATCATGAAAAGATAATTTTATTTTATGATTTTTAAAAACTTATGTGAGTTTTTTTTTTCTCGTTTATAATTATGAAGTTTAAACAATTAAAAAAAAAAGGAATGGAGTTTATGAGAAATAAGTTTTATTAAGGTTATTTTGTTATTAATGGTCGTATTAAAAGAATTTTATGTGGTTTTTAAATATTTTAATAGGGTAAATAAAGAAAAGAGGATTATAAGATTTTTAAAGGGGTGTCAATAGTCCAAGTTAGAAACGACCGGCCTTAATGGGCAAATCCAAAGTTGGTTCATTTTTGGGTTTTGGTACCTAGATTGAGTCTGGACGCTAGAAAATGTGTAGACGGGGGGTTTGCACGGTTGTGCCCATCTCTTGGGGTTTACTATAAACACCTGTGCATATTCTTATGACACCCTCCATTTTTTTTTTGTTAACTTTTTCCGTAAAGGTGCAAACGTTTACCTGAGCAAATGTGGGTGTATTGAAAATAAAAATATTGTCTTTAAGTATTGCTTTCTTCTGGCCACTAGAGTTTAACTTAATAATTAGAACCACACCCTCATAACTATAAGGTCATGAATTTGAGTCCCCTATAATATATTATGAAGATTTAATTTTTTTCTTTAATTTGAGTGAAGACAGTATTCTTCTCTCTTTAAAAAAAACACCTCTTTCTTTTAGGGCCCATTTGCCGGCTTAGATTTGTTGCATGTGCTTAGGTCATATTTCATACCTCCTACTCATGGAAGTAAGAAACCCAGAGCTGGTTTTAAATATCATCTACTGGATTTTAATCTCTTTGATAGTTTTGTTAATTTTATTTCATTTTCAAGCAGATCTCTTTAATTTTGTTCCTTCTTTTGTTCTAACCGAGCATCTTGATTCCATGCACTTTAATTTTGTTCCTTCTTTTGTTCTAACCGAGCATCTTGATTCCATGCAAACAAAATCAAGAGACCCAACTCATAGCTGGCTTAAGGAAAAAACAAATCTTTATAATTTAATAAAGCAACGTCTGGTACAGCAAATGTTAATAGTTGTCCTAGTTTTACAATTTGTTTGTTATTCAATCGAATGTTGTATCTTACAATAATTGCAATTCTGGGACCAAACAAGCCTTTCTAGTGTTTTTGTTTTCTTCCTCGCGTTCGTAAAATTATCATGGCCACAATTAAGAAGCAATGTTCGTTGGATTGGATAATGTGGTCATCGACGTCCATGTTCTATTAATTAAATTTGTCGTAGTCCCTTCTCCGTCTCTCTCTCAAAAAATCCAAACGCTTTCTTTTTCCTCTATCCTTATCTACGGAGGATTTTTTTTTTTTTACTGATAAATAATTATTATAGATAAATTAATTAATTTTAAGAATATTATTTAAAGGATATTATTGTAAAAGAAAAATAAATAAATAAAAATAAATACTCATTTAATAATTATATTTTGAGTTAAGTATCCATTTAGTCTTTATATTTTGAAAAAATACGTCAAAATACCGTGCTGTTAAATATTTAACACTTTCGCCCTTATTTTTCTTTTATTGTTATCATAATAATAATCTTCCTCCAATCTTGAGAGCATTAATGAATTCATTCATAAAAAAAAGTTAATTAGTGAATTGACTAATAATTGTCAACTTAAAAGAACTGGTATTATTCAAACCCTTGCAATAATCTTTGAATAATTATTTATAAATATATTAATACCAACCAAGTTAAAGCTACATTTAATACCCTATTGTATTGCTAATGATTATCTATTAAAAAAAATTAGGTTACCAAATTAACCTTAAAAGTAAAATAATAATAATAAAAAATTAACATTTTTTTTTTCTTTTCATTGATGTCACCAAGAATATCCTCGCAAAGATATTATTATAAAAACGAAGAACAACAAGGATAAGAATATCACATGTTTAATAGAAAGTGCGCCTTGAGTTATTTTTCAAAATATAAAAATTAAACGCACTTAACTCAAAATATAGAGATCAAATGGGTATTTATTTATATTTAACTATATGAGTATTTTTAGATATTTTTAAAATATAAAGAATAAACGCTATTTAGCCGCGTAATTGTTTTGAGATATTATCTGCGTCGTGGGTGGTTGTGGGCGGTGCTGTTTAACTACAAGTTATACGGTCATTATTGGCATTTTAATGAAATGTATATTCTTTGTTTTTTATTTAAAAAATAAATTCTGTCACGTGTAATTTATCAACTATATGGTTACGTAGAAAAATTTGGAGCATGTGACAAAATACTTGGTTCATTGCATTGGTGCCTTGAAACCAGATTTTTCATGCAAAGTCAGTAAATATTTCAAAATGGTAGTGACGCCGCC
This sequence comes from Murraya paniculata, assembly GCA_030449075.1. Lineage (NCBI taxonomy): Eukaryota > Viridiplantae > Streptophyta > Magnoliopsida > Sapindales > Rutaceae > Murraya > Murraya paniculata. The sequence continues at coordinate 30,594 of JAEVFN010000015.1, read as the reverse complement.
GTGATGCGTAATAAAATAACGTGTTAAAAACATGCTCTAAAGACGGGAACAAAAAACAATTCTATTGGCTTATTTGCTCATCGTGGCAGCCATCCCACTTCCTCTCCTTTTGATTTTTAAGTATTATATGTTGAGTTATTTTTTAATAAACATTTCTATCCTTTAATAAAGTAAGTAATGATTTAAAAATAATAAAATAATATATTTTATTTTATAATATTATAAAATATATTTTTTAATTTTTAATTTATTTCTTACATTACTAAATAACAATTCTTATTTATTAACTATTATAGAAATGTTTCAATCTAAAATCTCTTACTATAATAAAATAAGAAATAGACTAAAAAAAATTAAAAAAAAATACATACTCTAATGAATTATATTTTATCTTATAATATATTAAAATTTATATTTCTTTTAATCTTTTATCTTATACTTACTTGTTAATAAAATCAAGAATTCATAATGGGAAACCCACTGTTAATTATTAATTAAGTTTCTTTTGAGCTTTCTGTTCCACTCGCAGCCAATTGTCTCAATCAAGGACCATAAAATAGAAAAAAAAATTGTTTATTGCCCATCATGGACCCCGAATATTCTTTAAATTAATCGTGTACGAATTGGAAAAAATTTTTTATATCACTTTTTTTCCTCGCACGTGCATTCCTCTGTTGTATAAACAATTGCAGTGTAATTTGTAACAATCAGTTTTTCTTTTTTTTTAACAAAAAAGAAAATAGTAATAATAAAATAAATGCTCAGGTTCAAATGGCGCTGTCAACCCCGCGCACACAACAAACAAGGAAATCGAATTAACGATGATTGTGTAAATATTACTTTAACGTCAAACACAAATAAAGAAGAACGTAAATGAGCTAAGCGCTGACGTGTCTCACTTTGACTTTTCAGAGAGCCACGTGTTTAATTGTTTTCGCCACCATTGCTTGACACTGTTGTTCAATGCTGTAATATGTATGTTACTTTTACTTTATTACCGCTGCTTAGCTTACGAGGGATTTTTTTTTTTTTTTTTGCTCTTTCAAGAAATGCTGGGCATAGCTTATAAGTTTAGGGTTTGGTTACGGGGCTTTTCCAATTTTATAAAGTCGGTTTCTTCTTAAACATCTACAAATCTATTGATATTACAAAAATAAATTTATCAAGGCCTTTTATTTGATACGAGAGGCTTATCGCGAATACGATTTTTCTGATACAAGTAATTCATATTCATAATAAGCCCTGTATAGAATATTTCCTTACGATAATTCACAAGTAGTTCTTACTCGTGTAGGTATAAAGTCTTTTGTTTGGACATCAAAATAATATGATGATATCGTCATTTTGAATTTTTATTAAGGGTTAATTTTGGACCTTTTTTTTTTAAATTGACTATCTTTAAATTGTCCTTTTATTTTTAAAAATTTCAATTTATCTTTTATTTTTTTTAAGTAATGTTAGTTATCTCAACATATAAATCTCAATTTCAATCCCAACTGATATGACATTTATTATTGTATGATGATTAAGTAATTTTATTAGTTATAAAATCTATTATATGGATGAATGACATATTGCATTGGAACTCAAATATTAGGATCCTAAATATTATTATATTTTTTAAAAAGATAGAAATAATTATCAATCACTCTCATTTTTACTCTTTGTTTTTGGATTTAAATAAAAGTTAAGGTAATTTGAGATTTTCAAAAGTGATAAAAATTAAAGCGATTATCCGAAAGCAAGACAAATAAATTAGCTAGCTTCATGCCTCCATCATTTCTCACCCGACGTAACATCGATTAAGCAACAAGCTAAAAATCATTTGAAAACGCCAAAATTTAGGTATCTTTTTCTTCCTTTAACTTCACCATTATCATTTAAGTTGGAATATTCACTTTGATTTTGTGTTTCTTAATTATTTCGGGACATTTGGAGGAATATTAGACCATTATCCCGGGCATATAATTTATCTAAGAAAACTAAAATCATGAATGTTCTCACATTTGTTCTTTTTTTTTTTTTTCCTTTGGTTATTTTGTTGTATGACCTAGCTTCCGTGCACAATAATGTTACCCCATAGTTTGTAATATTTTCCACCACAATCGCCAGGATCTGTAGAATATGATTATAGTCTTCCCTATTATCCTCAATCATCTCTCTCACAAGTGTGGGCGTGTCAGGGAAAATTTTGTGCATATCAGTATTAGGCATGTTCTAATTTCTTTTTTTTTATATAGGTACTTAAATATTAGAGACAGAGTTTAACTAACAATTGAGTTAGCAGAGGTACTTAAATATTAGAGTCAGAGTTTAACTAACAATTGAGTTAGCAGAGGGACTGCAGACCCATGAACTTCATACCTCAAACTTAATAGTTAATGCACAATCATCTTATGACATAACAAAACTACGAAGTTAACCTAAGCTATTTCACTAAAACCCCAAGGTGCACTCTAGTTGTGCATATAATAAATAAAATCACAATTAATTAGAACTCTTTTTTATTAAAACTAAGCTTGATCTTAGACTGATAATAACCACTTAATTGACCATCTATTTAATGCTCTTAATTAAAGATAGGCCATGATAAATATCGTGCCTATGTAATTATATATTTATCCATGAGACACTATTTGTTGCAATGATCACTTTTAATATGTTTCACAACTAGCTTTGTAAGCATCATTTGTTGTATAGATTTCGTCTTGTAAGTATATGTTCCTATGATCCATGAAATCACATCTTTAAACTATTGAAATATTGATTGTTTATATTAATCTTATTTTATGATAACTCAAAAGACATAGTACATGAATACAAGTTAATCATCCATTCAGGTTAAGGTCGATTAAATTTATTAAAACTAGTGAGATTTTATAATCAACGACGTTTGTTAAACCAAATCATAATTCATTGTACTCTTGTTCAACATGCATATCATATATACATAGCAACTATTCGACTCGAAATCTCTACTTTGGTGATCAATATAAAAGTAGAACGTTACAACCTTGTATAATGAAATGCCAATTTCACTAACGACTATGAATAAATCTTTCATTTATAAAGAGCCTGCTGTCTATATTTTTATATCAGTATCATACGCCCAATACATAAATCACATATTTTATAAATAAGAACTTATAATGTATGCTAAAATAAATAATGAATGAATAGATTTCATCGAATTCAGAAATTAATATTATTTTTTGGCGTGTTTTCAGAGCGCAAAATCACAATAAGTCTGACACATGCAACATGTAGAATAATGCTCATTTCTGTCCCAAGTTTTGGTTCATGTTGTAAAAAGTAATTAATTTATTATAAATTTTATCTGTATTGATCTGTGTTCTCAATTTTTATCCCCATTTTTGTGTGCAATGTATCATTTTGCATCATTCCAGGGTCCATGCAACTCGTTTATTTTTCTTCTGATGAATCTGGTCCACGCAGTTACCAGCATCGATTGTTGCACTGACACGCTGCTGGGTTATAAATGAGACATCATTCGTGGGTTGTCCGCAATCGCAACAAACAAAAGAACTGGGAACATAGATGTGATGAGATATTTCAGCCTCATTTACCAACTGCATGACCTGGTACGTTTCCATTGGGTTTCATGATTGTGCCATTGCTTATAGTCTGTAACACCCCCTAGCGAGCCTCTCATTATTGCTCATGAGAAAATTGCGACTGTTGACTGCTGATCTAAATAATATATTATATTGTACATGTAATTGCTGTGTGGCCCAAGTTTTTCAGATTCCCGTCTCCCGAAAGCACCCTCTTATCAATTTATTATGTCCACAACATGAGGAACAAGACTGGATATTTTTGGGAAAGAAAATTATCCGTTCTCATTCGAGGACTGCCCCTCTACAAGTTTTGTTTTCTTTATTGAAGAGCTTTTCTAATATAAACGTGCATAAATAATGATCACTTGTGCCATCGAAGCGCTTTGGGATGCTGATTAGGCGAATTTGGGGAACAACGTAAAAACAATATGTGTATGTAAATAATAACAAAAGTCCAACTCAGTAGTATTATTAGCCAAGGCTCAAGATTCCGAGATTCTCTAAATAAAACAGCCGATCGATCTCCGTAATTACAAGAGGTGGAAACAATTAAGAGAGGAGAAGACTGACACGATGATTAAAGAAACACCAACGCAATTAAAGAACATAACTCATGCTATGATTGGAGATGTTACATACATGATCATAAAAACCTTACTGATCGAGTCTCCTAAGAAGAGCCGATCTGAGGGCATCTTCAGTTCTCAAACCATCAGGAACCCTGACCACAACATCTTGAAGCATGAGATCATTCACACATGACATGCTAGCATGGTGCACCTGCAACTCCAGGTCACGCAGTGAACTCATTAGCTTAGCAGCTGGGTAGTTCACATTCTCAGATTGGACTCTGATCATGGCATTACTGCCCATAATCTTGATCTCAACTTCAAGATTGAACCCACCGCCTGAACCAGCAGAACTAGGCCTAGCTTGGTCCACAGATGTGGTGGTGCTATGATTATCAGAAATCTCCAACTTCACTTTCTTGGACTCCCTTTGCAGCAGCTGTGACTCCAGATCATCAATCTTGACCTTGAGTTCCCTTATGTAAGACACAGCATCAGAGAGTAAAGATGCTTTGTCCATCCTTGACACATTTGGAACCACAGCTCGCAGTGCATAGAACCGGTGGTTCAGCTTCTCACGCCTCTGCCGCTCAGCTTCAACATGGTTAAGTGGCGTCTCTCTGCCCAGTCCAGGCTTTCTTCCCCTTTTCTTTGGCGTTCTTTTCTCTGTAGTGTTAATATTATTCACTGGCAGGGGCAGCAAGGGGCAATCGGAATCCGAATGCTCAGAATCTACTATATAAGATGATTGTCCAGTACTACTTTTAACAGCGCGGCCTTGATCTTTGCGTTGGTTCTTGACCTTGTTTTGGTCTTCCTCTTCCGGCCGGCTCAACTCTTCTTCTTCTTCTTCTTCTTCTTCTTCTTGTTCTTGCTGTACTCCGGCGATGATGCCAATATCAGCAAAGGAGATGTTCCTGTCGAGGAAGTGCATCGGCGGTGCAGCTGGGGTGGGATTCGGATTCAGTGGTTTGGTAATTAGATCAGAGCCAAACAGAGACTTGACCTGGTGGGCGAGACCCCAGTTCTCTCTGATCAAATCAGGGGAGCCCAACTCAAGCACACCACAAGAAGTGGGTATGCAAACAAAAGTCTCGATGCCATGCAATTGTGCTTCTTTAGCTCTTTCGCAGTTGTAAAATTGCAATTCCTGGCTGCCAGTTAGCCACACCAAAGAACCAGAGCTTAGAGCCCTGCCCGGAATGCCAACCCCAGCACCGAAAGATCGCGTGAGTGACATCACGTAGAACCATTCGGAGTCAGTGACATCACCGCCGTCCACCATGGACATATCCATCTCATGGCCCATGAATGATTGTTGGATTCCCCTGATGCTGCTGATGGCCCTCTTTCTCTCCAGGTTATTATCTAAGGCTGCACCTGCTGCTGGCGCCGGCATGCTTATTCTTGGTCTTGGTGATGCGTCTTTGGTTCCTTGGTAATGACCATCTCCCCAAGCCAAGAAAAGCTGGCCGTTATCGTCGTTTGATATTGTTTGCCAAAAAATGGCATAAGCCCACCACTCTGGTTGGCTCTGCACTATGAATTGCAGCCTTTGTTGTAGTGTTGGTGGTGGGGTTTCTGGAGTTAAAGATACCAGAGAAGAAGATGAAGATGGAGATATTATTAGATCTTCCATGGCCGACTAGCCTTGTTTAATCAATTTCACCGGAATTAGTAGTGAAACAAGGTTTGTACAACATATTACAGAACAGAATTTGTGGATGCGCTGAGAACATAAATATAGAGAGCTGTCAAGTAACGCAGTAGTACTAGTGTACTACTGTAGAATATAAATTTAAACATAGTTAATTAATTATACTCTCTCAATTTTGATAATTAAATAATTCGTCTCAAAAAAGAGTGAACCAGCTAAGTGGGGGCCTTATGATTGTACCCTAATGAGAAATAAATAGAAGGAGAACAGGAAATTGCAGTAGAAACAAATACAATGGAACAAAGAGAGATCAGAGTATGAGGTGTTGATCAAGAGAGTGGAGGAATGAAGGTGGTTTCTTAGGGGTTGTTTGTTAAAAATTGTATCGATTCTAGTTTTTTTAATTAATTTATTTATTTTTTGTAACTTATGTTATATTTACATTGAATAGAGAAAATATTTTCTTTTTTTTTTTACTTTTATCTAATAAAAAAATCTGAATGAAAGCAAAATGTTATATTATATATAGAGAGAGAGAGTTATTTTCTATAATATAAAATTTAATTTTTTTTACTTTAATTTATAAGGATATAAATATCAAATAATCATATTTAATATTCTTTTTATTTATAACAACAAATAAAATATTATTTATATTCAGATATTTAAAAATAAATAAATATATGAGAAAAATAAATATGATATCCGTATACAAATTTATTTAAATTTCAAAAAAATTTAAATCCATTCAAATTTTAAATAAAAAATAAACGCTATCTTAGTACATTATTATTATATTGTTATTGTTATAAATATATACGTATATTTATATAAATATTAGTTATTATCTAACAAAAATCTCTTGTTTTGTTAAATTAATTGATTAATGAGAAGATATTAAAATATTAATTTTAATATTATATATGTATATATATATATATATGTGTGTGTGTGTGTGTAGGATTTTAAAAGATCTCATATTTTAATGACGTACGAAGTTATAGCGTTATTGCATAAATAAAAGCGAAGAGGAGAAGTAAAGTTTGGTGCTGGCAGGACCTGACCGTCCAAATTGGCTTATTTACTGTGTCACTGTTGGCCACCACTAGCACGTGAAGCGATAGCGACGGGCCTGAGTGACTACTGATTAGCAGCTCTATGCCTCCGAGCCTCGGGCTCTGTTGGGTAACCTTTTCCCCTTTCCCCTGAATCAATCACTAGTGTTTGACTACACTTGTTTTGTCTTTTTTTTTTTTAAAGTAATTTTTTGCATTTTTAATTCTTTTTTGCGTTATAAAAGAGCAATATTTTATAATTAAGAAAAATGATAAAAGAAATCAACGGCTGATTAAGCGTTGATACAAACAATTGTGCTATAAACTTATATTATCATGTTAATTGATATTTTTTTTAATTTACATGTACAATAAGTTTGTTTTACAGTTGGTTTTACTAATATCCCGTCATATTTTTCCATCTAAATATCATTGCTCTTAAATAATTAAAAATAAAATAAATAATTGAGATATATTTTTAAAAAAATTTAAAACACTTGACATATGTAGTAAGAACTTGAAAAATACCATAATAAAACAATAATAATAATAGAGCTACAAATAATTTTGTACAAGTTACTGTGTATACATTGACATGCATGAAGAAATTAGTTGAATAATAATTAGTTATTTCAATTAAATGAGCCTATGATAGTTTTATATAACTAATTTCGTCATTCCACATCTGTTTGTACGCATTTATTTATACAAAATGGTTGGGACTCCATTATTATTAATAAAACAATCCAATTATAGTACATGTATCCCACAATTTAGATGCTATTAAATAATTAAAAATAAAAAATAATGTGTTGATAAAATAAAAGAGTCTTCTTCAATTATATTTAATATATCTTAGAACCACTAAAAATAAGGTAAAAAAAAAAAAAGATAAGGTAAAAAAAAAAGATATTGACCCGCTTGCATTTTACTAATTTTTACATTGTTCTTATTAATTATAAATTACAACAAATATAATTTAAAAATTGCCAAATAAAAAATGTATTAATGCACCCCCGATGTGCTGGGGTCGGACTTTTCATCGCTTTCAAGTTTCAACTGTGAATTTTCTTCTTTTTCTGGTGCCTGCGAATCGTCTGTCCACTCACTCAACTCTCGAGGCTTTTCCGTACAATCATTTGTTTTTTATTCAGGTTCCATTTCTTTAAAAAATAACCAAAAAAAATAAAAAAAAAATTAATTCTTTTAAAGTGCTGCACTGCATTTGTGGTCCTCACTCACGATAACATTTTGTAACGTGTTTTTTTTAGATGTTGCAAGGTGGACGTTTGTTTATGCAACTCATTAACTTTCTCTCTCTATTTTTTCAATTAAATATTTTATTATATAAAATAATTATTTAGTTAACTCTTTCTTCGTTTTTTCTTCTTAATTTTATAAAGGATAATGATACAGTCATAAATTTTTATATAAATTAAATTTGTACAAATTGATGTGCCATTAATTCATTAGTTGAAAGAAAATATAAAATAATAAAAACAAATTATGTGGACCAAGTGAGACTTAATTCAACCAATTAAATCATGCCACATCAGTTTGTACAAATTTAATTTGTACAAGAGTTTGTGGCTGTATCATTACTCTTTTATAAATTCATTTAAATATATTCTTTTAGCAACAACTAATTGGCATCACTAACCAAGAGAACTAATGAATAAAAAAAAAAATTCTGATATATAAAAAGCATAAAATATGAATTATGATATACTGAAAAAACTAAATTTAAAAAATATTGAATTTGAGTGTTTAGTTTGTAGTGAGAATAGAGAGAAAATATACAATTATAAATTAGAGAAAAAAAATAATTATTGCTTATATAATTTTTTAAAGCGCCCTCTTAATTTGGCCATCTTTTTTGGGGATTTGCTTCATGCATCTTTGAATTTTTTAATGTGAACCAGATCCATCATGTATTGATGATACAACAAAGTTTAATACTTTAATTGATAACGCTCGTCTCTTATTTTATGAGTCAGCTGTGATAAAACAAAGTTTTGTTTTATTCTTTGGCGGAGATACTGACGAATTCACAGAATGCCCTAATCGAGAGAGACTACTGACCGCATGCATTGCATCAATTGTATGCGTGTGTGTGTGTATAAAAATAAATAAATAATCTATCGATCTATGCATCCATCTATCAATTATCTAATCTATCAGTCTTTCTAATTTCTGTGTCTCACTATTTAAACCGTACGAATCGGAGTTGAATCCAGTGTTGCCACTCATACGATACGATGCCTTGGATTCCGACTTGGAGCTAGGCAACGGGCGTACGACGACAACGATCTGGACGGAATTTTGTCTCGTTGTTTGATCCGTCGCATAATAGTTTTTGAGAACCAAAAAGGCTATTATGCACTTCCGTATGAATAATAAAATTATGATAATTCATTAAAGTCAAATTGCATATACATTAATTAATCAAATGTAACAAGATGTACATTAATTAATTATATGAAAGAAGGTGTGTGGATAATTCAAGTGAAGTCTACGATAACGTTAAGTAATAGTTTCATGGTCAACTTGAATCATATGTGATGAGTTCAATGTTGAGATTAGCTGGGTCATAAAGTGAATAATGTGGAGAAATTTTTATCTCTTATGACATGTAATGATGTAAAAGAAATGGAAAGTTTTAAAGAATGATATAACGAAAGAAGATAAATTTCACTTATTGCTTCGTGAAAATAAAGACTCAATCTATGCAAATATTGAAAATATATATATGATAAAGGAAATGATACAACTATGATTAGGAAATTTGATTGATTGACAGAAGATTAAGTCCATCTGTCTTTTTTTTATTTATCGATTGACAATGAATGTTCTGTTTTCATTAATAAAGTTGGAGAAAATCATCCATTTTGATTAGTTGGTGTTATTTCTGTCATCATTTGATTCTTATCTGATCAACTATGTTCTTGATCCATACATTAAGCTGCAAAGAAAGAGTCCACCAATATTAGCATTAGACATAAAGTTAATTAAATTTATTTTTTATTTGAAAACGATTGTTTTTTAGAGATTTAAAAGTGATTTTAAAAAGTTAAAAATTAATTTTAGAGTTTAATAAGTTTTTTTTTTAAATTATTTTTCGTAGAATTATCCCATCTTATAACATATTTTGAAAGAGAAAAAAAGAATAGCTTTTCAAAATCTAATAAGAATAGCTTTTAAAAATCTAATTTTGAGAAATAATTTTATACATAAGACACACATATATATTCTCACATATAATATAAAAATATTAAACTATCATTACTAATTGGGGAATAAAATTATTAAATTTAAGAGATTATTATTATTTTCAATATTTATTTTAATTATCAATTATTATATATACAGAATAAAAGATACTTTCATGTACATATTTATAAATGTGTAACATATTTTATTAATCATTATCTCTATTTTAGTCATTTATACTTTTACAACAGTTTAACAAAAAAATCTATCAAATATATACGACTGCTTTAAAAATTCACGCATTTTTGAAAGTAAATTTGATTAAATATTTAACTGATTTTCTTTACAGTTGATTTTTTCTTTACAACAATTCATAATTATTATTTTAAATCTATATTATGAGGCCGGTGACTATTTAGTCTATATATTTTTAAAAATACCTCAAAACATCCTTGCTGTTAGTTTTTGTTCCTTTTTACCTTGCTTTTACAATATTATCGTCTTACAATAATTTTTTTTTTGGAACACTAATAAAAAGAAAAAAAATTAGATTACCAATTTAACCCCCAAAAATAAAATAAACCCAAAAAAATAAAATAAAAACAAAGAGAATATATATTAATTTTTGTGGAAGCTCACATATGTCCAAAAAAATTAATATTGTAAAACAATTAAATTACCAATTTTTTGGACATTAAAAAAATTTATTACCAATTTTTTGGACATTAGAAAATATGAACTCCTCAGCAGAGTGTTCCATAAAAATTAATATATATTCTTTTTGTTTCTATTTTAGTTTTTGAGATTAAAGTAGTAATATAATTTTTTTTCTTTTTATTAATGCCCGACAAAAATAAATATTATTATAAAATGATAATATTGTAAAACCAAGTCAAAAGAAGCAAGAAGTAATGGTAGGGATGTTAATAATTTAGCAACAAAGATGTTTTGAAATACTTTTAAAAATATAGAGACGAAACAATACTAACATCAAAATATAAGAATTATATTATTTACCCTTATTTTAAAAGTTAGTACATTACCAAAGCGGCACTAATTGAAATTAATTGATTTGATTGTGAAAATACAATGAATTAAGAAGCCTATGAGCAATATCTTATCATTGGATTAGCTACCTTAATACATAATTGGCATTTATATATATATGGACGGTGACATTCATAATTTTCATACACGCACAAAACACCCTAAAGAACAAAGTCGCAAGGCAAAGTTTGATTCAAAAATCTTTAGACTTTCGTTATTACCGTACGTAAGCCTCCAGCCTTGGGCCCTTGGCCTATATATATACACGTATATATAGACACACACACACACACTCGTCATCGTTTAATTTTTCCCCTTTCGAAAAGTTCCCCCTTACTACTTATTTTGAATTTTTTTTTTTTTTATTTCTCTCTTCCCACTTTTTTGTTCATTTTCTCCAGATTTCTGATCCAGCTCCTTCTTTTTGGCCATGCAAAGCCTGTATATCATTTTTCTTTCTTTTTTTCTTTTCAGATGAATAATGAATTAATTATAGTGAATATAATTATTACTCGGCAACGAATTGTTAATTATAATAATGTAATTAACTTTTTATTTTTTGAAAAATCGAAAGCTATAGCTTGCTGTCGACGCCATAGGAGGTTATACACTCATACAATTTTTTTTAACAACTTTTTTTTTTTTAAAAAAAATACTCATATGTATATTATAATGCAAAATTTAATGATATTTATAAGGAGAAATTTATTACGATAACTTAGATCATGTCTTTTATAACACAATTTATATTTTTACACTCACAAATACTAGAGGAAAAATATACAAATGATTATTTAAAAATTCTTATTTCTATCTCTTTCGTCTTCTGGACCCCTCTCTTCTTGCTCCACATTTCTTTTTAATTTTTTTTTTAATTTTCCTGCTTCTTCTCCTCCCTAACTAGATTTTTATAGATAATTTTAACTTTTATATTTTTAAATATGATAAGACGAATTTATTGTAAATCCATCAATTAAAGTTACACAATTATAAAACACACTTTTCAGTCCGAAAGCATCAATATGTAGTCATTTATTTATATGTTTTGAGGAGAAAGAGAAGCTACTGAAGTATATTAACCGCGCAAACATATAACACGTAGCGATGGTCACAGTCATGTTAGTTTTGATGGTCAATTTTGGCCAATACCTAATAAAAAAAAAAGTTATAATTTTTATTATGGATGGATGCTAAACTTTTAAGAGTGTGTATTGTATAGGAGATATGAAATTACTAACTTTGCGTAATAAATAAAGAGAGATATCGCTATGACAGCAACTAATTTATTTTGGTAGATAAAGAAAAAAAAAAAAAAAAGGAATTGGGTAAGCATGATTAAAGGATGGTGAAAAGGACACACATGGGGAATGAAGGAGAGAGGCAAAAAAAAAAGGAGAGAGAATTGTGTCAACATTTTGAAATTTTTTATTAATATGGATTTTATCAAACAACAAGGACTGCAACATTAATAACCATTTAAAAGCCCGTACCATTACTTTTCGATCAGGTCTTACGGTGAGAACAGAGAAGGAAAAGGAGGAGTATCTTACATCAAATGCAAGATAGGCGGAATAATTTTAGAGTTTTATAACATATACGAGTAGATATATATATATATATATATATATATATATTAAATATAAAATTAAATTTTAAAATTAAATTTAAAAAATTACTCTTCTTTAATTTTTAAAATTTATCGTATTCGTAAGATGAGCGATATTAATAAAAATAATTTTTAAAAAAAGTTATTAAATATCAAAAATTAATTTTTAACTCTTCAGAATTATTTTTAAACTCTTAAAAATAATATGATTAGTTTTGACCTTAATTATTCATTTCCATTCCGTATCTTAAAGTTTGAAATAATTATGCTTACCGTGTTTGCTTTTGCTACTTAAGTCTTCGACCATAGCCATTGAAATGGACTAATAAAAAATTGTGCTTAGTAAGGGCAGCTAATAAAAAATATGTCAAATGTTACCGAATTACGCACGTGTGATATTGATTGAGAGTGCCACATCTCATGCGTCCGAATCCATGCCAACTTATTGATGATATATGGATTAAAATTATTGGATCTACTTATGTTCCACAATATAGGGTAATTATTTCCTCATAATTAATTGTCAGGTCTCGATCCGATTGACCCAATCGATAATTACAAATCCAATGACGGAAATTTGATTTTAATAGCCGCATGTATACAAAAACAATATAGGAAATTAAAAAAAAAATTAGATGCGAGTAATTTATATAAAGAAAACTTTCCAATTACATGCTTTACCCAATAAACCAACAAATAAATTAAAGAGAACCGAGTCCATCCTATGTCCAACTAAAAAGCAAAGTAAGTTTTCGTTTACTGGGTCATCAGGATATCATTTTATCGAGAGGTGTTTTTACTAATATTCCACTTGCCGATTCGGTAAATAAAAACTAAAGGCTCATTTATTTTATAAGGTATATTCATTTTCGCATTTTATAATGATTTGTCACGGGTGACAGATATAGTTACGAAGACAATTATTTGTTATAAAATAGCAGCCAGAAAAATATATGTTTTCAATTAATAACTATTTTATACTTAATGGGAAATATAATTGATTGAAGTTTTGTTTCCAATTTGTTAAGGTGAATTTGAACTAAACCTTTCTATATGTGTTGGGTCAATAATATCAATCTCTCTCTCATGTCTCCAAACACTATTACTGTTAAAATAATAATACTAATAATAATAAACTCTGATATAAGTTTATCGTTTTTAACATGTCTTTTACTCCTTTTAATTTTTTAATGATTAATTGTGGATTTGATCATTTCAGAGGTAAAGATATAATTAAAAAAAGTTGAACGTTAATAAATTTATTTTTCTTTAAGTTATAGAAGGATTTTGATGGGTTTGGAAAACGATATATTTATCAAACAACATAAAGTTCTAGTCACCTTTGCAGTGAAAATATGAAATAATACTTCTCTTTTCTTGGATTCCTTCTTCCTTTTGAAATGTAAACTATGTTAGTAATGCATAATGATATGCACATTACTTGCCCTTTGGCTGAGTGGCAGAGGCACAACCCTCGTAATCGAGCCCCCACAAAGTATTGTTGAGGGTTTTAATTCCTTTCCAATTATGAATAATAATTGAGTAAAGATAATTTTCTCATTTTCGAAATAAGAGTGGCGTAAATGTCTTTCGAATATTAAAGAGGGTTAAAATCTGAACAGTAATATATAAAATTTAATATAAGACCAATCTTATTAATTATTTGATTGTAAATATATCAATAATAGTTTCATGTAATATGAACATTAATCTCATGTAATTCTACAAAAAAAAAAAGTTAGTATACACATTGTTTCAATCTCGTGTGACGAACATATTGAGGGCTAGTTTGGGAATGATGTACTTTTTAAAATAATTACCGTTAGTTGTGCTGTAGAAATAATCAGCTGTGAAAAGAATCAGTTAAGTGTTTGGTAAATTTTATTTTCATAAATACTGTGGGTTTTAAAAGCAGTTATGGACGTTTGATAAATCTTACTGTTAAACTGCTAAAAGAAAATAAATAACTAAAATGTATATAATGTAGGATAAAATTTGTTTATACATATAAAAAAATGTACATACAATATTTTTAATATTATAATAATTTTAACTAAAAATAAAATTTATAATATATATTAATTTTTTTATCTTAAAACAATTGATAATTAAATTTATAATATAGTGAAAAAATTTAATAATAATTCGACCAAGAAACCAATATTGATAAATTTATGTTGATGAATTACAATAAAAATTTATTAAAATATTGATTCTGTTTCTAATTTGAATAAGGATAATTTTGGGTTTAAGTAATAATTTTAAGGATATTTATTAAGTTATATTAAATGATAAAATTGATTTTCAAAATCATAATTTAAAAACTACTCATTTCCTGTTTTTCAAAATCAGCTTTAAGATGTGTTAATTTTGACAAAAATAATTTTATTTATTTATTTATTTATTTTTACGAAATACTAAAATTATCTTTTAAATTTTTAAAATCACATTTAAACCTCATAAAAAAATAATCTCAAACGAGCCCTGAATCATTTAATTTGTTAAACTAATTTGGCCCAACCGTCCAACTTAGTTGGCCGACTCTTAGTGGATTTGTTATGTAAATAAAATAAAATACCTTATACTTATAGTTGGAAGGTCACGTTCACAATTTTCTCTTTCTAACACAATTGAGACCCAACTTGCAAATTCGCTTTTCATATATGTTAATTAATTGAAGAATCGAATTAGCTAAATAAAGGAAACGTTTCATCAATTGCTATTTTAATGCACACAATCGAAGGCGCTTGGTCAGGACAAAATAAACAACTTTAAAATAATACAATTAATTATCTCACAAAATCTTGATTTAGATACTAGTTAAAATCCGTAGGAGTTTCCTCTTTCGCCTGGACAACTTCTTTAACTGGAACTGAGTTGTCATATTCCATTTGCATCATTCAATCAACAGAGAAAGGGATAAGGAAGAAGAAGGCACCCAGATCAATATATTAAAATTTCTTAATCATAATCTGCAGGTAAAAGGATTAACTAACATCTTCTTGAAGAGGAGAATTGAAAAAAGAAAGAAAAGAAAAGAAAAGAAAAGAAAAAGAAAAAACCTTCAAGTCTGCACACCTCACCGAAGGTGCATCTACATATCTCAAGTCAACAAATCACACCAATATTCCATTTCCAGCCTAGCTATCGTATCATTTAAGATCAACTTTTTGATTTCTAAAAATTCACCATTTCACATCACTGCGTCCTTTTCTTGTAGGGCCAATATTCATGACAATCTATCATTGAGTTGTGTCTATTGGTTACAGTCACCGCCTTTGCATTTCATTTACTTATTAATTTGATAGCATAAGAATTAAGAAGTTCGAGCGAAGAGGGGCCGAATCGTAAGAAGCTTGAAAGATTAGTTTAATTCGCCAAACCTGAATTTTATGTGTCAATAATTGATGTAAAAAAGCATAGTTTCAGAAGAAGATTCCAAGTTATTATATTATCTTTACGCATAAATAAAATAAAATAAAATAAAATAACCTGAATTCTATTGGTTCATACATCTACTCGTTTACATTTCTCCTCTGGGATTCCATTAATCTTAAAGAAGATGAAAGCCTTTGAATTTGAACCCGGAAACTAGATTAATATTCTGTAATGCAAACAATCCATTTTGGCAGTAGCAGAACTAAGATTTGGGTTTGATCGGGACAAAGCAGAGAAACTATAAACTTGACTAACCAATAACACAAAATCTGTAAAATTGCAGCGGACAACATTACGGGTTATAATGGATAAACTGTACAATCTTTTAGGCTGTACCACAATTGTATAAAACACGAGGGGGTAAATGTAAAATTTATATAAAATGGGCAATTTATCAATTTAATTTCTTATTTTTTCTTTGAAAATGAGATTTTGAGAAATCAAATGAATTATTGAAGCATCTTGCATAGGATATACACATATTATTGGTTGATGTTGTGAATCTGTTTCGGTGAAGATTATTAACTTGATGTAAAAGAATAATTTAATTCTTAAATATGTGGAGGATGATTAAGTACGAATACGACCATTAATTAATAAAAATGTCATGGTAATTAATAAACGTGCGGCCGGCGGCTATTAAAAAGAAAAAAAAAAAAACAAAAGCTACTATTAAGAGTACGGACCATGCTACACCTGGTAAGAAATAAAATTTTGAGAATTCATATGAAAGAAACATTATTCATTTTATATTGGTTCAATGAACTAACTCTAAACTCCAGAATAAGCCCTCAAATTATCTCACAAACTCACATACCCTATCAAGAATTTTAGAGTAATTTTTTTTTCTCTCAATATACCCCACACAATATCCAATTTACCCTCATTGTTATACTTGTGTTTGATCTCCACAATGATGGCATTCGCCATTACTGCAGATAAGATCACTCAAATGTGTCTGTTGAATAACAAAAATTGACCTTGTTAAGAATAAGTCTATGTATGTGCTAGTCTTTCGGAGTGTATCTGTTTGTTAAGGATTTTGTGGGCTAGTGCAGATTTTCTGGTTTACACAATTGTGAGGAAAGTTGTTCACTGTATTGCTTATATAAAGTGAGCCAAATAAAAGCTTTGATCATCTTTTCAATTCATCACATTCTCTTCTTTACAATTCCTCTGCTCGTTAACATTCTGGTATCAGAGCATTTACTAGATCTTCTAACTTGTACTGCTGTAGCATTTACTAATGGCATCTGACAACTTTGTTCAACCAGCCATACCACGCTTTGATGGCCACTATGATCATTGGAGCATGCTTATGGAAAATTTTTTGAGGTCAAAGGAATACTGGCAGGTGGTAGAATCTGGAGTAGCAGAACCTGCAGAAGGAGTGGAGTTAGATGCAGCAAGAACTAAGCAGTTAGAAGAAGCTCGGTTGAAAGATCTTAAGGCAAAAAATTACCTCTTCCAGGCAATTGATCGTTCAATTTTGGAAACCATTCTCTGCAAAAAAAACTTCTAAACATATTTGGGACTCTATGAAGAAGAAGTTTCAAGGCTCAGCAAGGGCAAAGAAGACACAACTACAAGCTCTTCGTTCAGATTTTGAGACACTTCAGATGAAATCGGGTGAGTCAGTTTCTGATTATCTTTCAAGAACTATGGCTATTGCAAATAAATTACGTATTTATGGAGAGCAAATTGATGATTCTTCCATAGTTGGAAAAGTTCTTAGATCATTAACCCCAAGGTATGAGTATGTTGTCTGTTCAATTATGGAGTCAAACGATCTTGATGAACTTTCTCTTGATGATATGGAAAGTTCATTAAAGGTCCATGAACAAAGAATGAACAAGCAAATTGGAGCAGAGCAAGCATTGCAAGCTGCAACCAGCAATAACTCTTCAGCATCAAGAGGTCGGGGTCGAGGCCGAGGAAGAGGCAGAGGTAGAGGCAGAGGTAATGGAGATCGTGGGCCATCACAAAACAAGCAAGAATATAATTATGTTGCTGATTTCAACAGAAAAGGTAGAGGTTCACATGATCACAAGTCCAGATCTGTAGACAAATCAAATATTGAATGCTTTAGATGCCACAGGTATGGCCATTTTCGTTCTGAATGCCGTACAAATTTAAATAAAGATTATGGTGAAAAATCCAATTATGCTGAGAAAGATGAAGAAGTCTCACTCTTGATGGCATGTCATGATAAAGAAAGAACTACTAATTATATGTGGTATCTAGACACAGGCTGTAGCAATCATATGTGTGGTGATATATCTATGTTTACTGATTTGGATGAATCGTTTAGAGATACAGTTACATTTGGAGATGACTCAACAATTTCTATCATGGGAAAAGGAAATGTTGGGATTTATACTAAAGAAAATAAGAGTCAGAGCATTTCTAATGTTTTATTTGTTCCAGACTTAAAAAAGAACTTACTCAGCTTAGGACAACTTCTTGAAAAGGGATATGAAATAAATTTTAAAGAAGAGGTTTGCAGAATTGAAGATTCCAAAAAGGGTTTGCTAGCTCAAGTCAATATGACGGCAAATCAAATGTTTCCTTTATATCTTCAAAACAATGTCCATTCCTGTTTGTTGGCTAAACTGAAAGATGCAGCATGGTTATGACATTTTCGATATGGGCATTTGAACTTCGGTGGTTTGAGAACTTTACAACAAAAAGACATGGTGTTTGGGCTACCTAAGCTTGAGCATCCAAAAGACGTGTGTGAAGAATGTGTTATTGGCAAACAACACCGTGATCAATTTCCAAAGGTGAAAACATGGCGAGCAAAAAGGCCGCTAGAGCTAGTCCACTCAGACATTTGTGGGCCTATAAATCCTATCTCTAATGGAGGTAAACAGTACTTTATGACATTTATTGATGACTTTAGTCGAAAGACTTGGGTTTATTTCTTGCAGGAGAAATCTGAGGCTTTTGTAGCATTTAAAAGCTACAAAGTTCTTGTTGAAAAAGAAATAGATTGTGCTATTAAAATTCTCCGTACCGACTGTGGTGGTGAATATAATTCACAAGAGTTTGTCAAATTTTGTGAGATGCATGGGATTAAAAAACAACTGATAGCAGCCTATACACCACAACAAAATGGTGTTTCAGAGAGGAAAAATCGCACTATCTTGAACATGGTTCGAAGCATGTTAAAGTGGAGCAGTGTACCGAAGAATTTCTGGCCTGAAGCAGTAAACTGGAGTATCCATATATTGAATAGAAGTCCAACGCTGGCTGTTCAAAATATGACACTAGAGGAAGCTTGGATTGGACGAAGACCAACAGTTGACCACTTCAAAATATTTGGGTGCATTGCCTATGCTCATGTTCCAGACCAGAAAAGGAAGAAGCTTGATGATAAAGGAGAAAAATGCGTGTTTCTTGGTGTTAGTGACCAATCAAAAGCCTACAAGCTGTACAATCCTAACACTAAGAAAATTATTGTTAGTCGAGATGTCATATTTGATGAAGAAAATATATGGGCATGGACTGTCAACACCTCACAGCAACAAATTCCAGTAGACTTTGACAACAGAGATGATGAGAAGAATCCTGAAATATTAAATGAGCAACAACATGACATTCATCCAATGTCAGTACTTAATGAATCTTCGGAGCATTCAGATGCAGCGCATGAGACACGACCTCGGCGATCTAAGAAAAGGCCTATATGGATGGATGATTATGAGGTATTTGGGTGTGAAGAATATGATACCTTAACTCACTTTGCTTTGTTTGCAGATAATGATCCTACTACTTTCGAAATGGCTGTTAAAGAACCAAAATGGCAGAAGGCAATGGATGATGAAATTGCAGCCATTGAAAGGAACAACACTTGCGAGTTGACTAATCTTCCACAAGGACACAAAACAATTGGTGTCAAATGGGTGTACAAGACAAAGTTGACAGAGAACGGTGACATTGACAAATATAAAGCCCGGTTAGTAGCTAAAGGTTACAAGCAAGAGTATGGAATTGATTACAAAGAAGTCTTTGCCCCAGTAGCAAGACATGATACCATCAGGCTGATAATTGCGATGGCTGCACAACATTCATGGCCAATCTATCAATTGGACGTGAAATCGGCGTTCTTGCATGGTGATCTACAGGAGCAGGTATATGTTGATCAACCCCTTGGTTATGAGAAGCATAAGAATGAGAATAAAGTCTACAAATTAAAGAAGGCATTATACGGATTAAAACATGCATCCAGAGCCTGGTACAGCCGTATAGATGCCTACTTTGAAAAGGAAGGCTTTAAAAAATGCCCATACGAACATGCACTTTTCATAAAAAATGAAGATGGAAAGAAAATTCTTATCGTGTGTCTTTACGTGGATGACTTGATTTATACTGGAAATGATACAAGCATGATTGAGAAGTTTAAACAATCCATGATGAGTGAGTTTGACATGTCTGATTTGGGTATAATGCATTATTTTCTTGGCATTGAGGTTGTACAATCAGCTGCAGGTATCTTCATCTCTCAAAAGAAATATATTCGAGAGATTCTAGAGAGGTTTCAAATGACAAATTGCAATTCAGCAAGTGCACCTACAGAAAGTGGCCTAAAGCTTACAAAGGATCTTGGAGGAAAGAAAATAGATAGCACTTTCTTTAAGCAAATTGTAGGTTGTTTGATGTATTTAACGGCAACAAGGCCTGACATAATGTATGCTGTTAGTCTTATCAGTAGATACATGGAGCATCCAACAGAATTGCACCTTTCTGCAGCCAAGAGAATTTTGCGTTACTTGCAGGGTACTAGTACGTTTGGGTTATTCTATCGAAAAGGAGAAAAATCTGAACTACTTGGTTTTACAGACAGTGACTATGCTAGAGATTCTGATGATAGGAAGAGCACTTCGTGATATGTTTTCATGCTGGGTTCTAGAGCTATTTCTTGGTTATCAAAGAAGCAGCCGATTGTCACTTTGTCGACTACGGAAGCTGAATATGTTGCTGCCGCAACAGGTGCATGTCATGCTATTTGGTTAAGAAGATTACTTGAAGAATTTTGCTGCAAACAGGAAGTTTCTACACCAATCTACTGTGACAACAGTTCAACCATCAAACTTTCCTTGAATCCAGTATTTTATGGAAGGACAAAACATATAGACGTAAGATACCACTTCCTTCGAGACCTCACAAAAGATGGTACCATTGAATTAGTTTTTTGCAGAAGTGAAGATCAGCTCGCTGATATTTTTACAAAGTCCCTCAAGCTGGCAACCTTTTTAAAATTGCGAAAGTTACTTGGAGTTTGCACTTTAGAAGACCACATTTGAGGAGCAGTGAGGCATTGCACAGTTTTTAGACAATTAAACTGAACGATTTTCTTGTGCAAAAGGAAAAATATTCAGTTTAAGGGAGGGATTGTTAAGAATAAGTCTATGTATGTGCTAGTCTTTCGGAGTGTATCTGTTTGTTAGGATTTTGTGGGCTAGTGCAGATTTTTTGGTTTACACAATTGTAGGGAAAGTTGTTTACTGTATTGCTTATATAAAGTGAGCCAAATAAAAGCTTTGATCATCTTTTCAATTCATCACATTCTCTTCTTTACAATTCCTCTGCTCGTTAACAGACCTAACCTCGCTGAGAAGCGAAACATTGAGGATCTTATAACAAATACGGTGCGTTGCAATTGTTGTTTCAGAATGATTTACATCTGACTCATGTGCTGCTATACATAGCAACCGTAAGATCTCCGTTTTCAAAACTGGCATAGATAGAGCAAACGGCAATTTATTCTCAGCAGCGAGAAAGTTTACGGGATGCGCTATAATGCCCAACAAACAGTTATGGCTAGACATGAAGATTCTTTAACATCTTCCAAATGGTTTCAAGAAGTTTGTGGTGCGCGAAAACCAATGAACTTGGAGTGTTGATGAAACTGCCCATGATGCGTCGAGCTAGATGAAGTTTATGTAAAAATCTACCTCCAAAATATGTTAATCATGTGCATATTTATCTGTTTTATATAATTAAATGCTAATAAGTAAGTTGGTTAACACCTTCTTTCTTTATTCTTAAAACAAAAAAAAAAAAAATTTGGGTCTTCATGCATAATTTGTGTGGATACATTTTTGAGCATTGGTTTTATGTTCTGCGTCATATTAAAATAATATTTTGCTGAAAATTTTTTTAAAAAGAAAAAAAAAGGTAACATTTCACTTTCGGTGGTGGTGGGTGTAAGCGTAACATTTCACATTCTGCGGTAACTGATAAAAGTGAAGAAGGCCGAACTTAAACAAAGTTGACAATTTCCAAATAAAATATTCTGCAATATCTCCACTGATTACTCGTGCCAACAGATATGCCATCCGCTTAATTTAACATCGTTGAAAAAAGGAGTTGAATTTACGCGTCGAACTAGATTTTTAAAACTCATTTTCTTATTTACCTCATTAAAATATTTATAAGTAATATAAAATTCTATTGACGCTTCCATTGATACAATAACATTACTGAAACTTGTTCCTTTTTTCCATTTTTTTTTCAATGATTGCTTGAATCACATGATTATATATATATATATATATATATAATACCACTTTGTATAATTCAGTTATCTTTGAGATTATTGCTGTTAGTTGATAAAATATGTTAAATTTTAAGATTTTGCTAAGTTATAATTGCTGTAAGTTACAACTACTTTAAAATCACGTGAACAGTAATCACAAGTGCTGGGACTCACATATTTTTGAAGCAATTATAAATTATAGCAATTGTAACGTAGCAGTTCCCTAAATTTTATTGTTGTGACGTGGCTGCAATTGAGAGTATTTGCTCAAATCTTCCGACGATACAGCCAACTTGAAAGTGAAAGGTGCTCTCGGTGTACCATGATACGCACTTGCCCAGACACTAGACCAATTGTGTCATGAGGGTACATTAATAATTAAATAACCACCATGCCATCACAAATTACGGACGTCATGAGGTTGAGGGACGAATCTTCAAGTTTGAGTGTAAAATGACATTTTTCTCTTATAGATAATAATTAATTAGCTTCCATTAGAAATACAAAGACAACAGAACTCTTTTGACTAATTTTTTTTTTAAATACACAAACTAATTAGATAATTTACTTAAATAATATAGACTAAGTATTTGTTTGGTATTAAGGTACTGTAATTTTTTAGTTATAGCTGTTATGGAAAAAAAAAAATACTGTAGTAATTATTGTATTTGGTAAAATTAATGCTTATAGGATAAAATTAATGACATTTGAAACCTAATTATAAGTATTCACCAAATAATTTTATATTTGCAACATTCGAAGCCAATTATTATTTTGTTTTTTCAAAAAACAGTTGGGCCGACTTTCAAAGCCCAACTGACCCGTTTGGCTTCGCTGCCCAGCAGTAACTTCAAGTTGCCAATGTTGATCCTAATTGAGGCTTAACGCTCAAATGTATTTGCTCATTTAACCTAAAGCATAAGTCAGCGTCACTAAACATACAACATTATTTTCCCTTTGCAGCACGTTGACTAAACTCTAAACAAACACTAAAAAGTCTATTCTGTTACATTAACTTCTACACAAATATAGACTCACTCACAAACCCAGAAAATGGTACAGAACAAGAGAAGAACAACTTTATATGTAATCATGCACATGTGTCTTCTCAACCTCCTTCTCTAGTATTTACAGTGCTAAGATTTCTAGTCTTCTTAGCGGGCTTACCTAACTGAAATACAGGATGCCTGCATAGTCTCCTCACTCCTCGTCTTAAGCTTAGCCAGTCCCCATTGTTGTATCCAACTCCAAACCCATTTTCTATTGCTCCCGTGTCTCTCGCGCATAGAGCAGGCGTGCTGCTATCTGAGACTGACTCCAATTCCTCTTCCCCGTCACTTCTCTTCTGGAAGCTCCAAAATTTCTCCTCAGCATCAGGTTCCGTTCTACCCGAAGTCGCATCCCTCGAGAACTTACTAACTGCAGGTCCTTCAGGGGTACAAGAATCCTGATCAGTTAGCTCTAATGGAACCTCTGGATCTGTGTTTATATTTGACAAATGTGAATGATTCTTGTTGTTGGGTGAGTCTGAACATGGTGAGAGCAACCGAGCCTTGGCAGCTACTTCTTCCTTTTCCCGAAGGATCTTTAAGATGAGTGTTTTGAGGAAGTTCATCACTTGCACGGCATGAATTAAGGCCGTCAAAGGATCAGCCATCTGCATCAAAAATATTTTTTTCTTTTGTTATACCACATTAGACCGTAGCCGTGATGCATGAATGGCTATAATGAAAAAATCAGGCTGCTACATTGTTGGCAAAAGCACAAGAAGTTCCTCCTATGGGTCAGGCAGCATTACAGCAACCGACTAGGGACACCTCATGAGTCGGAATGGTGAAATGAAATAGTCGAAGATATGGAACAATGAAGAAATTAACCTGAGTCATGTTTGGTGCAAAAACCATAGCAATGTTGCGTGCATTCATCTTGTTATACTGTTCGTGCTGCACCACATCTGCCATCAAATTGATAGCCCAGTCAAGCAGAGCTGCCTCTGTTGGAGGAAGTAACTTCACAAGTCGAGTGCATTCCTCTTCTGTGTTGCAGTGCATTACTTGTTCTGGCGTAAGAGTATCAAGTACCCCAGCAGGAAGTTCTCTAAGCCATGCCTGCAAAGAATCAGAGAAATAAACATCCATCAACCGAAAGAGAAACATGAATCAATTGAAGAATAAAATAACATGAACAATGATATAGAGTAAATCTATCAAAAGTTCCATTTTAAATCAAAATTTAACTGCAGTAGGAATGCAAAATTCTGATCTGGTTTTGCTAAAACTTTTTTCTTCTATTCAAAATGCTAAATACAATAACATCGTGCTTGTCACCTCAAAACAATTAAAATTGGTTGACCATCCTGAAAATTGGATCAGCAGGTTCTGGATTCTGGCAAAACCTCATATTTTACAGATTTAGTATTCTACCCAAAATCCACCTCATTTCATACTTCATAGTGTGGAATTGTGGATGCCAGTTAGAATTGATGTATTTTGATGAACACTAGAAGGAACATGTCAGTTTATTATTGGATTTGAAAGAGTTAATCTTTGGTCTTGACATAACGGCATAGAAAGTTCAACTGACAATTTTATGCACGCACATGTATATAAATGCAAGATATGGCATGATCGTGTAAGCATACCTTTATCAAACCTGCCAAGCAATGGACATCTATCCCGTGAGGCACTGCACCTTTGTTAAGCTGATCTCGCACATATTCTTCTTGGCTATTCTCAGCATTTATTCGGAATATTCCTTCTGCCTGCATGAAATAAAGAAAGCATTAATCAAAACCATTAAACTTTGTATAACAAGTACCATTAAAAGTGGTAAAACTGATGTACAAGCATAAACATGCCTTAAGGCCGCCTTCTGAATACAAATGCCTTTGCATGATGAGAAGAATTGTAGGCACACTGTTCCCTCTGTCATCATAAGAACATTGCATAGACTTTGCAGAAACTCCAAATACACTTACACTGGACCAAAAGAAGAAGTATATGATGTAAGTTAAATGAAAGATGACAAACGAGTATGAAGCTGGCCAGCTGGGTCAAAAAATAATGAAGGGAGAGGGTTATAAACAAGGAAACAGAAATTAACTTCCAGTGTATTCATATAACAAGCCATCGTCCCAGACTGCCATTAAGAAAAAAAATATGTTTATTGGATGTTTATTCTTGGAAGGCAAAAATCATTACTGCATATAATTTAAGATTAGATATTTCTATGCAATTCCTACCACAAAAAGTAGAACTCTTAGATAATTTTTGCCTCACGCGCAGACTTCAAGCTCTCTACCACATACACACACGGCACATCCCTACAGGCACAGGCTACATAAATCCTTGACTTGTTTCTCTGTTACTGTGTTGCTTCAATCTATCAAATTATAGTTTAATCTCACACAGAACAAGCAGAGGTTCGGTGAGAAAGTCTATGGTACATCTGAGTCAATACAACTATTGCATGTATCACATGTGTAATTGAAATTAATATAACTATTACTTGTATGTTGGTTTTTCAAAATAAATGACCACGTGACATAATATCATTTATTTATTATATGACTGATATAGTATATTAGATGTGTTCTAAAATTCATATGTCTGGAGAGACAATATAATAAGAGAGCTTGAACTCGTAATTAATCTCAACTAGAGGCAACATTCCAGGAAAGCATATAAGCACTTTACTTATCCAATTCCTTCAATTGACACCGAACCACAACAGGAAATACAGCAGATTGCATCATACTAATTAATTGAAAGGGAAGATGCAGGTACATACCAGACAAAAGTCATGAAGTAACCATTATGACGTACAACAATTTCCTTAGCTAACCCCACCGATACAGTTGGAAACCCTCTTTCTAATTGTATGGCCTTGGATGTACAAGGAATATACAGCTAGAAACTATATAAATATTTAATGGTGTTATAATCGGATGTCCCACAATAATTCAATGGCTCCATCGAGGCATTTATGACTCCTACTCTTGCATCTATCTTAAAAAACAGAGCAGTGCCTAAAGAAAACTGATAATTAACCCCAACGGTTAATTCCTTTCCCTTTACAAATCCTGGAATATTAATGATACTGTACAGAATTAAATTGGATGCCGCACTTATCAGAATTATTTATATACAATTCTGGCTAATTAGTAATAAAGAAAAAAAAAATTAAATACTCAAACAACATTTCAAAATATGATGAGCATTAGAAAATGTGTGTACATCTGTGTATAACTGAAAAAAAAAAAGAAGGAAAAATGAAAGAGTGGCATCTAGCAAATCGAAGCAAACTCAAATACAACAGACGGACCTGGCACTAGGCGCTTTTGGTGGTAGCTCGGGCTCAAGGTCAGTAGGCAAACCGAGAAACCCATTGAAACGATCGAAAGTCACATGAGACACGTGTCTCACTTCGGTTGGCCAGCTAATATCCAAGGAAGACTCGTCTTCCCTCTCAACACTGCACGTGACCAGTGACTTCCTCAAAGCGGCTACGAAAATATCAAGAATCTGAAACTGGTTGTTGTGGTGGTGGTGGTGGTGAGTCGAGGCGGAATTACCACTTTGCCCATCTCTGTTCACTCCTCCAAATCTTGACCCTGGGTTTATTATAAACGGTGTCGATAATGGGCTTCCCGAAATGTTATTATGACCATCGTTATCGTTATCAGTATCAGTATCGGATTCGAACTCCTCCTCGTCGTCGTCGTCGTCGTCGTCGTTCCCGTTACTGCGGTGAATGAAAGGACTCGGAGGAGGGGAGTTGAACTCAGTGAGTCCGACAAGTCCGCAAGATTTGGATCGAATGAGTCGAGTCATTGAAACTCTAACTACTTAATCTGTGTACATGCAGTGAAAGGATGAAGAGGGAATATGGAAATGAAAATAATGAATAATGAATGTGGGTGATAATTGAGAAGAGTTAATTATAAAGAAGGGGGTGAGGTGGCATGGTTTGGTGGGGTGGGGGGGAAGGAACTGAGATTCAATGGAGATTGCTTCAAGGAGAGAAAGAGGAATGATTTTGGTAGAAGGAGGTACCGGATAGATATTACATAGATAGCTCATGCCTATGGTGATGAGCACTGATGGAGACCTCCCGTTTGCTTTTTACTTCTTGTTTGTTTGTCTAATAATCAGCAGTACATTGTTTCTTTTTTTCTTATTTAAAATTGTATTTTATCTTTTCAGAATTTTGCGACTCAGACATGAGAGTCCGTGTCTTTATTTATTTAATTTTTTTTTTATTTTTTATCGAATTCGAGGGAGGGTGAATAAATAAATAAACTACAAAGTGGTGATTTTACGTTAATTTATGGGTCCGTTGCGGTCAACTGGTCATGGGTCTATTCTTCTTGCTGGTAGAAATTCACTGATTCAAGCAATTAAAGCAGCGATTTTAATTCTATTTTTTTTCCTTCAATTTTAAGCAAGAATGACTGTCACGAGATAGATCGTTACAAATTAACGTAGATATGCATGGCAATTAGTTAATTTTCTTGTTAATTAATTAATTCACTATATATGCAAAGTACACGAGGTGCTGTCATGTATTATGCGTGGACTTCAAGTTTATCGCTGCTAATAATTCAAGAGAAAATAATAAGAAGGCGATAACTGATAACGTCGGTTGTGCACTACGAAGCCACTAACTACACATGTGTACGAAGTCGCTTTGGGAGCGAGGATTTGGATCTATATAGTTTAGCTTTAGTGTGTCTGAATTGGCACGCTTTTCGCTGTTTTGTATCCAGTTTCCAAATCCTGACATTACATTAGCGGGTCACATGGTCACATGTGAATTGTTCCTTTCTTGTTCCCAAACTCAAACTCAAACTCAAACTCACTGTGGCAGTCACTTATTGTGCCCTTTGCTGGATTGCTAATAATTAAGTTGATCTGTTTAAGGATAATTCACTTATCGTGCAGTTCACCATTAATTAGTGCAATAAAAGTACCATCAGCTTCAGGTCCCATAAATTTGATACCACTCTATTCCTATATCATTCCAAACATAAATCACGCATCGTACTGTGATCATAACCAATCCAATATATAATGAATGAGCAGTAGAAAAACAGTCACGGCACGTGAACATTTTCATGCAGACTCATGCAATCCCGGCTACCCGACACCTCCGCAAGACATTGATCTGACGGTGGGTTTTGCTTTTGTAAACTATATATACATGCGTACACATGGGGTCTGGTCCCCAACTGCCGAGTCCAAGTGCGACCACTGATTTCACATGACTGTTGACTCTACTGGCTCCTGCTGTACATATGGTTTTTAATTTCTGCCCTATCAATTTTGAATAAGGGTCCCCTCTCTTGTTTGCAATGAGTTTTGTATTTCACGTTCATAATTAAGCCAATTTTTTTTTTCATTAAATTATGACGGTAAAGGAAAAAAATAATAATAAATAGGGTATCGTCATCTATTATTTAATTTTGGCTTTTGTCGAATATCTCTCCAGTAGTTTTCATAATATATTGTATTGATTACTTTTTTATGTCAACATATTCTTCTAAAATTCTTATCTCGGCCATAAAATAATTATTATTATTTCTTTTTTTAAAGAAACAAAATTTTGATCTAAGGGATAAAGGGGGGATATTATGTGATAACTCCTGGGAGAGATTGTCAGTTCATTCTGTCTCTCGGGCACTTATCATCATGATTTGGTCTATTAATCATTAGAGTATATTTTTTTGGCCCATTTCTTTGTACTGTTTTAATTTATAAATTATAATTCAATTCTACGTCAGAAACAGAAAGTCTATTCAGAATGTTTACAAATTACAATTGTCTTCCAAAATCAAAACACGTTGATCTTATAGTACTGGATTCCTTAATAACACGTGATAAGACTAGCCAGCACATCCTAATAAATAGCAACGAACTTAGATATTTTACTTATGAATGCCTGTCTTATCTACTGGAAAATTTCTATTTATGTATTTAGTCCCACGCTTAGCATAACTTCAGGATGAATCAGCAATCAATTATACATGACAATTTCAGCTCTTCCAAAATGGACAGTTTAAATGACAACAATGAGAAGGGGGGCCGGCATTATTATTATATTTGTGACAGACTATTACGTTTGATCAATAGGGCTTATTTCCGTAAATAATTAGGGTCCGTTCGGTATTGTTTCTAAATTTATGTTTTCTGAAAATAAATATGAGAATGAAAATGATGTTTTACAGTAACTATATTTTGAGTTTAAATATGTGTTTGGTATCATTTTCTGTATCCTGTATTTTAAAAATGAAAACAGAAATATGCGTTCGGTAGACAGAATTGAAAATGATAAAACAGTAAATATGTGTTCGGTAGTACTGTTTTCAAAAACAGTTTTTACTTTTAATATTTAAGTTATACTCATAGTTACAAAATAATTATTTAACTAATACATATGCAAACATACCGTAAATAATTTAAATAAAATAATTATAAAAAATTACATGGTAATAAAGTTTTAGTATCAGCATTAACAAAAAAAAAGTTTAACATCTTTATTGTTTTTACACTATAATTAAAATATACATTACAACACATATTATTTAAACAAAATAATTACAAAAAATTACATGATAGACATCATGCATTACATGTGTAATCATTCCACATAGAAATTGCAATTCCATCTCTTGTAGCATTCATCTCTGCGACACTTGCTGGAGATAAATCAATATTAGTAAGTGGCCTACTAGTATCTCCTTCTTCAGTGGTAATCATATCTTGCACATCGAAATCCACAAACAAACCTATCACTTTGCATTTTCTCGTCGAATGAAATTATGTAAAACACAACATGCAATTGGAATTAAACGTTGCTTACGTAAACTATAATTATGCATATCCCTTAAAATTG